>VZRQ01005763.1:91773-194612 GCA_013397975.1 Machaerirhynchus nigripectus
TTCCCAAAAGCGCCTCTAAGGAGGCCTCTCGGTGCAGCCAGCACACTTGCACACACACGTACACACACACCGGATAGCTGGTGAAACAGTCCAACGAGGAATGAGCAGGAGAGGCCTTCACGTGGGGTTCTACAGTAAAGATTTTAATGCATCCGTACTCCAAACAGGTCTCTGACAAATCCGAGCAGCACAGTGGGGGCTCGATTGAGAAACTCTGAGGGTGTATCAGGTAACAAGGGGTGTAGCAGCCAACGGAGCCAACCAGGGAGGCAGAACTGGGGTGCATTAACATAACAGAACAGAGCATTCTGGGGGAAGCTTAAAGGAACCTAGGACTTATTCCACTATAGGACTCCTTTCGTTCCTTGTCCAGCAGGCCCACAGGCCTCCACAACAAGTGACCATGGGATGTCATCTCATCCAACCTCCCTGCTCTAGCAGGGGCTCCTAAAGCATGTTACTCAGGATAGTCTCTAGGCAGCTTTTGAATAACTAGAGAAGGAGACTCCACAACCTCTTTGGGAAACTTGTTCTGTAATGTTTAACTTAAAAAAAAAAATTAAGTTTTTTTAAATATTGTGGTCATACATAGATCCTAATCCATATCTGAACCATTTATTACTTAGTTTATTTTTTGATTCTTTTAGTATCCTTCAGCCCAGGAGTAGTTCTGGGAGGAATTTGCACCCTTCTTGACATCTGTGGATCTGTGGGCACTATTACAAGTCTTTCTGGTGAAAATGTCATCTTTTTCAACCAGATGATTGAATTGACTACAAAATTAAATGGGCCTCAGCTTTTTAGTCAAGGCATATATAGGAATTGTGTGAGGCATTATTGCTATTGATCAAGACATTGGTGAAAGTCCCTCTGGAGAACTCCATAGAGTTTCCATGATAGGGAAAAAGGAAGCCAAACTAGAGCTCAGAGAGAGAGAACCAGCGGAGTGGAGACTGGTTTATCAGAAACTCCAGCCCTGTAGGAGACAATACATTAAGTTAGCTGAAAAGATTCTTCGCTTTACAGCTGTTCTTACAGGATACAAAAGACATGTTCACATGGTGGGCATATTTCAACTAGGTTTAGACTGGGAAGGAATGCAGACGTTGCAGCTGAGAGCTTAACGCAAGATGCACTCTTCAGGGAGCTGAAAGAATAGATGAACAACCACCTCCCTCTGATTTTAAGTTCTGTAGTGTCTGTGATGTAAGCATGGAGTATGGCTTAGCCTAAAATCCACTCTGAACAGTAGATGACAAGTTTCTCTTGTCACTGGAAAATAATAGACAATGAAAATTCTGTTGCAGCAAATGCATTTAAATACATTAAGAATAGAGTTAAGGAAGAAAAAAAAGGTTTTATTTTTCAGTTAAAGAGGGTTTTAGAACTGTTTAACAGTGAAAATCTCTGAGAATGAAAGAAGCCAGTCAGTTTTAAGAATTTGACATGTTTAGTAGAAGTATTTTGCAAGAGACAAGGATGGATTGCCATGCAATAATAAACTGCATTACCCAGGAGGGCCTTTGCAGTCCTAGGTATTTCAGACATAAATAATTTCCAAGTAACTGTTACTAGACATTATTAAAATGCATTGCAATGACAGTTCACCTATATATACAGGTTAAGACTTTACCCCACTTGTTTACCATGCAAATTTTAAAAGCATTTTGTTTTCTTAGGTAATACTGAGATTTTTCAGAAGTTCTCAAATTAATTTTATCCCAGAACATACTGTGAAGAGATCTAAGTAACTATTATTTAAATATTAGTCAGAATATTGTACAAGAAGCTACATAATCTATTTTATTATGGCCTTTCTCTACCTTGTTAAGCTGCTCTCTGGATTTTTCAGCCAAGTCATAATTTTTGCCAGAGATTAATGACTTGGGCTAAGGTTTTATTCTTCTGTTCTCAAATTATTAGGAGACATCACTCATTGACTCTTTGAAAAGATAGACATAAAATAATGAGTATGTACCTAATCACTTGGCTGCATAGGTTTGGGATGAAAACATTGCTGAAGTGATTGGTGAATTGATTTGCCATTTACTATGGGTTTTCAGCAAACATTTCATCGATTTGATATGTAGCACTGACCCATGAAAGGCTATAAGCTTTTGTCCTGAATTTTTATCTCTGATTTTTTTTCCCCATCATTTTAGAATTCCAAAACAGAAGCATGCTTCATCAAATATAAAGACCAGTGGTGTCAAAGTCGTCTCAATAAAGGCAGATAAGCAGTGCTGAAGACAGGTTTTGAGTATGTAGCTCCAGTAAATTTGCATTCAAATGACCAGCTATACCACTAATTTGAGGCTCTTGTTCCTACATTATGAAAAGCCAGAGCATGAACATCACAGAGCTTTTGTGAGGTCAGGAAGTATCATCTTAGGAAGGGTAAACTGAGACAGAGCATTTTAATGTATTTTTCTATGTTCTTTGAATATGTGACAGAAAGCAGTAAAGTGTGATGATTAATTCTTGAAACACATATTCCATAGTGGTTAATGCTAAGAAGGGATCATCGAGTCTGCACTGATATCTTACCTATCAGAAAACACTACATTTTACTCAGCTATGTTCATATTGGACTTTGTGATTTTTTTTAGGATAATGTATTTCCTTTTTTGAAAAACAAAGTATTATATACCATGGGAATAAGCAGGAGACAGCGAAACTACACCCATGCTAACAAATTAACTGTTTCTGAGCACCGGCACAAAAGTGTTGTTGCCTACCCATGTCAAACTTTTAGAGTGTCTTGAAACTCAAGTTTTGCTCCAAGATATTTAGCAATCTCTGACACAATTCCCAGACATTACCTGGGAGCTTGCATCATCCAGGGATCATCATCAGGAGGCAGTTTGTCTTTGGCTACTCTCTGCTGGTGGAGAAGAGAGTTCAACAGTGTTGATCTGGACCAATCTGTGTATTGGGGGCTGGTCAGAGAAGCATTTAGTTAATGTATGCATAACCTCTACCATGCTTCCTGGCTGCATGGAAGTTGGTCAAGTAACCTAAATGATCCTCCTAAGAGCAAATTGTCCATGTAGTACCAGGAAGAGCAAAGCTTTTGGCCTGCCTTTCCAATGCCAAATGTGATTCTCACACCTGCATACAAGTCACATAAAAAAAAAAAGTGTGATTCATATCACTGATTCAGCTCTTGTGTTGCTGTGGTACAAATCTGGTTTTCAAAGACAGACAGCATAATCCCTAATCTGAGAATATATCAATAAAATACTCTGTGAGGGGGGAAAAGTATGTAAAGAAAAATCCTTGATGGATGAGATGTGATATCATTATATAAGGCTTTGAGATTAAAGCAGTTAAAAGGTCCTTGTATTTCACTGACCTGTGGAAGGGAGCACACATTACTAGAACACGTTTTAATGAGAGTCTAGTATGGCCAACATTACAGAAAATGTAAAAATGTCTGGGGTTTGGCTTTTTAAAGAATTTTTTAAAGATGGTAATCTGTATCAGAGTCCGTAAGCAGCTCTTACGTGTCACCTGGTAAACTGTTACAGTATTTAATTAGGTTTACTATGAAGAGTTTTCAGCATATTACAAGGCTGAATATGTGCAGCAATACTTCCCATGAATTAAATAGATACTCCTTACCAAAAAACCTGTTGCCCGTCACATTCTGTACAGGAGACAATATGTAAACTTCTTTTCTAGATCTCCTACCACAAAGCTATCATTTATTTATATGAACCTGATTCATGTTTGAAACACCAGTTGAAATGCAGGTCCATGTGGTATAGGTATGTTTTGGCTCAGGAAAGAGAAGTTGTTTGCCATTTGGACGAATATATTTCAGATCTTCGACCCTATGCAACAGCGATTTCTGCACTTTTGCAGAAAACCTGTTATGCTTCCCTGTAAGTCACTCAAATGTTCTCTTTTTAAAGTCCATATAAAAGTATTTCTTTAGTGTATATTTCTTTAAATTTTCAAATAAAGTGTTTTTACACAACATTGTTTCTTTAAACAATGGTATTTAGACTGAAGATATTTGTCCAAGCAGGAATAACTACAAGGAGAACCATTTAAAGTCTGAGATATATCAAATAATTCAGAAAATTATCACAGTTCTAAAATACACAAGGTAAATTATGTGATAAAAAGGAGTCTCTTTTGGGGGATTAAGAACTTAAGATTTTTGTAAAGTATATATCCCATTGTGAGAGACTGAAATGTTAATGGTTAATGACTCAAAACAATTGCCCATTTCTGGTTGCTGCTGTCTGTCTCCAAATGTCCCACCTGAGTCTTCAGTGCACTAAAAAGACACAAAGCAGCACAAACTGACATCTACTAAAACTAAAACTTTCTTCCAAACTTTCTCTTTTATTTTGCCTTTTCTCTCCTCATTTAAATCAGGATTTCAGGTGAGTATGTTTGTTTATGAAAAACCTAAAGGAACCAGTACTGGGAAAAGTAATATGTAACCCAAAATTATTATCTATAAGGTTTCCGTACTCAGTGGAATTCATGCACATTTTATGTACAGTAAGGTTTGACTTTCATACCAAGGCAGACAATAAAATACTATATTACAATAAGACATCTTAAATCTCACCAAGCCCAGGTTGTCAGCATTTGTTTTCTGTTTGATATATTTTTGAATAATCATCCTTTGTGCTTTGGCAATGTTTTAGCTAGATTAGAATATTTTTTGATTTTGGTCATTATTACTTCATATTTCTAATCCACCAGTCCGCAGATTTCTTGAATGACATTTATCTAAACAAACTATAAATATCTGTTTGTAGACATTCAAGCAATACATAGTGGAATCACATGTTAAAAGCTCTTATTTCTCTCCATTCGCTATAAAGAAAACTTGTATTATTATCTTAGGAACAGACATCTAGGTAAGAGGTACACAAAGTGAGGCAAGTCATACCTTTCATCTTTTTCTGTCTTCTGATTGGGGTTTTTTCATAGCAACAACCATTTCTTTCATTCTGGCACAATAATTTGTGAAATGCAGTATTTACCTTTGAATGCAGAGGCTCTGCACTATGTCTTTTCTGCTCTCTTTTGTTTGCTTGGACTGCAAAAGAATGGTGACTAAGGGCACTAATCATGGGATTCATATTAATAAAACAGGAATAGATTTGTTGAGATTGGTTGCGAGGACCTTTCTGTTCTGATCTGATTTAGCACCAAAAGACTTAGAAGAAAGACATATGCTTTGAATAGATATTACAATTTTATATATGTTTGTCTAAACCAGGACATGGCTGGAGAAATCAATGTAATTTTTTTGCTAAATTTTCAGAAATATCATCAATATTAAATATCAGCAAAGAATTTTGATATTGTTCTTTTTAATAATGTGATTCATATTTGTTATTGGTTGGTTGAGATTTTTTACATGAAAAGTTTCACATAGAATCACATAATTTCAGACCATGTACAGGTGGTCTGGAACATAAACTAAAAAGGCTTTACTACCTCTTGATTAAGTAAGCAAAAACTTTTGGAGAAAGTAGGCTACCATTTTGCACTTATAGCCCAGGAGCATGCTATTACCTTTGCATTGGTCCTTGTCTTCCACAAGAGAAAACATCAGCATAAGATTTTAGGAATGCCTGAAGTGAGCTGTATTCAGGCTAAGCTGCATTATAATGTATGATTAAAATAATTTATTTCATATCCTTATATTATTCCTTCTCTTCAACTAAAGTTCCAAACATTGTTCTACAAATATAGATTTTTTTTTATTGTTTTGTCTACTGGTTTTTGATTTGGATTGGTTTGGTTTTTTTTAACAAAGTTTTATGAGAAAAATTTAAGCCAAGATGCCAGAAATTTTTATCTCCTAATGAGCTAAATCCTACATAAATCCAAAGAATTAACATCAAATTAGGAACAGAGTCATGGCAATGGCTCCTCTGTAATAGGCTGAGAATATGGTCCTTTTAAGGCTGTCTTATCTGACCTTAATATGCTTAGCATCTTAATGTTACCTTCCTTGCACTGGCTAGAGAGAGAAGTATATGATGGCTATGTTCATAATAACACTGGTAACATGAATCCACCTTTATTTCTTCAGAAAAATAAAATCTTTGTATCAGAGATTTTTGTTTTACATTATTTTATTGTTTCTAGTCTAGTCCATAATTTCATACAGCCTCTAAATCCGGCCACAACAGACATAGTTCTAATATTGCCCACCTCCCATAAGTATATATTCTGGACTGCAGAGACTCTCTGTACATATATTTAATATTTGTTTCATCACAGTTTTCAGAGAAAGCTAAAAAAACCCTAATTTGTTTTAAATCTTTATATGTGATTCATTTTCTTTTACATTCACATCCCTTTGAACAACCTTAAGGCAGTTAAGTCAGATATTAAACACATGTTATTTTGGTAACTGTAACTTTAACAGTACTTCTAAATTAATCAGGAGTTTAGGTACTCTGGGGAAGCATAAATAGCTAAGTGAGGCTGATAATATATTGCAATGTTATACAACCCGGAGAGGATTGAAGACTCCTGCATTGATTATCTGTTGTTTCAAAACATCTTATCTTCTTTTTTCCCCCATCTAATTCAAATTGGGTATTTGCTTATGCATAGCATGGCCAGTGTTATGGGAAGGTGTTGCTTACTTCAGAGCTTAATTCCTTGGCAAGAAGAACATGGGAGAAACACTCAAGTTTATAGTTGCTTGAAAGCAGTTTAAACTTACTCACCTCTAAGCAATGTAACTGGCAGCAAGGCCATGATTGGTTGCAGGCACGTTGCATTGTACTCTGTGAAAATAGTCAATAAAAAAAAACAACCCCTCACTCTGGATAAAATACTTGTACAACAGATAGAACAATCTAAGAGATCATGTTCAGTATGTCAGGTTAAATAGATTATTTCTCAATGAATAATTTAAAAAGTTAATTATTTTAGTTTTTCTGATTAATCTGCACTTACTAAGAGATATGAGGTGAATAATGCTGACATTCCTTATTAATAAGAATACCCTCATGATACTGGAATGATTAGGACACCTTGCTCTGTAATATTTATTTACATAAAATCACAACTATTCCAGACTGAGTGGAGTTAATTTTTTAGGTGTTTGAATTCTTTTTACACATATTTAACTGTATGGATGATGGGGAAAAAAAATATCATTACCTTCGATTCTTGCAGATTTTTGTCTGTCTAACAGTGTTCTGATGACATGTAATGAATTTTCCTTTTATTTGTCTATAACAAGAAAACTGTTATTTGTCTTTACAGTGAAGCTACTTTAACAACTAAATCATCCCACGGAGAAGTTAGAACTAGTTAAGAAATTCTGTTACTCTGAAAATTTCAGTAAGTGAAAATATGAAGATAGAAGGCATCTGTCATTCCAACAGGTTATTTCACTTCATACCACATGAAAAAGCACATGGATTCTAAACTCAATTCTTCCAACTGAAGTGGACATCAGACCAAATAACTTTTCTCACTCTCTGTAGAAGAGGCACATGATACAAAAGAGATTATAGTAAACTTTTTTTCTCAATTTTTCTTTTCTCCCCAATAAAATAAATGCAGTTACTCTAAGATATAGATAACTACCTGAGGGGAATGATTAATTTCCTCTTCTAAGTATATAGATTTCTGGAATAATTCTCCTTGAAAATTTATTTTTCAAGCTATTTAACTTCTGCAACATCCCCAAATAATCTTTTGCTCATGTAAATCCTTGCAGTTTTTGGCTTCATCGCTCACAATCCAAATAAATTTTAATTGGCAATAATTTTCCTTCTTACCACAGTTCTTTTCTTTCCTCACTTTTCTCTCTTCTGTGTGGTCTTTTGCCTTTTCTTAAGCCTGTTTATCCTAAGGGATTGTCCCTTTGGTTTTGGGGCCCAGCCATGTCCTTTAGTGGGTCTTACACAGGGCAGCCCCAGCTCTCTGCACAGAGACCCCATGTAGCTGATGAAAGTGTATATAAGTAAAGTGTACAAAATATATAAAATATATTCTTCTGTGCATGCAGTGCAGTGTAAAAAATATATATCTGCTTGTGCATGAGTGTGTGTGAACATGAGAAAGGCTGGAAAGATGGATGGATGGATGGATGGATGGATGGATGGATGGATGGATGGATGGATGGATGGATGGATGGATGTTGCTGCTATCAAACTCTATATTTAAAAATATAATTAATGTCAATTGGGAAAAAAAAAAAACAACAAAACCAAAACCAAAAAATCACACTCCAAGTAGAAGTGTTGGCCCAAATTTATAGATATCATATTTGCCTCAATTTCACTACCTTGATGTCACTACTTGAAGAGTCAGGCAAATTATGTAGAGAAGCAGGACAAAGTATGTGGTTTGATATAAACACAAAAGGAATTAAATATGAATAGAAAAGAGTTGTCCTTTATAAAATTTACAGAAAAAGTATATTCAGAGTGTCATCTAAATCCAAGTCCACCAATGGGAAGAAGACATAGTCCTGCAATTAAGTGGGATTGGGTTCATGTTTAATGTTTTGTCTGAGAGTATCATAAACAGTTCATCCCTATGGAAATTTGAATTCTTAATGCCATCAGTATCAGGACGAGAGAATTGTTTCTGCTTGAGTGCGTTTCTGGTAAGTTATTTTTGACATTTATCAATTTTTGAGTGACCTAATTATACAGGGATTTTTGGTTTTACCTGTTTGTTATGGGTGGCTTGGTTTTTTGCCAAGCTTTTTCCTCAGGTAACAAGTATCTAAATCTACATAGTATATGTATAGGCTACCTGTACAAAACAAAATACTGAAAAAGCCTAAATAAAGGACATTTGTGTATTATTGCATTATTTTATCTGTATAGTCTTGATTCAAAGCCTGTCAAAATCAAAGCAAAGAATCTAATTTTCTTCAGGTAAATTTGGGAGAATGCTTATATGTGATTGCAGCAGGTTGCCTCTTGTCAGCAACCATTAACTATGAGTTGTTTCTGGTGCTAACAGCAGACATCTGAGACTTTTATTATAACACAATTGGAAAAAAATCATTCCAAGTTTCTTCAAAGTAGTAGAGTTTCCTTTTCCTGGTTATTCTCCCACAGAAAATTTACTTAAATTTTTGCAGCCTTACCTGAAGAAATGGATAACTCCACCTTTGAACACATCATTTTCAGAAATGCCAAGAAATATTATAATAACTCCCTTAAAAGGAATTCCTTTATTCATGTTTGACCATTTCCACTGAAATAGCAGTGGAAGAATACTTTACTACATGCACATAAAGAAAATTTCCCTTAGCTCTCAATCATTAAACCAAGGTTGACTGGTCATTAACAGATAGCATATTAGTTAATCTATGTATGCCATAGAAAATTTTGAGTGACAAGATCAATTTGTCTAAACCAAAATGCCTAAGAAAAGCTGAATTTTCAGGTGAACATTCAAAATTTCCTTCAAAAGTTATTTTCAATACTGTCTGAAGCTAACACCCCCCTTAGAGAGGTCATCTTAGCTAAATTTTAAAAATAAGTACCTGAAGCATCTGTATAACTTCTTAAAAGTAATTTAATATAAGATTTTTTTTTACTGTAAAGGTTTTTAAGATATATTATACTTACAAATATTTTCACATATACCTCCAGCACAACTGCTTTTTTTATTGTCCAAAAAGCTTCCGTCTTTCTGCTTTTCCAGATAACAGTTATTAAAACATTATGCAAGGCTTATTACATTCCTTATCCTGGAAAAGGAGAAGAAGATACATGGAAAGGTACTGCATTGTTGCTGTACCGGGGATGGAATTAGAAGAACGACACAAAGTTCAAGTCCAGGGAGAAAAGCCATCATCATCCCATTTATTAATTAATAAATTTGGCCTTTTATAAGGTGATTTGCAAAGGTGGCAGGAGGTCATTGGTCGTTTGACCAGCCATTCCTCAGCATGATTGGCTGAGACTCATTTCAAAATATTTTTCTCGAAGAAACATAACAATAGGCTGCAGGTGTTAGATAAAGAACTCGTTTACAAAAACCGTCTCACTGTTTTTCATAGTTTACATGAGAAAGACGGAGTTCTCACAGAATGCTGCAGAAAGCTGGAAAATTTCTCTGCTAAGAGCTTTTTAGCATCCACGCTACATGGCTCAAAGTTGTTTATAAGGAAAATCTTTTAATTGTTCTAATACAAGCAATACGTGATTAAAACTTTGATTAAGAAAGAATATTTCAATTAATCTGATCTTATACATGCTATGCAATATCTGATCACTGGGGAATAAAGCTCTTTTGATATTAGTTAGAGGTAAAATTTCAAAGCAATGCTAAGATGTTTTACTTCCATTGATGTTGACGAGAGTTGCCTGACCAAAGTCACATACACTATGTTCAAAATTCACCCTATTAATTAAGAAACAAGACTTCATAAATGCTGTCTACATCTTAAGATTTTCCTGGAGTAAGAATGTCGGTTTCTATAGAGTCAATATGCTCTTTGCAGTGTACTGGGGGTCGTACAAGTTTTGCCTTTGACAATTCTTGTAACTTCAGGGAGTGTCCTTAAAAGTGCAATTGGGTCAATACAGTAATTCTGCCTAAAAAACCACAGTATTTTAAAAAAATGTCTTTGAACAGAAAAAAAAATATTTTGAATGCATATTTTGGATGTGTAGACTCTCAACACAATAAATTCTGCATGTATTTTATCCTTTGGGTGCCAATTTTAAACTAAAATTAATAGCAAAACATCACTTTGGAAGACAATTCTGTGTGGGAAGCTGTTAAGGTGTATGGTGTATACAAAACCAGTATCTTTTCATCCACAGAAGTTTCTCTTTTTCAACTCTACAGGTAATGTGGGGTAGCTTTGCTTAATGTTGGAACACTGCTGTATATACAGTGATGTAAACACCTTTTCTCCTATCTAAGCATATTACATGACAAAAATCCTCCCCGAATAGCAACATCGTAGTGTCCTGCCCTGCCTGCCTTCCCCTCCCCCACCTTCACCCTGAAAAGAAAAAAATAAAGGCAAGCAAGCAAGTAAACAAACCAAGTTAAGAGATTAGATCAGACTGACCTGCTGGATGCATTCTTTTAGGGAATGTCATTGGCTTGCAGTTGCAAAATAAAAAAGTAATATTTTTCTGTAAATAGAAATCATGAGTTTTTTTCTACTTTCATAAAGAGACGTGCAAAATAAGTTTTAACATATGACCTCTTCATCTCCTTACACAACCAGGAACGTGTTGGCTCTAACTTGGACTGTTGCTGTTTTTCTGCTGCACAGTGCCAGATCGTTAGCAGTGCACAGGTGAGTCAGTGAGTCAGAGTGAATCATCATTTGTCTATTAGTTGTGTCAGCTGCAATGTCCATATAGACTATATCAGTAAAATTCCAATCTTTTAGTTAGACTTACATATCTTGAATTTCAGCTGAACTTTGTGTGTGATGTGCCCTTTGATAATGCTACATCTATACATTTCATCTTAGCAGTTGTTTTCAGCTATGAAACTGAGCAGGAGTTACCTTTACCCAGACTTAACAAACTCCTTTCATTATTACACTGATAAATTTGTCTCTGTCATTCTGTCTACTGGAATTCCAACTACAGAGTCACAGGACATTTTAGGTATGATGAAACTCCAAAATTATTTTCAGAACTCCCCTAAATTCTAGTTTAGTTAAGACTTTTCTAGATCACCATGAAAGAACCAAAGGATGTTTCCTTTAATGGAATAGCTGTTCGCCAGCAAAAGTTCTGTAAAAAAGTAAGAATATTGTAATGAAATATTGCTTCCATGTGTTTATCCCCGAGTCGCACTTTCTCTGGTGACAGCAGGCATAGATCTTTGTCTCAAAAAACATACTCACTTAATTTTCCCAGGAAACCTGTCTGGATTTTATTCTCCTTCTTTCTATAACCATGTAAAAAAAGAATGATAAATATTTATGTCTTCCAGTGATAAAGCAGTGAACACCAAAGTTCCTTTCTTAAGGTTTAGGGTCTTCTTATATGTAGTTTGGTTTCATCAGATCTTTCAAGGCAATTTAAATGCCAAGTATGCTTTTCTTCTGTTACTCTTATTAGGATGTCAGAGTTTACTTTGGTGTGCCCTGGGCATGTTTATTTATTTATGCATGCAATAAGTGGAAGGTCCTGTGTGGAATAATACAATCCATCTGAACAGTAGTTAGTGTTGAGATATGGTACAGTAAGTAACTGTAAGTAACTCACCCACCCTGTAACTATTAATACAACATTAGAGACTTCTGGCATTGCGCTCCCCATTTGCTTCTATTTCTTCTGAAACTGGGCCTGGCTATGTCTTCCGTGGGACTTTGGCCACCACCAGTCATGTTCCTATTAAAGTATAAAGGAAAGAAAAGGAAAACAAGATAAAAAAGGTTTTTTTACCTCTTCTTTTTAAACTGATTCATGATTTTTCTAGGAATATAAAGACATTTGTTATAAAAGTTCAAAATTTCCTGTTGCAGCTTCTTTGATAAGCAGCCGAAGCTTTCTACGAGTCTTAAAGCCCATGTTTTTCCAGCATCCAGTTTTTAATGTAAATGTTTAGAGATTCTAATTGTAGAATAATTCATAAAGGAAGGTAGGATTTAGAGAACTAACATAGTCATTTGAGGCAAATTAAGAAATGAGACATCTGGAGGGAAAACCACATAAAGTTATCATGATTATTATTTTAAAGATTTTTATTATAATGCCTTTATTTCCTTGTAGTTCTAACTTAATAATGTCAAGCACTTACAATGTAAAATTATATGAAAAGGTAAATTACATTGCATGTCACATGAGGAGATTTAGAGTAGAAAAGGAGAGAAATATAGAGAAACAATGAAGAAGGAAGGACAGCAGATGTAAAAAATTAATGTAAGAATTAATATAGATAGAAAAGGGTGGAAGTCTTCTATGGAAGCTTAAGGAAAATAAAAAAGCAAAACATGATAAAGATGAGGCAACAGAAAGGAATGAGGAGCAGGGGGCTATTTAAACAGCTACGTCATCTCTCTATTTCATGACAAAATATCATTCTTAGTATTTATTTTATTAATTGATATGGTCGGCAATGTTTTTTCTAATCCTTTTTAGCTTTCCACTTTTTTGGGGGTCTCATTCACTTGGGTTTTTTTTGCCTTAATTGTTCATTTCTACTCTGCACTTTTTTTCTCATGGTTTATTGGCCTTATATTTCAGTCCCATATTCATCCTCTTGCTACCAACTCAGTGATCATTCTAGAAGAGTCTTTAGTAGAACTTTTCCATTATTTATGTTGGAAAAACAGACTGCAGAGCTAAACAGATAAAGTATTTAAATTATGTGAAGAAAGTAATGTTTAACATTATAATAAAAATGTCAGACTGAGATTTAGTGAAGATCATGCTTTTTTCAATAGCTGTAAGCATGGTTTCAAATACTGTTGCATTTGTCACAAATCGAATGATTTTAATGAGCATATCTGCAATGAGACAATTTTTAGACAAAATCTCCCATTTCCTGTTAGTTTAATTTCTTGAACCTTTTTGTGTTTTGAAATGAAGATTCTTTGGACAATATATGTTTTATGTCATACAGAGAAATAAGAAAAGAGTTACTTGGTCTTTTCAAACTTAAAACTGCTTTATGTTTGCATAGCAATTGCCAATCTTGAACTAAAATTGGTTTAATATGGCAGTCATAGACAAAAATCAGAGTTTTAGAGTTCCCAGAAATTGCTTTCATATTTCAGAATCCAGTGAGTTTTCTCCCTGAATGACATTAAACCAATGACATGCTGTCTGCAAGTAAATGCACATGACGACCTTGTCCTTCACATTTTTGTTTTTGCTACCTGTTTAGGTAATCAGTACAGTCTGAATGCTATTGCTAATATCAATTAATTCAGGTCAAAAGCATAACAGCAGGAAAAAGAGATCAGTCAGTTACCATATGAAAACCCAAGACGCTGGGGCACCTTATGGTATGTGCAAACAATTCACTATACAATTTCTGGAGAGAGGAAACTGGCATACTGTTGAATACTGTTTTCCTTTGGGTAAAATTTTAATTAAAAAAGCAGCATGGATACAGGTTTTAGATCTTCACTATTCAAATAGCTGAGATAGCTGTTTGAATTTTAAAATCTTATAAAGTATTTCATAAAAAAGTACTTTCATTACTTTAGCCTTAACACAGTTTGTAATACGATGGACCTGAATTTATGAGTGAAGTTAAACCTGAAGCATATCCTAAGAAAATTTAAGGGATAATGAAAATTTACAATTAGTCTTCTTGGTCAAGCTTTAAAAACACCCACAGAATAAGCTGAGTTGGAAAGGACCCACAAAGATCATCAAGTCCAACTCTTGGCCCTGCAGAGGACCATTCCCATGGGTCACACCATGTGCCTGAGAGGATTGTCCAAATGCCTCTTGAACTCTGTCAGGCTTGGTGCTGTGACCACTTCCCTGGGGAGTCTGTTCTAGTTCCCAACCACCTTTTTCTAATATTCAACCTAAACCTCCCCTGTCACAGCTTCAGGCCATTCGCTCGGGTCTTGTCACTGGTCACCACAGAGCAGAGATCAGTGTCTTTCCCTCCTCTTCCTCTCACAAGGAAGCTGCAGACTGCAATGAGGTCTCCCCTCAGTCTCCTCTTTTCCAGGCTGAACAGACCAAGCGACCTCAGGTGCTCCTCATACAGGTTCCCCTCAAGGCCCTTCACCATCCTCGTGTCCCTCCTTTAGACACTCTATTAACTTAATGTCTTTCTTATACGTTGCTGACCAAAACTGCACATATTATTCAAAGTGAATACTTTTCTTATATCTGAGGGATGAGGAAAGGTAACTCCTCTCATACACATCTTCTGTAATTCACAATGGCCAAGGATGTCCAGAGTCCTGCAATGTTCTGACACTCACCTGAGCCTTGAGAGACACACTTCTATCTTATAAAGCAGGCATGCAGCTGGATCCTCCTATATTCATACAGCTGGATCGTGAAACGGGAACAGGGAGGAAAGGTCACGGAGAAGCCCTGTGTCCAACTCTTAAGCTGTGTTTCTATGTAAGTAATTCTGCACTACCTTTTACCACACTTCTACTCTGCATTCTGGGGTGATCAAATTTGTATTCATATAATACATTTGTGTAAATAGAGTTCCATCAAGATATGCTGTAGCCAAGGGTGAATGCTTAAAAAAAAGTATACATTTTCTGTAAAGATTATTTTTCCTTTTTCAGTTTAATATGGTTACTAGAGGCATATGAGCACTTAATTGACATCCTTTCAGTTTGTGAGGCACTAGGCATTTCTGGAATGGGTAAAAGCTTCGTTAATTCTGATTTCTAAAGCCTGGGGGTAGAGAAGCTAAAAGGATTTCCTTTTTTTTTTTTCTTTTTCTTTCTTTTCAAACCAAACATCAGTTTGTGCTTACCTTTGGATATATGAAGATGTGATGTCTGCTTAAAACCCACGAAATGTAAATACAAAACTGGAATAGTTGCAGTAGTAAAGGTCAAGCATTTTAAAAAGTCAATATAACAAGAGCTAATACAAGGAAAAACGAACACTTACCTTCCTACTTCTAAGAGATGAGAAAAGCAAAACCAGAAATATCCATGAGGTATGTATAAAGAAAAGTTTAACTTGACAAAATTTGCAACTCACAACTTCCAAAGTATTTTTTACATGAATTACATTTAAGATGGATTCATTATCCCTATTTTTGACATTTAAACTTAGACTTCTATTTCTGAATCAGTCATGTATGAAGCATTTATAGGAGTCAGAGTTAGAAGCATGTGAGTACGAAAGTTATTTCAGTGCCTAAAATATAGTTAAATTTCAGCTACGGACGGAACATCTCTGAAACCCTGTGCATGTCTGAGTTTGTGACCCAGATGAGTCTTGATTCCATGTTAGAATTAAATCTGATCATTCACTATTCCTCTTTAAGTTTGTGTATTTTTATAGAAACAAGTGTCAAATGCATGAATTGGAAGGTAGCTATTGGAGGGACCAGGGCTCTCACCTGCACACTTGGTGGATCAGGGTATCAGGTCACAACCTCACATTATTGACATCAGCTGCACATCACAGTGCAGCAGCCTTAAGCTGCGCCAAGGGAAATTTGGTCGGATATTAGGAAAAAGTTTTTCACAGCAAGAGTGGTGAAGTAAGGGAACTGTCTGCCCAGGGAGGTGGTGGAATCACCATTCCTGGATGTGTTAAAAAAAGATTGGATGTGGCACTCAGTGCCATGGTTTAGTTGAGGTGTTAGGGCATGAGTTGGACTTGATGATCTTAGAGGTCTCTTCCAACCTGGTGATTCTGTGATCACAAGCAACATTTTGACATACCTCATAATGAACTTTTGGAGGTACCTACCTCTCTCTATTGATTGTAAATTCATTGAATTATAGAACCATTGATTTTGGAAAAGACTGTTAGATCATCAGGTTGAACCATTAACCCTGCACTGACATGTCCACCATTAAAACATGTCCCTAAGTGCCACTGTTAATTGTCTTTTAAATACCTTCAGGAAGGGGGATGCAACCACTTCCCTGGGCAACCTACACCAATGCTTGACAACAGTTTCAGTGAAGAAATTTTTCCTAATATCCAATCTAAACTTCCCCTGGCACAACTGAAGGCCATTTCCTCTTGCTGATCACTTCTTACTTGGGAGAAGAAACCGACCCCCACCTCACTACAACCTCCTTTCAGGTAGTTGTAAAAAGCAGTAAGATTTCTCAGCCTCCTTTTCTCCAGATTAAACAACCTCAGGTCCCTCTGCTGCTCCTCATATGACTTTTCTCTAGAGCCTTCATCAGCTGTGAGTTCAGTCTGACTAGTTCAGACTCAGAGGTCTAGGAACGGTAATCAAAAATCCCATGAAATCCCCTAGATATCTTTCCTGACTGTCACGTGTCTTTTATCACATCTGAAACTCTCATACAGCTGTTGGAAGTCATCTGGAAATGAAAAAAAAAGATATATAAGGTACATGACCATCAAAAGATCAGAAATCTATAAATCAGTTGCTCCATATAGATAACTAGTCTGGTTTGAGGTACTTGGCCCCTATTTCATATTTATACCTCCTGCTGAATAAGAGCGTGGTACAGACATATGTTTTGGCAGATTATAAACCACACAGATAATACATTTATGCGTATACATACATATACATTAATATTTATATAGGTGTACATCTAGCCAAAAATTTTAGTTAATACATGTTTTTCAAACTCTTATCTGTGAAGCGATTGCAGTTACAGAATTATAGTAATAATATCTATTTCATTCTCATAATGAAGCTATGTTATATTTGATACTGATGCTTTTTTCCTGGTGCTAGAACTATGAGCCAGACATGGGTAAGGGATAAAAAGGTTTTTACCTCGGTATTTAATAAGGATCTTTATGGTGCAACAATTTGTCTAAGTGGAATACACTGAAATGCACACACGGTATATTGGGCATACAATTTAGAGATTTTGTAAATTAGCATATCTGACAAAGATTCCCCAATGAGGAGCTTAAACGAATGGCATGGCATTTTTCTATTCTACAGTATTTTCCACCAGATGGGGCTTGAACATAGTTTATAAAATATGTTCTAGAGAGGGCTTGGGTTTCTGAAGATAGTGTAAGGTTTTCCAGCTCCCAGCTGTGAGGTCTTTAGGATGTTTGGTTTTCTGGCCAAGCAGAATATCAGGACGTAAGTAATCAGGTTAAAGAATTTCAACTACGTGTGCTAAAAATACTGAGAATACATAAAGGTATATAAAAAGAAAAGGCAAAAAGTCATCATGGCATTAATACCATTAATACCGTAATCATAGTAAGAGGTGTTTTGGTTACCTCGGTAACATGGGCTTCAAGCCTTTCTTATGAGATACAGAAAAGAAAGCTCCACCAGTATCTGTGGCAGATCCAGTCATAAATGCAGCACTTCTGAAACCTTTAATATTTCCTTGTGCTTATAATTTATGGGATCAAGTTTTCAAGAAAACATAAAACTCAAAATTTCATCTTGTAGACAAGACTGACTGTACAGTCAAGGGTCTCTCCTCTGTTTGTTTTTTTATGTTCTGGATCCATCAACCCCTTTTCTGAAGACAACTGGCAATAGGGAAAGATTTAGTTTCTTTTATATGCCATTCAGACTTGAAGAAAACCATTCCTTTGTATCCCTCACCGATTTCTTGGACTGTTTCCTACTCTAATTTTGTCTAGCACCTTCCCTCTTGCATTTTTACCTTTCCTCTCAGTACCTTTGTCTAAATATTCTCTCTAACAGTTCATAGTTCCTTGCCTTCAGTAAATAATGTCCTAAATTAAAACTTTCTACACAAATGTTTGTTTTCTAAAAAATAGTGGAAGTTACTAAGCCTACCATAACACTTTCTGTATGACTATCTTGTGAGTCACATATCCTGTACACAATATGTTTAAAAAAAAAAAGATTGCTGGTGTTGTGAGAGTATTTTATATTTCAAAACTCACCTCAAGAAAATCCAAAATAGGGAAATATATAGTCAGTTTAGGGAAACTATTTGATAATGTAGGCAAAATCAACACTTACACCCAGAATATGGGTTTGTTGAGTTTTGGAGGTGTTATTGTTATTTTCGTCTATTGAATGGCTATTACAATAGAAAAAAAAAAAGAAGCTTTTATGGATAAACCACATACGTAGGCTGTGGACATGCAGGCATATAGACATATTTGTCTGCATTAAAAAAATTGGATTTTTAAGTTTCTCTGGTTTGGGAGTTTTAGGAAGGAGTTGTATTTTTGGTGTTTTTGGTGGGGGCTTGTTTGGGTTTTTTTTATTGTTTAGCAGTAACTTTGTGATGTTTTCAAGTGAAAGCTGGATAATAATTTTCGTTGGAGAAATTGTGCTGTTTTAAAGAATGGCTTTAACAGAATTATTTCCAACAGATAGCAACGTACACAATCTTCTCACTAACTATCAGTTACTAACTGATAGAGAAAAGTACCTTGCAAGAATTTATCTAAAATACTTATCTGCTAATAAGAGTGAAAGGCGTTTTTCTGGAGGTGTAAGATGTTTAGAAGATAGACATACGAAGTAGAAGAAGATTTTAAATGTATTTAACAAATTCCATAGGCATGCCTTCTGATTAAATATTCTTGCCATTACATAAGAGTTGTTTTCCAGTATGGAATACTCTGCAGATACCCATTGTTACTCTTTTGGGGAAGGCTGTTAACAAAAGCTTTTTTCCTATAGAAAGTGCACCTAGTCAGAACTTTGTTTGTATAAATTACACACATGCACAAACTAAGCATACAGATTTATGTTTTGTGTGACCCTTTTAACTCTCTGTACTTGCTGTTAAGTTGTATATTTTTCCATAGGAGCACTGTAACTCATAAGAAAATGACTAACGCTGAAAACTCAGTTAAGTCTCAAAAATAGGCATTAGTCTTGAGGCCTGGCACTCCTTTTGGGAAATCAAAGTTTTTATTGCCAGATAAATTAGTGCTTCAAAAGTATGAATACAGATGCTGTTTGCAAATTTGTCACAATCTGTCTTCCAGCAGAAAGAATTTATACTGTATATAGTAATGGAAAACAGAAAACTGCATATTTCACTAAATTGCAGCTGTGTAGGGAAGATTTATATGGTTGTTTTGTGTCAGAGAAACATATAGGTCTGTCAGTATTCACTCCAGTATTCCACCCAGGACTCTGGAATTCTTATTTTAAAGTTATTTTATACTTTTTAATAGAATAAATAAAATACAGCATTTTTGTTGAGAAAGTCATACATAATAACTATGTTTATCAACGTTTTATTGCAGAAGATGACTGTAGTAATTGTGTTATTCTCAGTACAGGCTTGACAGACCATATCTAAGAATTTAGTCTGCAACCCATTTTCATAATTCCTAAGTGTCCACTCAGTGCAGTATTAAATGTTTTAGAGGACTTGTATATCATCTTAGGTGGGCAATCCTGGAAGAAATGCCTAGACTAAGTGACAAAGTCACAGTTTTATTTTTATTACAATCAAGTTCATTCATTTAGAGATTAAATATTCTCAGATAACAGAAAACTGAACCCAGACGGCAAGTTTCTTTTTGCTTGCATGCCTTTACATAATGGAGTCCTACTTTTCCTTTTTTTTTCTTCCCTACTGTCAATTCCCTTACAGCAACCAGCCTTCAAAACAGGAGCTAACACTTTTTTTGCAGTTGTGAAGTATTGGATCCAATTACTCCCAGCAACAAAAAAAAAAAAACAAAAAAACCCCAAAACCAAAACAAAAAACCAAAAAAACCCAGAGTTCATTTTAATAGGATTTGTAGTAAAACAAGGCATATAAAAATCAGATGCATAGGCAAAGAATTTTTCATCTTTAATCATTAAGCTACCAGTACAAATTGAGCCCTGCAGTTATTTCATTCCCAGAGGAGAACAGAGATTTAAAGAATTCAGAGGATTAAATATTTGTGTTTGAGTGAACATGCTAAGTGTTTTTGTGGCTGCTATCATTAAAACTGTATTTCAACACTTTATTTCAAACGCATGCAATACACATTCTCTCTAAATGATAGCTTGAAACTCTTACTAGATATGGGGCATTAAGGTCACCTGTGTTATATCACCATCCTTCCCACAGATGCCCCCAGTTTGTCTGGTTTCTAACATATTGTTACGCTTTGTCAGTATAGACAATTTAAACCTAGCATTTTTTTTCCTCAGTAGCAAAGAGCTACGGGCTACAATCTGTTCTTTCTATAACAAAAAAAAAGATATCTATATGTATTGCTGGACAAATGTTTGTTCTTCCTTTGAACCCCTGAAAATCCAAATATGTTCTACCCAAATTATTCACAGTATTTATCAAATGCCACTGCCTTGTTTTCTCATGAGAGTGTAAACATGGAACAGGTGAAATTTTTATTACACTGCTATGGAAAAAGACTGAGAAATTGATAGCAAGGTAACAAAATACCTAACCTTTGTGAGAGAAATGAGTGAGAACTTGTCAAATACAAGGCATCCGCTTGTAGCGGGCCAGATCAATGTCCTACACATAAGGTTCAGCATGTCTTACAGAATAAATGCTTATTAATGACAATGAATGACCAATATTTTTTTTAAATATCTGCATATTAAATATATTTCTGTATTTTAATAGGAAATATATGCAAATAATCCTCTAATTTACAACATTTTTTTCTGGTCTTCTCAAAAGCCTGGCATGTAGACTGGACTATATACAATATCTGTATCTAAATAAATGACTGTAACATTTTTGAGGGCAATTCATCCCATTATGAAACAGCCATTTACAAGCAGAGAAATGAATAATGCCTTGACACTGCCAGTTCTGTCCAAAGATTATAAAGGCAGTCTGTGTCTGTCAGGATATATATCCCAGTGATATTACTAAACAAAGTGTTGTGTATAGGCTGTATATTCAGAATTGCCTTGCCCTGACCTCCAAGGTTACCTGTTAAGGATTCCATATGCACTTCAGCTGTTCAGTTTTCCAGTGTCCACAGTAAGAGACACCCCAATAATATTTGATGTTTTGAACATGAAAAACTAAGACCTGACTAATCAAAATCTGGTGTTCTTTAAATTCCAGTTCATACATAATCTTTAAAAACTGCTTTGGAATATATTTCCCTAAATATTCACACACTGTCACCTCAGCCATTGTCTAGGTATCATGGACAAGAATCTCTAATTAGCAGATCTCTTAAAAAACTTTAATAATGCACACCTGCAGTGGTATCATCTTTGCATGAACAGAATGGAACTGATAGGGTTATCCCAATTCATGGGTATGAGTTTTGTATAAAGATATCCAGATGGACTGGAATATGTACATGTGTAGGAGGGCAAGTGCAGGGTGTGCCTGAGAGATAGAGAGAAGCTGCAGATGGTGTTTGACTGTTGAACTGAGAATATGTATCTGTAATTTATCTGGAAGATGAGGTAAACAGCACATTAATTAAATTTGCAGATGATACCAAATTGGAATGTGTTGCAAACACCACTGAGAAATGATACAAAGCAAAGTGACCTAGAAAAGGTTAGAAACATATGCAAAACTTTAAAAAGTGATATATAGTCTTGAAAATGAAAATTAGTATAATGAAAAGCAGGCCTTAAAAAAAACTAGAAATAACTGAAAAACAATAATATTAAGACAATTTAAAGCATGATAATAGTCATTATATGACCAATTTTAAGTCTTCTCTTCTCTTCCCTTCTCTCTCTCTTTTTAGTAGGTTTTTTTTGTTTGTTTTTTCTGTTTTGTTTTGTTTTGTGGTTTCTTTTGGTAGAGTGTCTGCTATACTTTTGCTGGCATATTAAAAGCACAGTTTGTTTCAAGTGCAGAAAATTTGTATCACAACCGGAAAGATACTGTTCCACATTTTTTCACACTGATACAAAAATCTACTGGTACAGCTATAAAAATCAGTGGCATTGGATGAAATTTGTCATTATCTTAGTGACTATAAGCAAACTAACTTCTTTATAGTCTAAAAATAAAACTTGAACCTCACCTTGTTAATGCCTTACCCCTTGCTACCATCACAGGAGAGGGGTTCCTTTCTTTGCAGTTGGTCAAGCCAGTGTAAATCTAATTAAACTCCAAGGTTTGTATTCAGCTTTGAAGTTTGCTACTTCTGTTAAAGAATAAGGAAGGATTGTAAAACATTTTCTATTTCTTCCATCTGCATTAAGTAAAACTTACCAACTCCCTCTAGAAAAAACATATTACCTTAACACCGTGATTACAATAACATTGTTACTGACAGTGAGTTAAATTATAAGAGCAATTTAATTCCAGACTATCCAAAATTTGAAGAAATAAGCATCCTTGCCTGGAACTGTCATCCAGGAAGTGAGAACTCAATTGTACTTCCTGCTCTGACAGAGAGTTTGGTTTCTATTTTATGGTCAACTGTGAAAATCAGTTTTACAGGAAGGGTTAAAAAAAACCCCCAGGAATTAAATTAAAATAAAGGCACACACTGAAGGAGAAGATAAGTTTATAGTTTTCAGGTAATGACCCTTTTCCTTTTTTCCCAAATGCTTACCCTGAATTGCCTTTACCACTCCCAGAATTGCTTTCAGCTCTTGAGCCTTCTCCTCCCTGAAATTAAATAAATTAATAGTTCTGGAAAGTGAGATCAACATCCCTAGATAACTTGGTTACAAGGATACCTTTAACAGTTATGGCTACATGGTACATTTATCAATGTGACAATATTTGATATACATTAGACTTATGTTCCTGGCTGAATAGTAACACTGTGTTAATAGCTGAATTACAAATTATTCACAATTAATGCAGTCTATTACTCATAGTTTTCAAAGGATGCAGCAGTTTTGGTCTTTTCAGGATAGGAATAAGCAGAGGCCAGGGATCTTATTAGGAAACAGGTAAACTGTATTGCAGGAGGACCTATAGCATCATATATTGTATGCAGAAGGTATATTTGGTGCTCAAATAATAAATTGCCATGTCTAGTTCCAGACAGGAATATGTGTTTATGTATCCGTTTTCACAGAATTACCTTCCTTAAGCCTTCTTAATCAAAGTGAGAAACTGATTCAGACGTGCCTTTTGTCCACTGCTGAGTATCCTGTTGTCATATTCATATTACAATCCACAACTTCCTTTAACATTGAGAAGGCACCTGCCTCTTTTTTTTTTCTCTTTTCCAAAGAAAATATTTGGCTTTTATCTTGTCTAGTGAAGCTTACAGGTTAAACTCTTAAACTCAGCGTGGTGCACGGACACAGAAGTTTTGCGGGGTTTCGCGGTCCTCTTCTTCATCTGGCTACAAGAATACTCTTAAAATCCCAACCAAATGCCTGTAAAAATGACACCTTGATTAAAACTAATAACAGAAAACCTCAGTAACAAATCCCAAGACTTAAGAGAGGCTGGCAAATGTTTAAAAGAGAAAAGAATTCCCAAAGTATTGGGAAGCCTTAAGACCAATATACTTGGGAAACATTTCTGAAGTCCATTGACTGCAGCCTCTTGAGTAGTGGAAAAGCATGTATCCATAGTTCAAAATATTTGGATTGTTTCTGATCAGGAAGAAAGACAAATATTTAGAATCCATTTTTATTGATTCATTTGCAGAATGCATATTGAGTTTTTCCTGTCACACATGCAGAGCGACTCCACTTGCAAGAACAAGCAAGTGAGCAGTTACATCAGGAGAACACGTCTCCTGTTCCATTGTTGAAGATTAAAATAAAAGGTTGAAGTTATGACTTTGAAGCCATTTATTATCCTTTACACAACTTAACAGAACCCTGAGAAAACGATAAATTATAAATATATATAGAACTTCTTTTGCTTTGAAGCCAAATAAAAGCATAAAAGATCAAACATAGGGCAGCTAATAAAATTCTATAACCAAGTAGTACTGTATAACCATTAGAGCTTATACAAAATATAAGCATTTTATGGCAGTATATATTCCATGTGATCTTGGTGCAGCAAGGATCTAAGCAAAAAATCCTGGCAGACAAAGGGCAAGACAATACCAAAGGACTAAAAATAGGCAAAAAATCCTGCCAAACAAACCAATCCCAATACAATCAGGAATGTGAGCAGGGGAGACCTTCCTGTTTCTGAGGGGAGCAGGAACATTTGAATAAAACACTATACAGGAGTGAAGAAAACTGGAGAAGAAATAATGTATCATAACTCTGGCTGCAACTTGACTTAAAGAGCTCTGATGGCTCATCAACTTCAGCTCAGTGAAATATCACATACCACAGACATTAGTGCTAAATAAATGTAAACATTATCAGCTTCACAGTACTGTATACTGAGATCTAATTTAAGAAGTCTTAAAGACTAAAGATTTTGTGTTCATAATGGTGATGGTTAATAAGTTACAAAAAGTAACCAGTAACAAAGGTGTTATTGATTAATTAATTTAGTAAAGTTTAAAGTTTCAAACTGTCCTGATTTATCAATCTGATGACATCGTTATTAACTCCTAATTTTCATATGCATCTATATGTATACATTTATATATATATATGTATAAATTTATTTAATAGAAATACTTCTCCCCCAATTAACAAACTGAATATTTTTCTTTGAAAGACTGCAATTATTCACCTTGTATCCTTATACTACCATTGACTTCTCTTCCCTTTACTCTCAATGCATTTTCTCTGAAACTGCATTTACCATTAAGCAATAAAGTTTTGGTAAGAGTATTCTCAGTATCCCTTTGGTTAGCCTTGAGCTTTCTGTTGCCATGCAGCATGACCTTTTTTTTTTGTGTGCATATGAAAGTTGTTTTGAATAGAGATAAAGTTTAGAAAAAGAAAGCAAAGATAATGTTTCAGAGATATATGACTGAATCCAAATCAATCTTTACTAATTATTATCTGGTTTAAAATAACTATGAGATAAGTCTTGAAAACCTAATCATTATCAGCAATTTATAATCAGAATCATAGCTTCACTATCAGTTCAGTGAAATGATTTAAAATTATTTTCTTTTGAGCTGTTAATGTCTCATGAGTTTTCCATAGTGTCTGATGGTAACAGTTTGCAATAGAAATATTTTTTCCTGTAATAGACAAATAGACAATAGGTTTTTATCAGATGACAGCTTATACAGTGGTGAAAATAATAACAACAAAAAAGATTCAATAAATCAGATAGGTCTCAAACTTTTTTCTTTCAGCATCACTGACTATAGTGGAATGATCTGCTTTTAAAGAGGTTTAAGCTTATGGATGGCACAAAATGGTCCTCGATTTTTGGTTTGGTTTGTTTTTTTGTCTTTTTCTGGTATTTGTTTTTGGGTTTCTTTGAGTTTTTTTGGTTAGTTGTAGGTTTTTTGATTTTTTTTTTTAAATCTGCATGCTTAGACCCTCTGCTGGTGACCTGAATGGAGTTATGCCAATTTACATTAACAGTGTTGACACATATTTGGCTGTGGATTAAACTAATGCATTTTTCATCTCATACATCTGCCCCAGCCTGTTATCAGAGGCTGCTGTCTCTATGGCAAGGGCAGATGAATGAAAACCTATTTCTTAATCAAGGCTAACCTCTTAAAGAAAGTTGAATTCAGCATTAGCTTACCTTAATGTGACTGGCTCTAAGTTCAAGAAAATGCTGAGGATCAATTTAGCTCTTCCTGTTCCTGTGGTGGCATCTTCCACAAGTAGGATAGGCAGCTAGGGGCTGGAGACAGATTCAAATGTCAAATCTCAACATGCTGCAATTTTTTCTTTCTGACACGAAGTCTGGTGGAGACAGATTCAAATGTCCAATCTCAACATGCCACAATTTTTTCTTTCTGACATGAAGTCTGCTTTAGTAGAAAATCTACTTGCACCTGCTAGGGATGGATGGCTACTGTTCCTCACAGGTCTGCACTGTTCGCGTGCCTAACCCTTCTCTGGGTTAGAAAGCAAACTGAGAATTGAAAAAAAAACCAAAACAACACAACAACAACAATAAAAAACACCAACTACCCAAATGAATGAAAAAAAAAAACAAAAAACCACTCAGAAAAACCCAACAACAAAAAACCCAAACAAACCAGAAAAACCCACCAAAAAACCCAAACAAAAACCCCAACCAACCAACAAACCAGTATAACCCCAAAAAACCCAACCAAAAAGCCAAGCCAACAAAACCTGTCAAAACTGAGAAAGTATTAACACTCTGTTAAGAAAGAAGTTGAAAATGGAAGGGCATATTCCACTACTACGACTCGAGATATAAAAAGTTTTAATATTTGATGAATCTTTAAAATGTGGTCCATTTTCAAATTTTCATCCCTATTTGATGCTACGTTAGACATTTATTCTCCTATATAAACTGCACAGTGACAGGCAAGCAGATAAGGGATCCTTAAGCAGGTGAAATACCTTTTTTTAAAAATAAAAATACGCATTTTCAAAAATAAGAGTAAGCAAATAAGGCATGGGAAATTGTTCTGGACCCTTAAAAACTCAGTCTGTGTTATTGTGTGTATTCCTCTTAATATCAACCTTATTAGAAGCTGACTGGTTTGGTCTTTATAATATTCTAAATAAAACCTACTCAACTATCTGAAAATGTGAGAGGACTCTGAATAATTTCCTAGGCAGCGAAAATACATTTTCAATATTAAATTCTTAAATATAACCCAATGGAATTTTACCAATCTTTCCAAAACACTATGTTGGGGGGGAAGAACAAGCATAAGAAATATCCTCCTGACAGGTAGTGAAATGAAAAGCATTTGAAAAATGCTGCTTTGAATGAAAATGCCATTCTAGCCCCAGCCATAACACCACATTTCCAGCTCTACAGTCACTTGCTTCCCTGTGAATATCCCCCTGCCTTTGAACACAAGTCCTTTATTATTCATTCAGCAGCCTTCCCAGGATGTTTGCTAAAACACAAGGAGGCATAAGGATTTTAAACAATAAAAAAAGTCACCTCAATACCACTTGGCTGTAGATTAAACACAGAGGTCACTGAAAGTAAAAACAAGATTTGACCTTCGCTATTTCAGTACACATTGAGCAGGGCAATGCAGAGCAATGTGAGCAGGCAGGCAGGCTGAGCAGGCATGAGCACAACCTGCAAACAACAGAAAAAGGTGCCTGTGCCAAAGCCATCCACAGCTCTAGTGGAGCAGCCTGCGTATTTTCAAACTGAATTTTACTATTATGCTTCATTCCTTATGTTGGTCTAAGAGACTGTGAACTGGAATATCTGGAGAATGGAAGTAAATAGGATTTCTTTTTTTGGGTGGTGTTTTGTTGTTCTAAACATCTTGGGGTAGTTTTTTTAGTTGTTTGGGTTTTTTTCCTACCACTCTTGCTCAATGTCTGCTCACAGAGAGCTAAGGACACAAATATTACAAATAATTTTGCCGAGTTAGAATTGTTATTGTTGTACCCATATAATATCAATTTTAAGTCTACCACCCAGAATAGATGTTAAATAAATTAATACACAACCTATTACTGTATGTATTGTAATTATTTGATTTTAATATATTCCTGGAATGCAACATAGTTTTGGGATTTTTTTTCCCTAATTTATCTTACTGTGTTTCAGAACACACAGTAATACTTCTCTAGGTAATTGTACCCACATGTGCAGAAAAATAGTGACAACCTCTTTGAATGATTATTCAAGACAGAGAACTTTCCTTTTGATTTGAAAGTCTGTGGTGGGTAAAATTTCCTGGCTGCTGGATTTCCTAGCTTGCCAGAGAGACAGAGTGGGGTCCTCTATTGGCTGCAGGTGGGGACACTTGCTCTGGCATGGTCTTCCATGAACTGCAGGGGAAACTGATCCAGCACCTGGAGCACCTTCTCCCCTCCTTCTTCTCTCACTTTGGTGCCTACAGGGCTGTTTCTCTCACATTTTCTTACTCCTGTCACTCACAGCTGCTGTGTATTTTTTATCCTAGCATAAATATGATACCATACAGGAACCAGCAGCATTGCTGAACAGCTCAGCTTTGTGCAGTGGTGGGATCATCTCAGAGTCCACTGAAACGGTCTCTGAGGCCAATACAGCTTCTGATCTCACAGAAGCCACACTTACAGCCCTCCTGCTACCAAACCTGTCAGGTAAACAAAGTCCTTTGCTGCTGTTCATTTCTATTACGTCTTTTACCTTGATTAATATCAAATTGCATTCCTCTCCTCTAATTTAAAAAAGAAGAATCTTCTTTATATATTTCTGTCATTGGTAACAATATTTATGTTTCCCTGCGTCATCCGTTCCTGGTTTCCTTTTTTGTCAATGTCAAAACAACTCATTCTCATACAACAAGGATTGGCCAATACATTATAAAGAAATTGTCATCGGGTAGCCTCATTCAAAAACAGGGAAAAAGTAAAAGGAAAAAAATAAAATGGGCAATTTTGCATTACAGAATGGTACAATTTTTTTTTTTTTTTAAGTTGCAGGACATTTAATGGCATGCACATTCTTATTATTGACCATGCAATTTTGGTTGCTTGGGGAAAGCTGGATGTCATGAAACTTTAGAAATACTTTTTCTGTTTCTATGGAGCAGGGTTTGCCAATATATCTTATCTGTTCTGTAGCAGCTGTCATGATTGGGAGCTACGAAATACATTTTTTTTAATGTCAAACAATAAATAAATAATTGATAATGAAAAGGGGATAAGGCACTTATAATGTAACAGTATATCTTAAATCTGTGAGGTGCATCACGTCACTTTGCCGGTTGTTTGCAATTATTCTCAAACAGGAAAACAAACTGGTAGCAAAACTAAATCCCAGAAGGATAATAACTACTGAATTTACATCCACTGATGAACAAAATTCCCCATATGTTTTCCCTGTATAATATATGAATGAAGAATTTTTAAATTTATACAGCATGAGAATTATATCAACAGCAGAAAGTGCGTAGAAGAAGAAACCAACCAAGAAAGTTTAACTTTTGAGTGTTAAATGTCAAAAGAAAGGCCATATACAGTAGCTGTGTTTCAGGGAATGAAGGGGACACTCTTCAGAGACTGCTCATCTACTGCTTTTGTATATGTCTAATATTCATTGTGATGTAGTTGTGTATCAACCAATATAAGAAAACAGAAATAAAAAACAATAGAGAAATAGAAAGCATCAACATTACTTTCACACAAATTAAATTATAAAATTAGGGGTTTCGTCCATCTTCAGTCATCAATAAGGTAGAAAATTAGCAGGTAGGCTTCCTCTGTACTCCAAAGATGTGCCTATCCCAAACTAAAAAAATACTTTACTACGTGGGTTGAGTTGTCCCTGAGGAGGGGCATTTTTTCCTCCACAGGAACTGAATTTGTCTGCCCAGTTAGGCATCTAGTGCCCTAAGAAAGTAAGAAATTTATGTAAGAAGTGTAGAAATGGAAAAGGACCTATGGGAGATGCGTGTTCTTCTGAAGCAGAAGCTGGATGTCAGACAGGATAACAGGTATCTCAAACGTTACTGAACATATGTTTGGTCAACTGGCACTCACTTTGATGTTTTTTTCAGAGCAATTAATGATGTTTCATTCAGCTGCACACTCTGCAGAGGCATCTCATACCATCCACAAACCATGGAGTTGTTGAAGGTATGTGCGCAGGGCTGACAGGGCAAGCATACAGTGTTGTCTGAAATACCCTACGTGATTCCACCTGGCCGGACACTGCTGACTGTTGGTTCAGAATAGAGTGAATTTCCCTCTTTTCTTTTTTTTTTTTTTTTTTCATTGCCTTCCCTTTTTTAATGCACATATATCTGAAATACTAAAAAGTTTCAAATAACACTAGACAGCAATGTTCAGATGACTGTTTGGAACTCTTGGACCTTTTTGGCTTACAGTGGTCATGAGATTACACTGGACATATAAATAAACTCTCTGTTAACTATAATGAGAGCTTAAAAACTTGGCTCACGGGCAAACACCTACATTGAAACAACTGAATTTTAGGATCAACTGCTTGAAAATCGATTTCCTCTTTATTTGGTTACCTAAATATAAGCACGGTATTTAAAGAGCTGTAGGTTATTAAAGACAACCCCGTGTAACAGCCTTTCCATTTACAGATTAGATAGGATCCCATATGATGTCTGAAACAACAAAATCTAGTCTCTGTTCCAGCAATTAAATTCAGATCCTAATGCTGAGTAATATAGATGTTTTGACTTCCTTGTGGTCAGCATTTTACATCCGCTTGCGAGAAGTTTTTGATGAATATTAACAAACTATAGAAGTATTTAGGAAACATACATGTAATAAGATTCCCTGTAATTATCTTCTCTAAAAATGTGGTTGAATAGACACCCAAATTCTTTATTAACATTCCATGCATTTCAACAGCTGAATTTGTTTTCAGTGTTGTATTTGTATTGTTAATAATTTAGAAGATCATTATTTTGTTCACCTTTGTTGTTGTTGTCACTACAGTCTTTGTTGTGTATAAATGTTTTGGGGTAATTCTGTCTTTTGAGCATCATAAACAGTAACAAATGCTTTTTGATTCACTTACAAATTATAAGAGAAGAGCCATGAAATTTTCCTAACCTTTTCTGCAGCTCAATAAATCACAAACAGACAAGAAAGTTAAGCACTGCTTCAGTGGAAAATCAGCAGACAGATGTAGCACACATTCCCCTCAAAATAATTCAGAACCTGTTCCAATTTATCAAATGCCTACTTTATCTGTCAAAACAATGTCCTTTCTCAAATAAAGGGCATTGTTTCTGCAGCAAGAAAAAGGTTCTGATGTATTGTTATCTGCAAATGGATGGTGGAATAATGGAACAACAGGCAGCGTTTCAAGCTAAGAGATCAAAGGGCAGAATACATTACAATTCTTGTTAAAATAAATTAGACAGAAATTGTAATTTTAATAAAGACATTTATAACCTTAAACAATACTTTTTTGAGTTCCCAGATCAGCAGAAACAATAAGAAAATCCCTTTAAATATGTAAGTTGATGCATTTCTTCCCATTGTAAGAACTTCAAATTTCAGAGCTGTAATGTACATTAGCTGGTATCTTGTGCTGACATGACACTATCTCACATTTTCAGAGGAAATATTTTAAATTGTTTTATTCATTTTTTGCTGTATTTTCACGTTACCATCATACTACAAAAGCATTCTTAGATTTCTAGATTAAGAATTTCTATAAATAAAATTTGGTATCTCAAAATCTGCCAGGATAATTTTGATCTTTAAATGTTCAAAGATGTATTATGATATTAAGCCATGATATTGAATCAAACTCCTCCTTAAAAGTAGCCATCCCTTCCAAATTCCACTAATGAAATTAAATAATGAATTAAAATCTTTTAAAGCCCTATCCTCTCTAGAGTAAATTAGAAAACAACAAGAAAAAATGTAAAATGTTAATAATTGTCAATTAACTGAAAAAGCCCAGGAGTTGTAAGTGTTTAGCAAATCTATTTACTCAAACCTGGTTCTATTATCAAGCCACTGTAATTCTCAGATACTTTCTTTAACCTCAACATGTCAGATATTTATGATGATTCCTGCAGCCAGCTTGATCCTGAGCTGAACTGTGACAACTTTGCACTGATGTATCTGTCTCCTCCATGATTGCATGTGTCTCTTTCATTCTTATATTCTTCCATTTTTCAATTCTTCTTTATGTAACTGTGACCTCTGCCAGTTATTAGGTTTTTCTTCTTATGATACATTTTTTAATATCACAGAATCCTCTAAAAATACATGATTGAATCAACCCCTTTAAAAGTTTATTCATTTATAATCAGCTAACAACAGTTTCAAAAGTTAGCAATATTTCTCTTTTTTTAATAAACAACTTACACCTTGATATTCATAATCTCTAAAACAGAGTCTCAAACATTCTATGAAAACAAACTCAGGGATCAGGATCATAGCAAAATTAAAAAAAAGAACATTTTGTTATATATGCCCTGAGGTCAGATTTATTCCCAATCTAAGTTTTTATTTTGATGCCATTCCAGTACAAGTTAAAAACTAAGCCCATCATCTTTAAACTTGGGCATCTGTTAAAACCCAGTTGTGCCAGCTCTTGCTCAACTGCGTAAGTAGATGTCTGTGTTTATAAATAGTCCTCCTGAAATCAGTTAGTCCTTGTACAGTGCAATACAGCTGATGGGGAATTCTAGACTTTTTCTAATTAAGATTAGACTAGCTCAGAAAGATTACTGATATCAAAACAAGCTTTGACCAGTGTGAAACTGGGTAGAATTGTGAAAGAATCACTGCATCCCCAGTTGCACATCAGCAGTCCCTGTCTCAAAGTAGTTCCACACACTTTTGCTACCACCACCGTGTGAGAGCATTCTCTGTTCTGTTGCAGGCTGGATTGAACAGTTTAATTCAGAAATTTGCATCAGTGCAATTGAAATTGCCCACGCTATGTTAGGGAACACTCACATGAACAAAGTTAGTTACTGAAAAGCTGCAGGATGACTGCCAGCTAGTGGGTAGTGAGAAGAAACTGGGTGATAAAAATTGTCACTTCAGCACAGCCCAAATGAGAAGGGGCTCTGTATTTAAGTCTCAAAGGTATGCAGGATTTGGCTAGCATATGCAGACTACAATTCATTGAGAAATGAGACATTCTTCTACTGCTCCTTGCTGCTGGAACTAGCAAGCTAGTTTGGAAAGCTCTAGTTTGTCTTAACCAAGCAATAGACCATTTTTCAGGACAGTTTTGTCGTATTGATCAAAACAAATTGAAACCAACAGATAAATAAAGAATCTTGCTAGTAGAGTAAATAAACACTAATGTTCTGAGAGCTAGACACACATATTCAAGAATCACTTCAAGATCTTCATCCCACCTATTTTTTCAAGAAGTAGTTGACAATAGTTCTATCATTTTATAGGCACATAGCTGAAAACTCAAAGATTATGTAAGAAATTATGAATAGATAAATTTTTATGACTGATATTTACACTCACAAGTGATGAAAATTAGGAACTGAGAAACAACTACAGATGTCATTTTAATTTAATAAAGATATTCTGTAGCTATTGACAAAAGAAAATGGTCATTAAATAAAGATTAATGAGGAAGTGAATTAAATTCAGAGAATGTAAAGATAAAAAATGTATCTGGAGAAAACAAACCTTCCTCTTCCAGATATTCTTAATCAAAATCAGAGACAAAACCCAAATTGAAATGGTTAATTAGGACCCAGGCCAAAATCTCTAGGCAACCAGAATGCCAGCTGAAATTACTGAGGTTTTCAGATGCGCAGACGATTAAGAATAGGATGATCCCAGATCAGTGCAATTTATACAGAGGACCACAATCTCTATTGAAATCTGACTTTGGGTTGCTCTGGAAGCAAGCTGGAAGAATAGAAAACATCCAATTTGAATATCAGCCGTAAAATATCTGAAACCAAAATCAGCAGAGATACATCAGTGTAAATGGCTGGCAAAGAGTAAATAATTTGCCATAATTCTCTGCAGAGCTGCAGCAGGAACTTTTCCTCAGAGTAATTTCTGATGCTGAGAAAGCAAATTAGGACCTTGTTAACACTACTTTCTGCTGCCTTGCCCATTACATACTCACCCCCCTCCATGAAACAAACATAAAAGTGCGACTGAAAATGAATAGATAATTCTGATGTGATAGCACATTTCCCAGGGGAAAATGACATGACAAAGCACAGTAGACTGGGAATCAAGCCTACCATATTTGGGACATGCAAAGTACCCCATGTCAAGTGAAAAAATATCAACAAACCCACTAATTCTGTCTGTGGAACACTTCCAGATTCATGTTTCTGTATGACATTATACAAAAGAAAACCACACACAATTTTTGGTTTGGCACAGTTTCCTTTCTTTTGACTACATACTTCTTCTGATTAGGAGAGAATTTTCTCAGCAACAGTTCAAAAATACAGTGCATAAGAAACAAAGTGAAAAATTTGTGAATTGAAATGATCAAGGCTATAAAGCGTACATTCTATGTGAGAAAGAAGTCTCACAGAAAAAAAATGGTAGGAAAAAAATTTGCCTTATGAAGGAAGTTAAAGTATTCAGGAAATGTTTTATTCACTGATAGCCAAAAAAACAGGATCTTGCCTCTTTACAATACAAAGCAATGGAAGAATAAAATAAATTATATACAACTGATTTGACAAAGCTCTTCCTAACTGTAATAAAATTTCACAAGGTGGTCAAAAACCACATTGTTATCTACACTTTCCACTAATATAATTCTGCTCAATTATCATTTTTGCTTTGAAAGCTAGATTCACTTTTTGCAGATGTGAAAGAACAATGAAACCGTGTGTCACTCTGCCTTAAAAAAAAAGAACAACAAAGTGGTTTGTGGTTCAAATTTTCATCCTCTTCTAACAGAAATTCATAGAAAATTGAGTATGAAACCAAATAGATAATATCCTTATTTTCCACTTGATATTCACATGTTGGTCTTGTAATTAGGGAAAGAAAATCAAGACAGTTTAATCTGGCTTCTCTCAGGAAAATGACTTGAAGAATACAAAGACCTGTATACAGTTATTAATTTAGAAGTTAACTGTGACTAATACTTAGATGAACACTCAGGCTTATGAAACCTTGATCTTGTCTACTAAGTAGCTTTGTAAAAGGTAGTCCTAAACGGAGCTCTTTTTCCATATATCATTTAGTTGAAAAAGAAAAAACAACTCATTTCATTTGCATTTCAACAAATTATGTTGACTTTGGTAGTGTATAGTATCAAATTAAATTGCTACACATCATATTTTTCTCCAAAGTTAAAATTAATTGTGACATTGAGTAGATAGTTAAACATACAGTAAAAATGACAATTTAAAAATGAAATATTTCATGCTTAATTAAGAAAGGTTATGAATAACTTCCCATTTGGAGTGTTTTACAGTTCTTTATCATTTGATATACACATCAAAACATGAAAATAAAAACTATGGATCTTCCAGTCTAATACACAGCTTACAGTAAAGGGAACTTTGAATATCCCCTTAGAGATTTCGGCAATGATTTTCCACTCCATTACACCAATTTCATACTGGGGTAAGTCCATTGATGTCAATGGTGTTACATCAGCTTAAAAACAATATGACAGAATAGAAGATCAAGGTTATTCAAGCTCTTATTTATGGTTATGGAAAATTACACACGTCTGATGTACATAACAAGACTCTGTTGTTTTGTATTTCTTTGATAATGAAAATGTCCTCGTATACAAAAAGGCAGAAAACTGAAGTTGAAACATAACAGATATTTACCAGCTAAACATACATAGGTGTAGACAGCAAATGCTGGTTGTAAAATAACCATGCAAGATGACAGCTGCTCAGCTATACTAAAATTAAATGTGAGAAAAGTTTGAATAGATTGAATTTTCAGAATTTATGAAGTCCTAGGGAACTATAAATCAGAAATTCAGTAGTTTTAGAGTTATATCTACTTCTGCAGCACTAGTATTTTATATTTATTTATTTACCTTAGTATTTTATTTTTATTTATTTTATGTTTCCAGAAATGTAACCAGACTGATTATTGAGAATTTGTGAAATAAATTGCTCTTGAAACAATAGCCATATAAGTAAAAATTCTGTTGTGTTCACAAAGTTAACTACAAAGACAATTTCCTGTCTGGAACATAAAATTGATCTTACTGGCTGAATCTTCATCATAGCTAAGAGACCTTACCTGAGAGCAGTCTGAGTCTTTGGTTACTTGTAATACACAGTGCTGCCCAAATATACCACCAAGCTGTTTGCACAGCTTGTCTGGCCTGTGGCAGAGCATATCTGAGCTTTCTGCGAAAAACTCTGGAGTGTCTGTGGTGGGGAATCTCTTTTCTCCTAGATGCTACTGCCTTCCACAAGAGCAGAGGAGATAGAGGCATAGGATTAGAGACATAGCTCTCTCCCCTAGTTCATGCTGCAAGTAATGCTGGAAAGACTGCCAACCCTTAGGTATCTGTAGATTTACTGATGAAACTTTGTAAGGAACATATACAGACAGTCAACATGGATGAGTAGCTGTTTTATTCTCAAGCAGACCTGCGTATCATGTATTCATGGAACCCTGTGTCGCCTCATTTAGCTTTTCATTCATGGAACTTCCAGATTTTTCTACTAAAGTAATACTTAGTAATACTTTCACTTATCTTGTATTTGTGCAGTAATTTTTTTTCTAAGAGCGCTTTACATTTTTGCTTACCTAATTGCATGCTTTTTCTGTAATATAGTTTATCTAATTTAAATAAATATTTTTAAATTATATTGCCTTACAATTTCAATATCATATTTCTTCAAAAACATTCAAAGGAGACAAAAATGTTTGGAAAACACGTGTATAAGTAATCCCCTGCCAGATTTGAAAACATGGATAAGTAATGTACCTTTTGTGACACTTGAGCTAGTTTAAAGAACTGTCTAGATCCTTTGCTTTTACTATATGGTAGCTATACAGTAATAAATAGCATGGACTATTTTTCATATTTACTGTGGTACCATGAGATCCATATGGATTGAAAGACTTCTGTGGGATCACGTTCCCTAATTATTGCTTATTTTTTATTAATTATTTTTCTGTGTCTTTCTTCTGAGGACAGTTCTTGCAAGCCCTTCAAATATGCACAATCACATTAGAAAATCTTAGGCTGTATCTGAAGCCTGCAAAAGTTAATGGGAATATTCTTACTGATTTCAGTGTCTTTGTTTACAGTTAAAACACATGCAAGTTGAAGTCCATCATTCATTGCTATGTGTCACTGCAGGGATAATTTGAATATGTAGACATACTCAGATATTTTAATGCCAGTGTTCGGGATCAATTAACCTCATCTCTTGTACATGCTACCAGACACTTAATTTCATCAAGTCAAATCATAGTGCAGCTAGCACAAAGCATTCTTCGTTTTCCTTGTAGGATATGTTTAAAGCTAGACAATTGCATTATGTCTTTTCAATTCCATATTTCTCCTGTTGAGCCACAATTTGTCTTGATGCCTATTGAATCCAAAACTGCAGAATTGCCTCTGAATCACTGTAAACCAGCCTTGTCTCTTAAACGCCCACCTTCTTTATTTTAGTAACACAGGAATGAGACCTGCATACCATCTCTTAGCTCTTTGCGTAGCTGATTACACGTGTGGGTCTTTTAAAATTTTAGAGAATGTAGTTCACAATAGAGTTTAAATGGTTAAAACCCACAGTGAACATCTTTTCCATATCCTTTGTGAAAACCAGTGCCATGCACTTGCATGCTCAGGAGAGCATTTTCAAATGGGACAAACTGAGTGTTTTCAGCTACCTTTTGTGTATATTCTTTTTCTTTCTGGGAGTAGAGCTAAACCAAATTTTTAATCTATCAATAAATTGATTTTGTTTCACGCAGTTGCATATATTGTAAGCTTTTACTTTAGTTATTTGGTTATTATTAATTTTATTCATTCCATTAATGGGAATTCAGAAGAGGAAAAATATTGTTTCAGCTCAAATCAACAGGAACACTTTTGATTATCATTTTTGCAAAACAATGGTTGGCAGAATTTCTTTGAATAAATTCTTGCCTATTTCATCCTCAAGTTTTAAACACTCTAAGGTTTTATCCTCTTAAAAGGCATTTAAAATTTAAAATAAGATTTTGTTTTGAAAAAAAAAAAAAGAGTGAAAAATGTACCTTACTAATGCCGTATTTCATTCATTATAAAGTTGTTGTGGGTTTTTTTCCAGTCTTCAGAAGATTGACTGTTTTTCATAGAATTTCATAATATTCACATGACTACAAAGAAACAGGTACCAGGTATATATCTGAGAACTTTAAAAAATATAGCACAGTCGTAGAAACTAATAAATTTTACCCAATACTTTCAGCATTACTGTCTGGCTCTCTAATGCTGTATCTAAAGCCAGCTTCAAATTCATTTTGAATGGACTATCCAGGCATATTCATTGGCAATCTTAGACTTAATCTGATCTACTGTTTCTGTTCTTATCTTTATTTCAGATTCCTACAATTTTTTCTCAATTAGCCTCTCAAAATTTCAGCGCCCTTTGGCCTTGAACATGCTACGTTTCCATGTTTCCTTTACTCTCTAATTAAAACCATATTTCTTGTTATATTTTTCCTTGTAAAGCACTTCTCCCCTCCTTCATTTTAGGAATACAGTTTTCATTACTTTCCTTAGTCTCATTTAACATAGTAATATTGAAATGCTCAACAGTTTCAAAATGAAAGACTTTGTAAAACTAAATGTGTTTCTTACCTCCTCTTTAGCTGACACTCATTTTGTTTTTGTATAAAGACTGAAGTGTTTTCTAAATGACTTACAATTATTCTTTTTATGAGGTAACAACATCACCCATCTCAAGTAAATTTTCTTAGTTCACAAGTACTCCAGTTCAAGTGCTACAACAATTACTCATAACCAGGTACTTTTACAAAGGTCTGGCAGTGGGTCCTCCTCAGAACAATAAGTCTTCTCAAAAAATAGGATTGAGAGTTAAATATCCCTTTCAAGAGGCTGCCTTCTTTGTTTTTTTGTTTTGGTTTGTTGGGTTTTTTTGTTTGTTTGGTTGGTTTTTTGTTTTCTGCACATAAAGGACTTGATACAACTGCTCACACTTCAGCATGATTTGACATTTGAAATCACTGGAAAGGACCCTGTGTAGTCCTATGCTGTTCACACAGCTCTTGTGTCATCTTCCATAATCTGGTGCAAAAGTCTCAGACATTATTTCAATGACATGACACACATTTTTAGGCTGTTTTATAAAGATTGTAGTTCAAACACCCACTCCAAATTAATATCTACATTTGGTCAGGTTATTTGGCAATACTGAATGAAGTCTGGACTAAGTTTCAAATATCACTTCTTGATTTTTTATTTTACAGTTCATTCTTAATTGCTGCCTTACTGCCAATATTTAGACAATATTATTCCAATGTACTTATAAACAACGAGAAGCTCTCACAAACTGGGAATAACATTCTGACCACAAAAATGAACAGGGATGAGATTTATATTTCTTGAAGTTCAGCATGGAAATCAATTGCTTAAACAGAGATATCTGGTGAAGTGTGAGAAAACTGAGGGTATCTAACCTGACTTGCAGTTCCTCACCAGAACTCACAAGTTTCCCACTGATGCTGTGTGTTATATACCAGCTGTGTGCACAACACCTCAGATGTCTTGTGTCATTTCAGATAGTTCTCACCATGTATGCTTTGGAAACTTAATCACACCACTTCAGATGTGTAGGTAAAATCCACCTTCTGTGTATTTATTAAAACTCAGCCAAATCACACAAAATAAACATTAAAAATAATTCTAGGAAGTTTGTGCAAGATCTCTCTTAAAAGCAGATACCCATAGTTCATTTATTGTTTATATGCTGATGATACAAATATTAGTTTGGTCTGTACCAGAATTAAGTGATCATGCTTTCACACTCTTCTTCTGAAGTCAGCTATTGGTTAGATCTGAGCATTTTGGTTTAAATTAGTACTTTTTCAAGGCTCTTAATCAGAAAGTGACTTGAAACAAGGGAGAGAAATTATGATTACCTTTTTTTCAAATTTAATTAGAAATCCCATGGAATCAGCATGTCTGTACCTTGAGGGAGGGACTCATTCATATCAGTTAGCAACAAGCCATCTGGTCTCTTTAGAAGAAATGCTGATAGAGTTTCAAGTTTCCGTGGCCAGAAGAAAGGACTGTGGTCTTATTTATTTTTTGAGAGAGATGCAAGAATCACTTTATCACTGGAATCATATTGTTTAGGCAGATTTTTTAAAACCCCACTTCGGAGAAAGATTTATTAGCATTCTGTATCCTAGCGTTATTCCAAGTCTGGGTATGGCCTGACAGGTGCATAAGAAGGGAAATTCATTAGGAGGTAGGCCACCTCCCATACAAACACTGCCTCTCAGATTGTCACATCCAGGAGGTTGTCACTGCTCCTTCACCATTCTATACAGGTTTGTGAGCTCTGGCAGCAAGGAGACCAGGAACCTGACTGCTTTATGTCAAGGCAGAACTGGTGATACAGGGATATGTCAGCTCACTGGTGTCAGCAGTCTTTGAAACAAAGGAAAAAAATTCCTTGTGCTTAGATTGTTTCTATTTTTGTCTCAAGCAGAGGGAAAATTTTAAATTTTTCCCTCCTAATACATCTGTGTTTATCAGGGTTTGATATGTATTATAGCGTCACTGCATTCATAGGAAAAAGCAATATGAAACAATTTCTAAATCTTTCTTTTTTTCAGAGCAAGCAAGCAAATGAGCAAGCAAAATCTCTCCAGAATTTTCTTACATTTTATGTAACCTGAGAAGAAAGAAGTTCTTACAGGAACTCCGGTGACTAATCAAAGTCAGAACGTTTACTGACTTTACATCTGTTATATGAATTATTAATAAAACCCAGTAAAGAATTTGGTTGATGCAAAACTGAGTGCCAGATTCAAATTTCATCAAAATCCAGGCTCCATCCAATTTTACGGCTTAATATCTGTCTCCTTTTTCATGAGTAAAAGCTTCTTTTGCCTGTTTTGATATATATTCTCATGGATCACGGCATAAAATAACTATTCCACTTTGATTTTTTGAGTATTTCAGACTTAATTCTAGTTAAGAGAAAGCTGCCAAATTTCTTCTACAAAACCTTTATTCCTGATGACAGTGATTATGCCAGAAATAATTCATCTTCTACATTCTAAGATGGGAACATATATTTCTTTCCAAATAGAGTAAATATGGTAGAGGAATCAGCAATAATAAATAAAAATTTGCAATTATTACAAAGACATTGTTCAGAACAAAAGCACTTTTTAATATTTTCATACAACTTTTTACAAAGAAGTGATCTACTGTCATACCATTAATTTGTTTTCAAACTTAGTAAATTTTTATGAAAGTAGAATTTTAGTTAATAAGGATACAGTACACTAAGTCATATGAGTGCATTCCTTGTGTCAAGCTATTAGAAAATAAGCATGATGCAATTCATTGTCTCATTCCATGTAATCACACAAAAAGAAAAATAAATGTGAAATCGTTGTCAAGGCATGTTCCTTCTGGAGTATCATAAAGGTCTGTTCTTAGTGTAGTACATGTGGAGTCTCTCTTCCCGGTCCTGGAATACCAAGAAATAAATACAATTACAAATCATTAATACAAAATTTTCCAGGTAATAAAAAATTTGTAAATACTAAGCAGCAAAAACAAAGCGCCAGCTGTGTAGAGAAGATGTGGATTTTTTGACAAAGAGGATCATATGAATTATGGATATTTAAGTGTGGTTTAACAGGTCATAAACATAGAAGTAAAGAATGGAGTCACATTCAACATTAAATTCTGAAATTTACTGTGACTGAGGAGGATTTCAAAGTCAGAGCAGAGCACCACGTTAGCTACCTATACGAGGTGCCCGTGCAAAGCTGTAGTCAAGGGAACACACATAACCTTAAACAGAAATAGGATGCCAGAAGCTTTCACATCTGTACGCAGTATTCAAAACAACATTAACACAAACCTCTAGAGATTTCTACTTTTAAAGTTTTTTTAAAAGGATGTGTAGAGATTGGGATGTTTCCAAAATAAGTAAGTAACAGGAATGCATGTGGCAGGCTGGGACAGATTGGCCATCCAGAACAACATCCTGAAGCATTTGGGCTACACAGATAGGCACTGCAAAGCTCTCAGGGTGTGCAGAAAGAACTACCAATCCACATGAAGCCGTTGAAACAAATAATGCCCTGCCTCCAAAAAACCAACCAAAAAAAAAACCCCATCTGTATATACCTGAGGTCTCTCAGGCCAAACACAAGTTTACAGGAATGGCACACAGCCTCTGTGGGTAGGCTTAATCTCCCTAACTAGACAGGAAGCCCTTGAACAAACTAGACACCCACAGTTCCATGGGCCCAGATGGCTTGCACCCAAGAGTCCCGAGGGAACAGGTTAATGTCACTGTGAGGTTCCTCACAACTATCTTGGAATAGTTATGATAAACAGGAGAGATTCTTGAAGACTCGAAGAGAGAAAACGTTACTCTTTACTTCAGTGGCGAAAAGAAGGCTCAGTATTACAGGCAGGTTGTCGATACAACCATCAAGTGAGTGACAGAAATGCTAGGATCTTACAGCAGTCCAGAGAAAAGATTGTGCTAGAAGAATTATCATAAAAATCTTAGATTTGTTTGTGTTGGGTGGACCTTAAAGATCATTTCATTCCAACGCTTCTGCCATGGTCAGGGATATCTTCCACTAGACCAAGTTGCCCATCCAACCTGGCATTGAACACTTGCAGGAATGAGGCATCCACAACTTCTCTGGGCAACCTGTTTCAGTGTCTCACTAGCTTCATGGTAAAAAAAAATTCTTCTTAATATCTGATGTAAACCTGCTGTCTTTCAGTTTACAATCATTCTTCCTTTTTCTATCACTACATGCCCTTGTTAAAAGTCCTTCTCTGGCTGTCTTGTAGGCCCCCTTAAGACACTGGAAGGTCTTCTAAGGTGTGCCCAGAGCCTTCTCTTCTCCAGGCTGAACACTCTTGAAATGTTTCTGCCCTGTGTGTGCATTTCACAGCTGAATATCACAATTGTTTAACTTTCTCAATGTATTACACTATAGAAATCTGAAGAAGTATGAAGGAATATGACTTTATTAGTAATCCTTAAATGACATAAATTGTCTGTATTCTGTCTTTCCTGCAGAAAGTCACAAGAAACTGCAATTGAAGATCCTCTTTGCTGCATTACAAAGTTCTTTATTTGTCAAGGATGAGTCCTTACACCTGAGAGGTGTTGAGTAAGTGGCTTCAGAACCTCACAAAGACATTTACTGTTGAATTAAGAAGCTTCATATACTCAATACCTCAGATTAGAATCTCTCTCACTGTTAGTGCACTCAGCCTGCCATCGAGCTTCATCATTTCCACTAATGAAAAGCAGATGCTTTACACATTTGTTCTGTCATAATTTTTGTGGTCTGATCCACACGCTAACTGGAGTACAAGGACATTTGGTTGGATACACTGCTGAAACATTCTTTGTAGTGCATGTTACCTTTCATTAGGTAGGAGAGGATATTTCTATTTCTTCTAACAGAGTGATAAAATAAAACACATTTGGGGGTTGAATTACATGGTCACAGTCATCACAAAAGTAATTGCCATCAAGTACCTGTGCCACTGAGGGTCTACAGTGATGAACAATGCACTTTAAGAGTAGACTTTTGTCTCTTAAGTTGAGCTTCTTCCATAAGCCATCAGAAGAAGATCTTTAAACAAGTTATTAAGGTCAGGGTTGTTTTGAATAATGTTCCAATGTTTCCCTGATAATTGCTTGGATTCTGCCTGCCTATTCTCTAACCTAGTGACATGGCTAATAGAAAGTTATTTGTGTTTTGATGCAGAGTTGTTTCAATAAGAGCTCCACTCATGCTTTTCTAACTCCAGGTTTATTCTAGGCATGAGGGAATTGTGCTTAAGGCAAGCACCTATAAAATAAATAAAACTTCTTTCTCAGCCCATCAGACCTTTTCAATAAAGGCCTTTATGTTAGAGAATCTCTTGAATATAAAATGTTATTTAATCAGTAAGTCCTAGCTTTTATTAAAGCTAGCAATTTTTGTATGATTTTTTTCTTTTGAATAGGTGTATTTTCTATGATAGGCAATATTTCATCTTGAAACTTGTTAGTAAAACCATGTATCAAAATAATGTCCCTTTTTCCCATTATGTTCAATATGGAGATGAAATATTTTACAAATTTTCTCTGCACCTGTCAAAATAAACAAAATATAATTTTCAGGATAATTTGTAATGAATTTTAAACTTTGGTTTTTTTCTTGGCAAGTTACATTTTCATCTTTACAATTTGAAAATAAAGAAGATTCATGTATGTTTTTCTTTGGATATATAACATGTGTCTTTGACTGGAATAAATGAGTAATCTTACAATAATGTATATAATGTCCACTCAGTAATTCAGAAATTATTGAGTGTACATATTTTGGAAGTGAAATAACTTGCATATTAATTATACTTCCCCACTTATTTAAATGCTATTTTCAACATCCTTGTTTTTGTAAGAAAAACTTGATGTAAAGACTATATTTTGATTTATGATGACAAAAACCAAAAAAGAATGATAAATTTCCCTCCACCTCTGATGGAAACAGCATTTTCTTCTTTGTTTCAGTGCTAGAATTCTAACTCCTTATTTGGAAGAAACCCCAGAGGTCTTTATGTGGAATGAAGAAAGTACCCCTCTATCTCTTGACATTAACTTTGACATTGAACTAGATGATCTGGAAAGTCTCTTCCAACCTGGATGATTCTGTGATTCTGTGATTAAAAAACCCCAAACCACGATGTACAGAAAGAGAATACTTGTAATTGAATTGAGCATCAGTTCTGAATAAAATCCTTGAGGAAAACATGCAAAAGGGCATTAAAAGTACTTGTAAAGGATCTGAAAAGGTAAAGGTTTGGAAGAATTGTCCAAACCATAGTGATGCTAGCCAGAAACTGATGATAAATAAAATAAACCCTCTAAATAGGAGAGAGTTTACAATTTGAAATACAGAGCCCAGATTAATCATTTGTGTAATTTGAATGAAGTCAGTTGGAATTATCCCAGGAATGAATATAGCCCAATTTGTTAAAGACGTGGTACTGTAAATACTGCACTGTGTCAGATGTACATCTGTTCAACAACTGCCTCAGCTAAATAAATAAGAGACTCTTTCCCCTTAGCTAAAACCAACCTAAACACTAAACTAAGACTGTCCCATTCTGCCAGGGTACAGAAGTGACCTTCAAACAAAGCATCCCGGTATTTTTCACTTGGAATCAAGTAAGGCATCTAAAAATGATTTAAAGAAAGAAAAGAAACAAAAATAAAAGAGAAGAAATTACCAAAGATCAGAAAGGAATAAAGGAAGGAGGGCGGCATGAAGGGGTATTCAGAATACAGCATTCAGTCACTAGCAGTCTGATCTTCAAAGGATTTCAACCAAGTCATTAAAATAGGAGGTTAGTTTTTAATGAGAAGGTATACAAGATGCCTAGTATAATTAGACAGTGGGCTCTGAGGATTTACAGGACTTATGAATTTTTGAAAGAGAAGAAATAGCTGAGCAAACTGAGTTTAGCAAGTACAATCCCTAGTATTTAGCAAGCTTCACATCTATAAATTGTTTTAATATTTTTGTGTTCAACCCCAGTTGGCAACCAAGCCCCTACAGCCACTTGATCACTCTCACCAGTGGGATGGAGGAGTGAGCGGGAAGAATGAAAGTGAGAAAACTCATGGTTTGAAATAAAGACGGTTTAAGAGGTAAAGCAAAAGTTGTGTGCGCACAAGGAAAGCAAGATGAGGAATTCATTCACCACTTCCTATGGGCAGGCAGGTGTTCAGCCAGGAGAGTAGAGCTCCATTGCATGTGGTTGTGACTAGGAGAGACAAACACCATCACTCTGAATAACCCCCTCCCTCTTCCTCCTTCTTCCGCCAGCTTTATATGCTGAGTATGATGCCATAAAGCCTGGAATATCCCTTAGGTCAGCTGGGGTCAGCTGTCCCAACTGTGTCCCCTCCCAGCTTCTTCTGCACTGCCAGCCTTCAGCTAGTGGTGTGGGGTGAGGGGCAGAAAAGATCTTAACTCTGTTTAAGCCTGGCTCAGCAACAGCGAAAAGATCTCTGAATTATCCACACTGTTTTCAGCACAAATTCAAAACATAGCGCCATATAACCTACTGAAAAATAACTGTGCCCCAGCCAAAACCAGCACAAATATATATGTTTTGAACCTTGTGAGGCACTGTAAAACAACAGTTCCTTCCTCACTAGCAGTTTCATTGGAAAATCCTACTGTGGATTGTACTGGATCCTTTCATCTTCTCTCCCCACCATTCTCACACAGTGAAAGCTATCCTTTTTGTTTACTAGACGATCCATCATGTACAAAAGAGTTTAGTAGGGTCAGTAAGTGAAAGCAAGGCCATGCTTTCATGAAGGATTTTTTTTCCCTTTGTTTACTGCTATGCGGTTAAAAGGCTCAAGTTTTACACAAATGCATCATTTACTTGAAATACCGGTAAGTTCTCCTAGTGATCAACACCTCTAAATTCTAGAAAGCAACAAATATTTAAGGAAGAGTAAAAAAACAAGTAAGGGTTGTTATAGATAGAGAAAATCTTTAAATTATATCATGCTCATGCATATATGAAGCCTATAGAAGCATTGCTTAGAGTTATATTTCTCTCTAGCTTAATCTAGTAAATCTAGAATAGATGCTTTTTTTTTCCCCTTTTCATGGACCCTTTCCCTTTACTTTCCTTTTGCTTTCCTTGCCTAGATGTGGTGGCCTCCTTCTTGAGCTCCCTGCCTTGCTTTTTTTCTATGTGAGAAGGCTTTTTGCATGTAAGCACTTATCAACCTTTTTTTATTTTTAGGAAATAAAAGAGCTGAATGCAGGTTTTAATACATTTTTAATGGCTGCTGCTGACAGACAAGACACTTTGTTGGTATTGTCTTACATTACTATTATGTTAAAAGACTTTTATTTTTATCAATATCTATTGTGCCATCTGGTTAAAATGACAAAGACTCCCACGCTGAGCAAATTGAACAAGCTTTTCACTTCATTGAAGAAAAGGACCAGTTATGGCTGCAATAGCTTTTTTTTTGGAGAGGGGGAGTTATTGTTCACATTCTCTTGACTCTATAGTTCCTGTTAAATAATGTTCATGTATTATTAAGAGAATATTCATCTTTAGTGTACAAATAACTTTCTTTAAAACACTGTTCCATTTAAAGTACTTCCTCATGAGACCTGGTCTTCTGCTGCCACCTATAGCCAATATAAAGTTTTGTTGCATGGAGTGTGTTTTACGTAATGCAAACGACAGGCACGTTACACAGTTTCAGAGACATTCCTCTGGTTTTATGCATCAGCATAGTTTCATTTATACAACATCTTGGAGAAAGTAACTTAGAGATACTCTAAGAGAAATCACAGGACTGAACAAAACCATTCTCACTGACTTATAGTCAAAAACTTTTCGCCTAGGATGAACATATTTTAGTCCATTTATTGTCTCTCCAAAAGTGTAAAGGGTTCCTTCTTTTAACTACATATATCAGTTCTGTGCTGTGTTTGATCATTGTTTGCTGTGCCTCATGTGTTCAAGACAGATCTTAGTGAAAAGGTTTTCTTGCATCTCACTCTAAGCTGGTGAAATACAGCTATTGATGTATTCTATGAATGAATTCTATGTCCTTCATGCTCATTGTCCTTTTATCAGATTGGAAGGAAAATTCAGACTGGTGGTTTTCTTGTCTTGTTTGTAACACACAATACAGATTAAATTCTGCCAGGCTCCAGGCCTCCTGGAGCTGTAAATCTCACACCAGGCACTGCACAGATGTGTGTCAGAAGGAATACCAACCTTTGCCTTATTCTGCTGAACCTCTGTGGGCACTGTGAAAGAAATCTCTGCTAAGAAATTGTACAGCACAATGAAGTGTTAAAAAAAAGTGTAAAAATTAGAAAACCTCAGTGTATTTTCCTTTACTCAAACATGGTGATCCACCATCTACAGAGGCTTGAAATCAAAATGACTCTTCTTCACCTGTTCTATCTCTGGGGTCCTGTCCCAGTGGCAGAAACAAGCTCCTGATACACATTCAGACCACAGTATATTGCAGCGATATAGCAGCAATTCAACCTGGGGCCAACTCTTTCCTATGCAGAAGAAAAATAATAGCTTAGACTGTGAACACTGAAAGACAACAGGTAGTTTTGTGTATGTGTGTGGCGGGGAAAAGGGGGGATAAGTATCTAAATCTGAACTTTTGGATTCTCAAGAGGAAGCCTGCTACATTCTAGTTAAGACTGGTAAAGTCTAGCTGTAATTTTCCTATTTGAATTTAACTATGTAAAAGTGTCACTTCCTGAATCCTCCAGTCATTAAAGAGGCGTCAGAAAGAACAACCAGCTGAGACAGTAAGCAGACATTATGTTTCTGCGTGTAAACTACTTAGGTTGGGAAAATTGGAGATGGAAGTTCAGGAAAAGTAAAGGAGGGGAAAAAAATAAAGAGCAAGAGCAAGTGGCTTCATGAAACAGGAGGCAGCCTGGAAAGTATAAAGTGAAAATCACTACTGGAGGAAAGGTCTGAGAAGCAGGTGAATATCCCAGATGTCAGACAGATACATGGAGAAGGTGACATGGGAATGGTCAGGGGCTTTTTCTGATGTCCCCCCAGCTGGCTAACTGCCAGCAGCATCACGGTGTGAAGAGGCACAACTTTACATCTGATTTTCCCAGACCAGCAGGAACCCCAGTGTGGCAAGGGGGAAGCTGAACATAGAGAGTGTAATACAGTGGAAACTGAGCAAGTGTTTGTCATAAATTGAAGTGGAAGCTCAATTTTGATGGTTCTCTAATTTTGATGGTTCTTGAATAAACATCAGTTTACGTATCTGTTGAGCTGTGACGGGACACCCTCCCTTTTTGGCCGAGGGTGAAAGAGCAGAGGAGGCTGCTGCTTCGCTGCAGTCCTTTATTTTGCAGTTCCATAGTTTCTGAAGGTAGAGTTCGAAGGGGATACACGGTAAAGCAAAGCAGCAGCGGCAGCGACAGCAGGCTAAGCTTGATGGTATTGGAGATGGAGATGGTGTTGAAGATGGAGATGGTGCAGTTGCAGAATTAGCTCAGATAATATTTGTTGATTAACCAATAAAATTAACACACGATTCTAGTTTTCTTTTCTTAACCTATCCTGGTCTAATTCTAATGATCGTAAATCTTACACAAGTCTCACATAGGTATTACACGAATTTGCGTATACAGTTTTTATCAACTCTTATTGTTTATGTGAACACTCTATCGAAAAAATGTGAACAATATAGTTCTATCTATGTTTTGTCTAGAGTAAGGAAACTGTGTGAAAGGGTGAAACTGCTGCAGTACAAACTGTGTTTAAGGTCTCTTTGCTGCAGCTTTTCAATGTTTAAGGCACTTAGCATATTTTTCTACTAAGAGTTAAAAATCTATATTTCTATTTCACTTTGGTGTGATTTCATGTATCTCAGCTTATCCAAAGGTTTTAATTCAATTCTTGTGCTTTGGTTTTCCTCTGGGCCTGGGTCCAGAGGAGCTCTCACTCCAACACGTATCCACTATGGTTTTTAGTCTCTTTTGTCTCCATCATCATGACAGACCATCTCGTGCCCAGAAGCAAAAGTTACAAAAAACCCCTGGTAAGGTTCCTACAAACTCAGGAGATCCCAGCTATGGCTTGCTTTGCTCTGTTTTCTTTGAAAGAAAATTTATTCACAAATAAAGAAACAAATCCCTTAAATATAAACATAATGCTTAAATTGAGCACCACAAATTAAATTGAGGTAGTCACTGTGATGCTGGATCTGTGATGCGTCTGAGAAATTTAGACCTGAACAATCTTAGGCTTAGATGTCTGTGCTTGATGCGTACAAAAAAACTAAAAACCATTGTGAATTTACAAATATTGTAATAAAATAGAGGAGTATTTTTCCTGATGAAAAAATAGTTGGTGGTGGGTTTTCCTATTAAACCAACTTTTTTTATTCATCAAATATACCTAAATTAGAAAAGTAAACCACCCTCCCTTAGTCTCATCATCATTTTCTTCCTTACTCACCTCCTCATTTTTATAGATTTCTAGGCCTGAAAGACCCATGAAATTTCTGATTGACCTTCTGCTTAGCACAATTTTTAACCCTGTTCAGAGCCTTCTCACAATAACACATTTGCATAACTATATTTATCAGCTACAATGACCTTCCTCTTGCCTTCTACCAGTCATTGTAATTTAACACAAGAGGTACTTCACATACTACAGATTTTAATATGCCTTTTGCTGAAGAAGGGCTCATTTGTAAACACAGCCAGAATGTAAGTTTAGTGGTTAAATTTACTCATAGATGTGCATCGTGTCTAGCACTACTTCAGTATATCCAATTGGTGATTTTTATTTCAAATAACATTTCTACCTGCATAGAAATGTGTTTTATTTCTTTGGGTTTTTTCTTAGTAGTAAAATATTAAAAAAAAGTAGTTCAAAACCACCAATAGCAGATTTGACAGGTCTAGTACTCTTGTTTTCCACTTTATCTTACACTCAAAACCAGGAAATAGTATGCCAACTCAGAGTAGAAACTAATTACACTAAAGAGTTAACAATGTAGTTATTTTCCAGATTATTTCTACATATTAAAATGTAAACTGTGAAATAAAACATTGCCACGTTTCATAAATCTATCCTTCGGGTTCTTTTTTTTGCTCCCAAAAAATTACACCAGTTGTTATTTACTCTCTGTAATTTTTATTAACTGCTGATAGAAATTACAAGGGCTAATTGCTGTATACTTCCATAAACACATATACTACATATTTTGATGTTGCCATTTTGAAGTCAAATTAACTGCTAAACAAGAATGAATCATGTGCACAAAAGAGTCTGAACTTTTCATTTTGATGGAAAAAGCAAAACCAGTGTTATTTTCACAGGAAATAATTATTTTGCAAACATGCATTAATTAATGTCCAGACTCTGGTTCTTTTTTTAGATTATTATTATGAATTTTTACAGGCTCCTCAAGAAATACTGCAAAGTTCAAGTCTAATATAATAAATTTTATTTGTTCCTGTGTGAATAGTGCAAGTATATAGTAAAGATTTTATTCCTTATCAGCCAAAATGCTCATTCATTACTCACCCCCAATTGTGTCCTTTCCCTGAGAACTGGTATTTTTATTTGTCTCATAGAAGGAGATAACAGTATTTCATTGGCACGGATTGCTACCATGAAAAAAGTCTGAGAAATCAATCCTGGATTAAGGACTGAAGGATTTGGCCCAATCTCTATAAAATATGAGAGTATAATTCTTTTTTGAGGAAGAAGAACTATCATCATCTATTGTCTGTTGATGAACTCTATGATGACTGCATCACATAGCACTCTGGGTAGCCGTAAATGACTACTGTACTTGAGAAGTCAGATTTATTTTGCACATGTAAGACATTATTTTCATTCTTGGTCTTCAAGGACTCTTCGTTCAGAATCTAAAATGTTTCATCAAACAATGTAGCATCTGTTAAAATCATAATCACTTGCACCAAAATTCATATCAAAAAACATACTGTATTTTACTTTCTTTGTATTTATTGCCCCCCAAAAATAGGTGTCTTAACAATTTGGGAGATATATATCAGGTTTATATGGCGGAGAAAAAGTGTTTCACTATATTTTTGTTTTTAGCTACCATCAGAAGTGCAGCAATGTTAATTTAGAAAAATAAATAGGCTTTAACTGTTTTTGTGGGCAATGCAAAGACAAAGTAATAAAACAAGCATGTGGTCTTTATTAATCTATCAAGAATAGTGTTATTAGCATGAAATATATTGTGCAGACTTTAGTCGATTTGCAGTTTGATTTGTAAGAAATTAAACCACAGCTTGTTAGTGTGAAGGTGAAGAGAAATCTTAAATTCTACTAGACCTTGCTGTTGAATCTTAACTGTAGGTAAAAGGCTCAGGAAACCAAGAAGAGATGAAAGAAAGGATCAAAGAATGTCAAAGATACCTACTGCTGCATGGCAATCGTCACTTTGGCATCCAGTGACCATTGTCTTTTTAAAACCACACTGAAGGCATGAAAATACAAATATTAGCTTAATAGTAACAGACTAATCCCTTTTGAAGTCCTGAGTCTCCTTTTCATGACCTTTTATGTCTTTGTTCACTGGATCATTCTGTGCATATTTATTTTTAACCCTGGGATATGCTAGTAAATGACAAGGTAGGAAAGCAAAACCTGCTCTTTTTCGTTTTTATGCTATTTTCTCTTTTTCATATATTTGTCCTTCTCATTTTCTCTAAGGGTCATGAAAGTGCTTTAAGTTTCTGTTTCTTAATGGAGAAGCAGCATAGTCTGGAAACATACTAATTTTTAAACTAGGTTCTCCCTGCACATCAGGAATCCTGTCTTGAATGAAAGGAGAGAGGTGAGGGGAATTTAGCCTTACAGAAAATCTTCGGGATTTGCACAGCCCCTTGACTTAACTAACACAGCAATTTCTCTTAACACATTTCTGAGAGACACCCAGTAATATCTAGGGCCGAAAACTTCTGTTGTTGTAAACATTAGGGGGGACTTGTATGAACTTAAAAGTCAGTTCAAATTAAAATAAAATGTTTAAAAACATTTAGTAGCCTAGTAAATCAGTACAGAAGCCATACTGTCTCTCTGGGATTTTAATTTTTTTCCTTAGAGGGAAAAATATATTATTTATTGAAACGACTTTGTGAAAGAATGCTGTCATTTTACCTGTACGTTCAGTAGGTAATCAGTCTTTTACACCTCCCAAAGAAGAATCAAAAACCTTTTTTAACAAAGATCCTGAAGTTCATTGAAATATTATCAACGAGTAAGAGAAAAACAAGAAGAAACTGTGGGTTTGTAGCCTGAACCTCAGTGCTTTGTGCATAGAATCAAGGACATGAAATACAAAACACTGTTAAGGGCCTTTTGTCCTACTTGACTATTACACAAACGGAATTAGGTCACTCATTTTAGAGCAGACCTAAGCATGGTACAATGAAGTTGTACATGACCCTGTGGAAGGATGATCTTATTTTCTCCTTTTTCCATATTCTGATTTTGATTTTCAAAACTGATGTAAATAATTTTTAAAACACTTAGGAAAATCTTGAGTACATCAAAATCTCAAAAATAAAAGCGTGATACAATTAAACAGTACATGTGTCATATTAAAACAACTGGAATGCATCCCAAGAGGCCAAAAAAAATATCACAAAAGATTAGGGACATATTTCAAAATACATCACTGAAGCAATCAACAATCATTAAAATGAACAACATATCACCATAGGGAGTCCTAAATTAAAAATCCTTCATACTTCAGAAGTCAGTATAGTTAGTGTTGCCAGTGGTACACTTGGGATTATTTTAATATACTATAGGATCTAGCTGTTTGGTTGATATGCATAGTTACCCCTTTGATCAGTTATCATTTGTAATTTCCGTTTGATTTTTTTTTTATTATTATTTTGCTGATAATGTTTCCAGTGATTTATCATCAGTCCTCTGTTTTAATGGAGGGGTTATTATTTATTACATGAAATAGTTTTACCTCTTAGAAAGAGAAAGGATTATTTTGTCTTTTTATTTTTTAGGAAGAAGAGGCAGTTTGCCATATTTCATATTGTCCAACTTCTGTTTAATGGTGAGGACATTTACCTAAAGATGCTTGCTGGTGGCTACACTTCAACTAGCCATACTGCAGAAGAAAACAATTTTGATCCAGCATTTTACTCTAGGACCTTTGTGTACCAATATATAGAAATATCAGTGTCATTCATTCCTGGCTTTATCTATTAAAAAAAAAAATTGTCAGTGGGTTGACCGTTTATTCTGTGTCTCTTTTGCAGACACTGTTTCTCTGACTTTCTTTTTCTTCACTTGAATAGAAGTTGAGGAAAAAAGAGGGAAGCATTTTCCATTTTATTCCCATCCAATATAATCTGTATGAAGATTCAAGACTGAAATTACTGAAGATATTCAGAAGAACAAATATCTACAGTGTGAAAAATAATGCATTTTAGAAAATGGTGCAGATACAGACTTTATAATAAAGGTACCATAGCAAGAGAAAGATAGTTACAAAAAATATTGCAAATGAAACTTGAGAAATATTCTCAAATTTTGTTTCATTACAGTTATAAATAGTGATGAAGGATCTTTTTGAAAGGAATAAATTACATAAAAATTTATGATTTTGAAGGGAAATAGTTGATATTTATTGTAAGAGCTAAGATTTAGACAATCCAACCTATAGTTATTCAAGTCATCAGTGACATGTCGCTGTTGGGCCAAAAGGTTCTAGCACTCCATTTGCTCTTATTGTGCCATAAAATTTTACAGAAGAAGTGCTAGAGTTGGAAGTAATTTCTGCTTGTTTCTGTTTTGATATTGTGAACTGTATTCCATGAAGAACAGGACTGCTGTGTCCTAACATAAGCACATAAAGCTAGCCTCTTCTGCAAAGAGCAACAGTGATCTCTAGTGGCAGCAAGTTTTATTTCAAGTTTAATGATCATAAAAAGAAGGTTTTCTGGATCCTCATTTAGTTTAGGTTGAGTGTGTTGATTGTGAAAAAGTTTTCTTTTTTTAAAAAAAAGAATCCAAGTAGCAGAAGTTAATGAAACTTAATTCCACTCTTTCAGTATTTCTCACCTTCCCATATATATTCAAGCTTTCAAATCTAGCAGCCTCTTTGAAAATAACTCAGTTTTACATATGCAATTGTCTGCTATAGTTTTTTTTTCACAAACTCTTTCAGACATATTACTTTCATAACTACTTTCAGCCAAGGACTAAAAATCTCTGAGTTACTGTTGATATAACAGAAACCAAAAAAATGATAAAGTCACTCTTCCCTGTACACAGAGTAGCTTTATACTGTCTTTAAATATTTGTAATTTATTTTCCATCAAAAATATTAGGTTTTGACCACACAAACCAGCAGTATTGTGTTATCAAGGAACACATTATTAAGTGTATGATTAGGAATTCTGGTACAATTTTTGTATTTAAAGTCGACTCAGGATTATAAGATATTAGGTTTTCCATTAGTTTTGAAGGAAGAAAAAGACAGGAAAAAAAATCAAAAATCAAAACTATTCTTTCCCTGTGCTGTCCTCATTCTGTTCTAAAAATATTAGGCCAATAGCGTTTTTTGAACCTCATAGTTGCTTACATTCTGGCAAAGCAAGGCTGCATTCATACATAGGTATAAGGAATTATTTATCAATTATTTATTTTAATGAAAATTACTAACATAGACTCAGTGGCTGTTAGATCTCTGGTCAAAAGTTCTGTGAAGCCACATAAATCTGTGTCACTTTGGTGTCCAGAAAACTATCTTTACTATTTTTCTAGGGTCACCTTAAATATTTTGGAGGGCTAAATATGTTAGGTGCATAATACAGGGCCCAACAGAAAATGTACTGACAACCTTTCAGATTGGCACAGAATCATAAAGTGGTTTGGACTGGAAGAGACCTTTAAAGTGGAGTGGAGTAGAGGGGCAGAATCCTCTCCCTCGCCCTGCTGGCCACACTGCCTTTGATGCAGCCCAGGACACACCTGTCTTTCTGGGCTGTGAGTGTGCATTGCTGGGTCATGTCCAGCCTCTCATCCGCCAGCACCCCCAAGTCCTTCTGGGCAGGGCTGGTCTCCATCTGTTTATCCCCCAGCTTGTGTTCATACCAGGGGTTGCCCTGATTCAGGTGCAGCACCTTGCACTTGGCCTTGTTAAACCTCATGAGATTCCCATGGGCCCACTTCTCAAGCTTGTCCATGCCCCCGCGGATTGCATCTTGTCCTTCAGGTGTGTCAACCACACTGCTCAGCTTGGAGTCATCTGCAAATTTTTGAGCTATTGACAACTCCTGTCTGGATGCAACCTATTCCTTATTTACCTATCAGTGCATGTATTGAATCCATCTGTCTCCAACAAAAGAGAAGGATGGTGTGCGGGACCATGTCAAAGACTTTACAGAAGTCCAGATTAATGACTTCTGTAGCCCTTCCCTTGTCCCCAATGTAGTCACTCCATCATAGAAGGACACTGCGTTGGTCAGGGCAGACTTGCAGGACTTGCCCTTTGTGAAGCCATGCTGGCTGTCCCAAATCACCTACCTGTTCTCCATGTGCCTTAGCAGAGCTTCTATAAGGATCTGTTTCATGATCTTCCTATAGAAGAGAGACTGACAGGTCAGTAGTTCCCAGCAGCCTCCTTTCCACCCTTTTGAAAGATGAGTCAATAAAAGTAAGATATTCTCTTTTATACCAGTACAATTATGTAGTGCAGGTACTTATGCTAGATGAATGATGGAAACCTTGACTTCTGTCAGGAGCAGAGCATTCAGCTTTCTTATTCTACTTTAGTTTTCCTCTTTCCAGACGTTTTTTTACTTGACTCCACTTTTTCCCTTGTTTGGTTTTTTACTTGGTTTTGTGGGTTTTTTGGGGGATTTTTTGTTGGTTGAATTGGATTGGGTTGGGTTTTTTCCACGATACATAGATTATTACCAGGTTTCAAGGAACTTATAGTACCAAAAAGATGTTATTGATCAATTGTTTATCTGTGTTTAAGAGCAAGGAACTCAGGGTTGTAAAGGACATCTGCTGTTGTCCTGGGTTACAGGTCCTGGTCTACATCTCCATGAGCTGTTGAAACCAGGTGTAGCAATATTCCCTGCCTCCTCCCTCCAGACTATCTCCTGTTGATGGGCCCATCAGTGCCTTGCCTCATGACTCACCATCCCATTGTGAGATGCTCTGCCCAGGGGGGAGGAGCCAAGCATTCCCACCTGGATATAATCTGGGGTTTGGAACACCAAAAGCAGTCTTTTTTCACTGGATTCCTGGAGGAAGACCAGACTGCTTACCCCACTACTGGACCTTCAGAGGAAGACCAGACCTTTCTATAGAATCACTGCTTCAACAGAACCATCACTCCAGGAGGACTGCAGCCACCATTTAATTGGACTGCTACCAACCCCCTGACCGACAGGGGGTCAGGTTGTACTCTGATTCTGTCAGTGGGTTGTTTTTTATACTATTGCATTTATTTTCTTTTTCCCATTAAACTGTATTTCTGACTTGGAGTCTCTCACTAGTTTGCTTTCAAGCTAGTACAGCTATGAAACATATTCTTGAAACATATCAAATGAAATTCCTAATCCTAAAACAGGTGTTAGGAATATGTACAGTGACAGAGCACCAGGTTTCAAAAGGGATCCCAAAGCAGCTGGTAATCTGAGCAGTGCTTCCTAATGACATAGTCCTGCTCGGAGTTAGTCACTGCAGAAACACTGAGCCAAAAAATCTTCACTTACTTTTTCAAACTGAGATGTTTTTCCTGCTTTGTGATGAGATGCTCTCCTTTAAAAACCTATAACCTTTCTCCAATAGCAGACAACCCTGTTTAGTTTATGCCCACTCATTATATAGTAGAGAAAAAGCCTTCTTGTCAAGACAGTGAAAGAAAGACTTTTCAGGCTGTAACCTAAGTAATATTAATACCTTATTTTTTTCTTCCTTGTAAGATTTTCAAAGTGCAAGCTGTGCTAGAGAGAGTTTTACCTCTTACCTTTTGAAGATTCTAGTAGTTTGTCATCTTCTGAGTAAGAAAGAAAGAAAAAGAGTATAAGATAGAACACTCTGCTATTTTAGCCTCAACAGCTTGTGACACACAGTAACAATGATGCTGGTTTTTCCACAAAAGTTTAAAAAAAACCCAAACCCAATCAAGTTTTTATCTTCGTTATATTTTCCCTCACTGGCACTATTGGTAAGAGAAATTTGCAGCATGGACGTTCCACTGGCTGCCTGATGATTTTATTCATATTTGTATGAATGTGAATTTGCCACAAATTCTGGTAACTCAGTATATAAACTTGTACACAGACGTTGATATTTTCCTGGCTTTCATGCTGCATGACCATACATATTTTGCTATCTTGAAAAAGATGAGGAAGTTACAGCCAGTAAAGAAGCTGTTTTCTTGCTTAGAAGATGTAGTCAAAACTAGCTTGTTATGGCAGGGCTCCCCAGATTTCACTCTCTCTGTATATGTTTGCAGATACAATTCAAGGTGTTAATATTTAATTGCTCCTTAGTATACTGCATACTTAGGGCTTAGCTCTTTGGAAGCCTCTTTCTTTTCCTTTGTATTAATACAACAACAGGAATCGCTTGATGTAATATGATTCTAGGTCCCTGGATATGCACATTTTGGATGTAAAGTAGAGTGTTTCCAACAAAGATTGCTTGACCACACATATATTTTCCTGATGACCCTTCCAGCCAGCCATTTTCATTCAGTGTTTAGCCTGAAGCAGACTCTGGTCTTTATCTATACAACATTTTATACTAAGAGAGCAATTTGTAATACTTTTGTCAGTATGTTTCATTTTTTTTAAATAGTCAGTGCACACACAGGTTATACAAAAGGGCATGAAGAGTCGGGCAAAAGAACAGAAATGGTGTAAAGTACTTCCAGTCACTCGAATTACCTGAAGCTTCTTTTCCTCGTTGTAATCCTTCCCTTTTATTCTAATCACCTCCTGTCACTGAAGTGGCAGGTGCATTCTTCTCTCACAGTAAAGACTTTCTCCTTTTCCTTCCCAGTGTTTCTCTCCACTCCAGCATCATCATTTCAGACCCAGTAAACTCCTTTCAACCTTCCTCATCCACCACCTGTTCTGTCACCACTTCCTACATCACTGCAGAGCCTGGAGCTGGCTCTGCTAACAGCTTTTTGACTACAACCATTTTATATAAACTTTGTCATTCTTTCTAGCATAATTGCTTATCATAGCTGGTTGTGCAGGCATTAGGCACATGCATGCATGTATTTAGTTATACATATTAATCTAGTATTGCTTAGATCCCAAAAGAAAAATACTTGAACATGGGCAGCATACTACCATCTGGGATAACAAGATGGAACATATGACAGCCATTTCCCACTGGAAGACAGTCTAAAGGCCTAAAGGGTTGTTTATACTTCAATTAAATTTTTTTCCTAATATAAACAAAAAGACAGGCACAAAAAGTCAAAATTTAACAGATGCTAATCCCTTTACCCTGCAGACTTCTAGAGCTACAAATCCCAGTTTGCTACATCCAAGAAAAGGCCTTCAGGTGTTCAGGAGCAGGCTCAGAGGAGGAATGGTGTGTCTCAGAGTGCTAAGTTATTTATTTGCTTAAACCAAAAATCAGGAATTTGATGTTCCTGATTACACATAGACTGATAAAAGTTACTTGTATAATCCAGATAGAGCTCAAGCCTGGGACAATAGGAGGGCATCAGTCACCCTCAAGAAATTTCTTGACTTATTCAATAACTGTACATGGTCAAATGATTTAGCTTCCCAGTTATTTCCTACAATGTTGAACCCCCTTAATTAAATAAATAATAATTGTCCATGCCATGTAGACATGAATTCTCTCTGTCACTCCATTTTCAGGTCAAGTAACTAGTTGCTTGTGGAAGAAAAATTGGGTGAAGATTTAATAATAGTTCACTGCAAAGGTTGCTCTCTAAGGACAGTATGAAAAATACCGCTTCATATTTGGTTATCTTCACTATAAGTTTTTCAACATTAGCTAAAAGGAGCTGTGTCTTTACATCCTCTCTGTCATCACAAGATATGTAAAATATATAGTTTGAAACATCTTGGTGGTAGGGTATGATGCCAGCTTCATAGATTCTTTGGACACTCCGGGTGGTTCTTCAGAGCTTCACAGACACTCTTATTTGAAAAAAAATCAAGACACATTGAAAATAATAACAATTATGTTTTAGGTCTACAAGTATGCCACAAGATCCCTCCCTGTTCGAGTGATCTGAAACTCTAGAGACTCACTCAGTCATTCTCCATCATATTCATTTGTTAAGGCATGGATAAACACTGCTACGAAAAGTATTTGCTAATGTAAGTCTGAGAAGATCCTGGTCTCTGGTACTTTTCTGAGAACCACAAAATCTTGGGTTCTTTCTATCCATTTTAAAGGCACAACTAAGAAAACGAAGTATGACCAGTAATTTTGTCTACTTAAGGATTAAGGTTGCAGTCTGAAAAGTCCCATTTCTTTCTGCTGAGTGTGTAAGGACACAACTGGAATCTGAAGACTCAGTTAAGATTTCCATCTTTGTTCACATTTAATGTTAAGAGTTAGCCATTAGGAATAGGATTCACAGAAATCAGCAGGCTGAGCAAGGTATTGCATAAGAGTAGGGTAAGAAATATTATTTAATAACAGCCATGAGCTCTCGATGGAAAAGGCACTTAACTGTGTCAATCATTTCTCACAAAATGCACCTGCAAAATCCAAATTAAAATCTTCTTACTTTTGGGGAAGGGATTTAAAGGCGTATCTCCTAAGCTTGCTCCATTATTGCACTCTATTTTAAAGTACTGTTCTCATAATCTTACTCTAAGCCATTCCCCTCTATAAATCATAGTAATTGGGTCAAAGAGACAGAAGAATGGTTCAACATGGGTTTATGCTTCAATGCATACTTGATTGTTTTAAAATAACAGAGACCTGAATAGGACCACGCTAACAGAACACACTCTGGATGTCTTTGCATCACAAGCATGTCGTGATTTTGCCAGTCCCTGTAGATAAACACATGGAGACAAACACAAATATATTTTAATAGTAAAAATGTAAAAAACCAAGCAGTAAATAAAAATTTGATAATTCACATGTAGTCAGCAGAAATATAGACAACTAATGATTAAGGCATACACAGAATTAGGCAGCACTGAGAGAAAGGGTTGTGAGCTCTGTCTGGTGCCTTGTATTAAACTCTTAAGGAATTTAGCACCTAGGCACAAATACTAAAATTACTCAAGACTCAAAGTGTGCAAGCACTGTGTCTCACCATAGTTTTATGAAATCCAATAAAGTTTGCGATATCCAAGCAATCTTAGAAGAAGAAAATTTATACATTAGATGAAATAAAATCTGATTGCTGCACATTAACAGCTATCCTACAATTACGATTTTTTACTTTCTCATATTTCAGTTTATTTTAGTTTTTATGTGATGAGACAACCACTCTTCATGTTCTGAAATATTCTGAAAAACAGAAATGTTATGGTAATATGATCTTGTGGAAAACTTTTTCAACCATGTAAAAGACAAATAATGTTGCAAAAGAAATATTGTAGAAAGCAACAATTTAGAATGACAGTTATTTCATATACCTGTTTGACTAGGAAATAAAGAATAGTCTTGTTAATTTTGGCATTTTACTAAAATGGATAACTGGTATATCCTAACATAAGGAGTATGCATTTTAAATAGGTTTTAGTAAATGAAACTGAATACAACTTTAAATATTCCTAGCAAAGGACCTGTTTTACTTTTTTGTTGATTTTTTCCTCTGAGTCTCAGAAATACACAATCATATTTGAAAAAGTGAAAAAATTAGTCCTCTAATACTTTCTCTGACTTTGTGAAAATTCTCTTTAAAAATAAGAGATATATAAGTGAAGAAGCATGTAATTTTAGGAATTGCTATTCTCAAAAGCCATTAGATGTGTTTTGTGTGGTACACATGGTAGCAGGTGAAAAATAGAAGAAAAAGATTCAGAAACAGATGCTATATCTAGGCAGGAGAGAAATATAACAGAAAGCTTAAAAAAAGAGCAATATTCCCAAGATGGATTTCTAATCTATGGATGCTTCTTAAAGTTGGACTTATTGATTGGACACGTAGACTGGCTCTGCTACCAAAATGAAATTTCTTTGGCGGCAACAGAAGTGATGTACTTTAAATGATAAAATTATCTCTTGTCTGCTCATAGGTATTTCATTTTTTCATACTTCAGGAACATAATTCTAATATAGTATTTACATATATTTTATATATTTATATATTTATATACTGTCTTCTAAAACTTATCTTAAATTGTCCAATTTTCCAAAGTGCTGACTTTATAAAATTTTACTGAAGAATTTGTATTGTCTGCCCTACCTTTTATCTATCTTCTGAAAGAGGATATCTGAAAGATGAAATTAGGTTGATTGTTCATGTCAAGCTGATATCTAGATAGGAAAACATCAATTCAGCATTTACAGCATAGACACTGGAAGGTCCTCCATACAATAATAATATATAAATATAATAGTGGGCAAGTGAATTGATTCTTTATTCACCATGGAATTTGGGTTCTGGACTTATCTACTGAAAAGTCATACAGTGCTGATAACTACAAGCAATCTCTTCAGTTGCAATTCAGTCTGGGTTTATGTCTATTCAGAATTGCACAGAGATGCCTGTACCTGAAATAGCCATCAGCAAAGAAGGCAAAAACTAATTGCTAGATCCTCAAAAAGGCTAAAAAGATGAGAATTAGTGTAGACAAAAGGAAACAGATTCCTATTAATATCTGTGACCTATTTCATGATTGTTTTATACCCTGAAACTTGCTAACGATATTTTTGCTGGGAAGCTATTTTATTATTTTAGACCTTGCAGTTCCAGTGTAATGCAAATCACTGTCCCTGTGGAAAGAAAGCTCACTGAAAAGCAGAAAAATCTCTAGTGGCATAGGAAATCAAATCCGACTGGCTAGGGAAGCAGGCACAGAATGCTTATGAGTGGGCTTTGACTACACAGGAACCCCTATCTTACACTAGCTCAGAAAGCATAAACTTTCTGTTGAGAGGATAACAAAATTTTAAGGAACTTTCTACAAAGTCGCAAGCAGTAAGAGCTATAGAGATACAGAAACCAGCATGCTGTCAGGTAAGACTACGGCTGGGATGGCATCATAAGAACTTTTGGAAAATATGGAAGAACATTATTGTGGAACTTCCACAATAATGGAATTGTGAGTACTACCATAACACATGAAACCTTATGAGTACACGTGGAAGAGAAGAGTAGCTCCTGTAATTAAGCCAATGGAAAGTATTTCAATCATCTTCATCATCAAATTTTAGAATGGTTTGGGTTGGAAGGACCTGAAAGATCACCTAGTTCAAACTTCCCTGCCATGAGCAGGCACACCTTCAAATATACCAGGTTGCTTAAAACCTCATCCAAGTGTGAACACAATAAACTAAACCCAGTCCTCTAAATACTTTTGTTGTGGTGTGCAGCACGAGAATATGGATATGTACTTCCAATGAAACTATTATGAAATTGGACATTAACTTTAACACCTGTAATACTGGATTGAAAGTGAAAGATTTATCTACATTAGTGTTATTTTGTCACTGTTTATTTGTTAAGAATGAAATCCACACGTAAACAGAAATAATTAATCTTGTTTAAAAAAAGCTGGAGTATTGTTTCATTACCACAATCAATAATATGAAAAAACAGATTAAAAATCGCAAAGCCAGCCTACAATCAAAACCATAGGAAATCAAATAAAATCAATCACCTTATAGCCTTGATTTATGCATTCTTGCTGACTCTTTGTTAGATCTTTTGCCTGAATATACATGAATACAAGCAATTAACTGCCAGTAAATCCAGTGGTATTCAAGGATNTCCTATCTTACACTAGCTCAGAAAGCATAAACTTTCTGTTGAGAGGATAACAAAATTTTAAGGAACTTTCTACAAAGTCGCAAGCAGTAAGAGCTATAGAGATACAGAGACCAGCATGCTGTCAGGTAAGACTACGGCTGGGATGGCATCATAAGAACTTTTGGAAAATATGGAAGAACATTATTGTGGAACTTACACTTTTTGGATTGTGAGTACTACTATAACACATGAAACCTTATGAGTACACGTGGAAGAGAAGAGTAGCTCCTGTAATTAAGCCAATGTAAAGTATTTCAATCATCTTCATCATCAAATTTTAGAATGGTTTGGTTTGGAAGGACCTGAAAGATCACCTAGTTCAAACTCCCCTGCCATGAGCAGGCACAGCTTCAAATATACCAGGTTGCTTAAAACCTCATCCAAGTGTGAACACAATAAACTAAACCCAGTCCTCTAAATACTTTTGTTGTGGTGTGAAGCACGAGAATATGGATATGTACTTCCAATGAAACTATTATGAAATTGGACATTAACTTTAACACCTGTAATACTGGATTGAAAGTGAAAGATTTATCTACATTAGTGTTATTTTGTCACTGTTTATTTGTTAAGAATGAAATCCACACGTAAACAGAAATAATTAATATTGTTTAAAAAAAGCTGGAGTATTGTTTCATTACCACAATCAATAATATGAAAAAACAGATTAAAAATCGCAAAGCCAGCCTACAATCAAAACCATAGGAAATCAAATAAAATCAATCACCTTATAGCCTTGATTTATGCATTCTTGCTGACTCTTTGTTAGATCTTTTGCCTGAATATACATGAATACAAGCAATTAACTGCCAGTAAATCCAGTGGTATTCAAGGATGCAAAAGAGATTGGTTTTAGTCAACATGATTTGCCCATTATGTTTTTAGGTTCCTGAAAAACAGAACTGGCTGTAGTGGTTTGACTCTGGCTGAGTGCCAGGCCCTACCAAGACACTATCCCTGCCCTTCTCAACTGGACAAGAACAACATGAAGAAAGGCTCATGAGTTATGGACAGGGAATGATCGCTCATCAATTGCTATCACGGGCAAAACAGACTTGCCCTGGGGAAATTCATTTATTAGATATCAGATCAGAATAAGTTAATCAGAAATAAACTCAAATATTGAAACCACCTTTCCTATACTCCTCCCTTCTTCTCAGCTTTAAGTTCACTCACTATTTTCACTGCTTCATCCCAAATGGCATATGGGGGATGGGGAATAGGGCTGTGCTCAGTTCATCATATTTTTTCTCTTCCACTCCTTTCTCCTCACTCTCTTCCCCTGATCCAGCATGGGGTGTCCCCCACAGGAGACTTCTCCACAAACTTCTTCAATGTGAGTTCTTCATTAACTACTCCATTGTGGTCCCTTCCACAGACTAGAGACCTTCAGTAACAAAATGCTCCAGTGTGGGCACCCCATGCAGGATCACAAGTCCTGCCCACACCTGTGCTCCAGAGCAGGCTACTGTCTCCATGGGCCCACAGGTCCTGACTGGTGCTTTCCCAGTGTGGCCTTCTCACAGGGTCACAGCCTTTTTTCTGGCATCCACCTGCTCCAGCACGGGGTCCTCTGCGGGCTGAGGGAGAATCTCTGCTCTCTGCTTCATGGGCTGCTGGGGCACAGCTGCCTCCCCATGGTCTGCACCACAGGCTGCAGGGGAATCTCAGCTCCAGCACCTGGAGCACCTCCTCCCCCTCCTCCTTCAGCGACCTTGGTGTCTGCAGGGTAGTTTTTCTGGCACGTTTTCACTCCTCTCTTTGGTTGAAGTTGTGTGGCAGTTTTTTTCCCCTTCTCAGATCTGTTTTCCCAGAGACACTACCGCCATCACTGATGGGATTGGCCTTGGCCAGAGGTGGGTCCCTCTTGGAGCTGGCTGGCATTGACTCTTGCACATGGGGGAAACTTCTGGCATCTTCTCTCAGAAGTCACTGCTGTAGCACCCCCGCTACCAAAACACAACCATAAACATATTATTTTGCCACACAACCCAAACATATCATAACATTCTACTACTACTCATAATCCAGCAAAGTAAAATTAAGGGTGATTTCACCCCACATAACACCTATTTTAGAACCACTCACATTTACTGTCTGATTTTCAGCTCATCAGCCACTACCTGTCACTGTGAAAGATGACCACCTCAATGGTTAAGATTTTAGCACTTTATTTCACCATTTCATTTTAGCATTTTACTTGCTTGGTTATATTCAGTAATACTGGTGCTTTCTTTTTCATGTTTCCACCATCAGACACTATACTTGGGTATAGTACCCAAAGTTTCATTGCTGTAGCAATTCAGGGGAATTAGACAAAAAAACTCACCTAATTTACAAGGAACAAGAAAATTCTTTGCAGCATAAGAATTCTGTGCTACATGCAGAGATAAACCATATGGGAAAAAAGTACTTGTACCAGTAGAAAACGTGCCAAACACTGTTTCAACAATTCAGTAGTCTACATGACTGAGTTCCAGATCCACAGAACATGGCCCAGCATTGTTTAGTTTACTCATATAGATTCATGTGTGCTAAAATGAACTCTAATGAATTTTACTGTATATGCAAATGCTACATTGAGCTGAACTAGATAATTCTTCAAGGTTGGCAAATTCATAGCACAAAAACATCAAAACAAGTACTACCTAAATTCTGTTCTTCTGCATCTAAAGGCTCTAGAAATACTGCTGATCAACAGAGATAAATAGCAGATCGCCAGTTTCTGAGCAGAAGCAAACAAGTAGATGACTTCTGGAAACATGGCCACAGGCATCCCCTAGTAAAATATCAAAAACAGGTTGTTCACTGGAAATAAAGGGATACAGTTTGTGTCACTTGTCAAATTTTTCCATAATAGTGCAACAGGCAGAGCATGTCACCTTTTAGGGTGTTTGTGCAATTTTAGGCTCTTACATTTTAAATATTTGGCATAAATTATCTTTGATTAAGGCCACTTCATTACATCTATGCAAACAGATGCATGTATATGCTATATTATTTCTTTTCTAACCTTTATTTCAAAGTTTTTTTTGAAGCTGAGATTAATAGGCTAAAATTTTCCTGTTCTGGTCTTAGTACCAAAGTTGCCTTGCTCAAGGCAATGACTCTGCAGTTCACAGTGAGAATGTTTGTTGCTTACTCTAAAAAACACATAAAGCTACTGAATACATTTTCTCAAAGGGCAGTAATGCCTGAACACAAAGCTACTGTTTCTGAGCCTGAGTAGCTCATAAAAGAATGTGTAGATACATGTGTTTGAGTCTAAATGAAAGAAAGAAAGGAATGACCTGGAGAATTGGGCCTTAGATTATCCATATTGCTGGCTGTCTTACTCACTAACTGCACAATACCACTTACTCCAGCTCCTTCCAAAATAATGCTTACGCACAATTCCAGGACAATACTTCCACAAGACAATATAGCCTATGTAAGTTCACCAAGATTCATTTTTTTTCGTTGCTAGGAAATGCAAAAGCACAGTTTTATCACAACTGTCCATTAAAACACAATCATGCAGTAATGCACATGCCTATTTGAGTGGAATAAACATTGATCTGAGACTAAGAAAGATGTGTTCCCACATATTAAATATTTTAGCTCTGAAATTCACTTCCACTGATAATCTTCTATTGTCCACATTACTTCAATAGCAGTTTTACTCTAGTATCTCTTCTGGAGTGAGAAACTTCTGCCCAGTGCAGCTCCAGAAACTGACCTGTGGCAAGCTGTGACTGTATCTGTTGGATTTCCTTTCTTTTATAGTCTTCTGATACTCTTACAGCAGCTTAGTACCTTCAAATGTATCCATATGACCTCAAGCAACACACACCTTCAGAGCCTTACCATAAAAATGCCATTTTATGGCTTCAGCACTGTCCAAATGGGACTGACACATGCATAGACAGCTGTGTTCAGTACAGAGGTCAGCAGTCACAGGCATTTTTATTTAAAGTCACAGCCAAGAATTATAGCCATTTTTTAAATGAGATGTAAAAGGGTTGACAAATGTTTCTGGAACACTTTCCCAGAAAGTCAAATTTGAATTCAGACCACTGCTCTTCATAAGGTTTTCCAAACCAACATATTTTATCCCCATCTACTGAAATTGTGTCATTAGGGCCGTGTGGCAAAAATATAGGATCCATCAAGTCAGTGAGAGTACAAGAAATCTAGAATATGATTCTGTAATGTGGTAATCTGAAAAATTCCCAGTGAGAGATATTACTCAGACTTCTGGACAACTTCCAGAACTCTACAAACTTATTTCAAAATGTGTATTTAACACGAAGTAGATGAATACATGAAAAACCACAGAAACAGAGATTAAAACATAAGATCCTTCAGTTACACAAGCCCATTGTCAGCAAGGCTGAGGAAGTAGGGACCTTTTTTTTTCCTTTGTCCCAGTCTTACAGTTCTTACCATAGCTGGCCACAGCTTCAACAAGAAAGATGAGAGACAAAATTCCAGGACAGTTCTTTAAACACTACCAGTATGTTGAATGAGGAACTGTTGTTGCTGAAAAAAAAAAAAACAACAAAACACAAAACCAACAACAACAAAAAAAAAACCATTATAGGCTTTTGTTTAGTTGGATTTTTTTTTTGTTTGGGTTGTTTGCCTGGTGGCAGTTTTTTGTTTGATTGATTGGATGCTTAGGGGTTTAATTTGGTTTGTTGGTTGGGTTTGAATCTGAGAATATTACCCAGGTTTACATGTTTCCCTTCTCCAGCCACACCTTGGCCTCCAGTTGTGAACTGGGGCACCAGTAAATAATGTGGAAGAATAGGGAATAGCTGATAACTGAAGAAAGATGGTCACTGATAAAGAGATTGTGCCAATCAGGTATGAGATGATAAACCTCATAGAAACACTCGATTTGGCAGCAGCTTACTCTTAAGTTTTTCCTACTGGGAAATAAGGGGAAAAAATAGGGAATAGCTGATTAGGGAATTTTATTGAATCTCTGAAGTTGAAAGCCTTGTAAAGGAGATATTCTTAAAGCATAAAAATTGCTGTACTGAATATAAGTTAAATTCCACTTTTCCCAGATTCCCATGTACCATGACTAGGAGACATACATTTGCTTCAGAGTATAGAAAGAAATACTGATTCAAACAGTTCTCAGGAAAAATGTATCTTCCAAGAAATTTTTACTGCCCAGTTAAGATCACTGTGAATTCTGTGGACATAGTTTAGAAAACCAAGTTAGGAAAAAAAACAAAAACCAACCCAAAACACTATGGAAGCTGGTTTTGCTGTGGGAACTCAACTACATAAAATACACGATTTTTGTGCAGCTTTGCTTTAGTCCTTCATGCAACAGACAATTCTTTATCTAGCCACAAGATGGCACCAGAAGATTGAATAAAATTTAGTCCCGTTCAAGGCCTCACACACCATGATTTTCTTTAGCTGCATCTTTGACTCCAAAGTGGCAGAAGTATACTATGTATGGCACAGACCCAAAAATTTGCACCTGCCAAACACTTTAAAATTAGATATAGTTTTCATAGAGAATAAATGCAGTGCTTATTTCAGATTGATTCAAATAGGCTTTTTGTCACATATTAGATCAATACTTAAAAATATATATTTTGAAAAAACACCTCAGTCATGGTGTAAAAGATAAAGGTTAATTCCCAGGTTGGACTATTTCTTCAGTAACATGATTTGAGTTTAATATTTGATATTCTTTTAAAGGTAGAGTAACATACATTTTATTAAACAGCTCTAAGTTTCATAATATCGAAACATTTTTCAAAGTTAATAGAAATTAACGTAATTTTTAATGGGTTTCTGTCTAAAGGGGGAATTTTTTTTTAGTGAGACAACTTCTAAGTAACATAGAGCTGATGAAACTGTTTTTATTCTAATTTTGTATTTATTAAATCTTAAGGAAAGTTTTAGTTTCTGTAGTATTACAAACTCTATAATGAATGTTTATGTTACCCTTTTCTGGAAATCTTCCACATAAATATACGTTATTTTCAAATTGAAATAAGGCCCTTAGGAGTTATTTATTCATTAGTTCCTGTAACAAAGAAATTTAGAGAAGTAATCTTTGAAATTTTTCAAGATGATTGTGCCGCGGTGTGACCCCAGCCCGTGAGGGCGCCGCGTCGAAGGGGCTCCGCGACTGATCCCCGCTGGGCTATGGCTGCGAGACCGGGCTCGAGAGCGGAGTCCTGGCCGCAAACGCACCAAGGGTGCGACGAGGGCTCGGTGGAGAAGGCGCTCTGGAGACGGGAAAAAAGGAGGGACTCTTCGTGGGGGGTGCAAGCAGGGAAGGTTTACTTTAGAGGTGCAGGGAGGCTAACACGAGGGAGGAGGGAACACGAAGAGCCCGGGAGCAGGGCGGAGCACAGTTTTAAGGGAGGGCGAGGAGGAGGGATTACATAGGAATCCGCCAATGCCGGGCCAGCATGGAGGCGGGGGGAAAGGGATTGACACGGAAGGTACACCAATAGGAGCAACAGCGGGGCATAACTATCAACTGCAGCCAACCATCAACCGAGGAATAAAGAACTTTCTAGACTATTATCGCATATTCATCAACTGGGGGTGGAGGAAGCCTTGGGGATTTACATAAACAACAAGGGGAATTATGGGGTTAACAACAAGCCTCAGGACAGGGGTACATAAAAGGTACAAAAACGGACTACAAAAGTAAAACATCTCTCATGGGAGCATCAGAGAGGCCATGCCTCTTCGGGCAAAGAAGCATAGGTCTCTCTAAACAGGGGAGTCTGGAGCGGTGGCCAGGTCAGCCCAATGTAATTACTTTCAGGTTTTATTGCAGGGTGACCTGCTGGCCAAGCGGCTGACCACTGCCACATGATTGAACTGTAAAACTTGCACAAAAAATGAGCTTTTACAAAAGAAAATCCCTATAACTTTGTAAAAACAAGATATATAATTAAATTACAAAAATAATCTGATTTTCCTCAGAACTCAGGTGTGTGTCCTTTCTTCTTATAGAGGATACAGTTTATGTACATAATGAAAATATGTATGAAAATTATTCCAAAAAATAAGACCCTAAGAAGAAGAGGAAACTAACCAAGGAAATTTTAAACCTTATGTCACAGCACACTGTAAATGCTAATAATATGTAGATTATTTGCCACAGCTGCAAAAAGTAAAGAGAAGCATATAATAAATCAGAAATATATTCTAGTAAGGTCTATATGCTGAATGAGTAATTTGTTCTTCTCCTCTCAAAACTCACAAGGAAACATATAATGCAAGTCCTGAATGCTCATGAGAAACAGTCACTGGTTGTGCAAAGAGTAAATGTAAATTTTTGTCTGACAACCAAAGGCAACAGACCAGCATGGCTGAGTCAAGGCCTGCTGGTCGAACTTAAGGACAGGAAGCAAATGAACAAGCAGTGGACACAGGGATGAGATTAGAGATGAAGTTCAGTTTTTCGGGGATGGGATCAGGAAAGCTAAGGTGCAGCTGGAGCTGAATTTGGCAAGGGGTGCCAAGAACATGAGGAAGGGCTTCTACAGGAAGGTCAGCCTGAAAAGGAAGATCAAAGAACGTGTACCCTCCTGATAAACATGACTGGCAAACTGGTAACAATGGACAAGGAGAAGGCTGAGGTGCTCAGCAACTTTTCGGCCTCAGTCTCTACTGGCAGCCTCTCTTCCCATGCCTCTCAAGAAGATGGGCAGCAGGATGGGGACTAGGGGAGCAAAATCCTTCCCACTGTGAGAGGTTTGTGACCAGTTGAGGAACCTACGTAAGCCCGTGAGACCTCATGAGACTCATCCTAGAATCCTGAGGGAGCTGGCTGATGTAATTACCAAGCCACTCTCCACAATATTTGAAGTCACTGAGGTGAAGACCTGGTGACTGAAAAAGAGAAACACTGCATCCATCTTTAGAAAGTGTAGAATGGAGGCCACTGAGAACTACTGACCTGTCAGCCTCCCCTCACACCGTCCCCCACAACATCCTTCTCTCTAAATGGGAGAGATATGGATTTGATGGCTTGTCTGTTCAGTGAATGAGGGATTAGGTGGATGGTCCCAGCCAGAAGGTGGTGGTCAATAACTGAATGTCCTAAAGGGCAGCAGTGACAAGTGGTGCCCCTCAGTTGTCTGTATTGGAACCAGCACTGCTTGATATCTTCATAGGTGACATAGACAGAGGGATCAAGCACACCCTCAGCAAATTTGCAGATGATACCAAGCAGAGCAGTGTGGTTGACACACCTGAAGAACAGGATGCTATCCAGAGGGATCTGGAGAAGTTTGAGATGTGGGCCCATGGGAATCTCATGAGGTTTAACAAGACCAAGGGCAAGGTGCTACACCTGGATTGGGAAAACCCCTGGTATCAACACAGGCTGTGGGGTGAACCGACAGAGAGCAGCCCTGCTGAGAAGGACTTGGGGGTGCTGATGGATGAGAGGCTGGACATGAGCCATCAACATTCCTGTGCAGCCCAGATGTGTCCTGGGCTGCATTCAAAGCAGTGTGGCCAGCAGGATGAGGGAGGGGATTCTGCCCCCGTGCTGTGCTCTGGTGAGACCCCATCTGAAACACTGCATCCAGCTCTGGGGTCCCCAGCACAGGAAAAAATGGACCTGGGAGAAAGTCCAGAGGAGATAGGACAAAAAAGATCAGAGGGATAGAACATCTCTCATATGAGGGTAGGCTGTAAGAACTGGGATTGTTCAGCCTGGAGAAGGCTCTGGGGACAACTTATCGAGGCCTTTCAATACTTAACGGGACTAGTAAGAAACATGGGCAAAGACTTTTTACAAGGGACTGTTGTGATAGGATAAGGAGTAATGGCTTTAAATTGCAAGACAAATTAGAGTAGATATGAGGAAGACTTTTTTTACAATGAAAGTGGTGAAACACTAACACAGGTTTCCCAGAGAGGTGGTAGATGCTCCATTCACAGTCAGATTGGACATCACTCTGAGCATCCAGACCTAGCTGAAGATGTCCATTCCAGGAAGGGTTGCACTAGATGACATTTAAAGGTCACTTCCAACCCAACATAATTTTTTCTGGTCCTCAGTGACTGCCTCATATGTCATCAACACTAGATGTCTGACTTTTTTTTTTCAATCTAAAATTACTAAAAAAGTATTTTAGAATGAAAACAGGTTAGATAGTTATCTGATTTTAACTTTGTGAATTGCAGATAATTTCACTAAACTGAGGGAAATGTGTAAATTGCACTCAGAATTCATACTGGTGTAGCAGAAACCAGAACAGAGACCTTAGTGTCAAAGTTCTCTTTTCAATAAAATTTGAATGAGATTTTAAAATTAGAACTATTTAAATCCCTTTGTGAAGTCATAGAAATAACCTAACAAAGTTTCCATTCTATATTTTTGACACTCATGCTGTAGTAGGGAAGTCTGGTCTGAACATATTTCTTTTTTTTAGATTGCAACATCATTGTATTCAGCAACAAAGAGAGTTCATACATTTCAAATATGATCATTATGTAGTTTACCCATGTATAATTTGCATGAATACATGCTGCTCGGCTTTTTTTTCTATTTAACACAAAATGTGTGGATTCCCAACATGGATGGGCAGTCAGTGTCACCCTGTATGTAAACAACTACTCACTGGTGTGGTTAAAAGGTTCATTTCTGTTTCTGCAAAAGAAGCATTGTTTTTTACACCGCTACTTGTAGGAAATCTCAGTCTTTCCATAATTTAACTCAGCTGGGAGTTTCCTGATATGTCCCACTGAAAGGGACACGTTTTAGAAAACTGTCACCTTTGCAGCACATTTTTAAAGACGACAGTGAATGTCTGCAGACTGATATCAAAAAGGGTGTGTTTCTTAAGAAAATGTATGCTTTTTCACTTCATCAGTCTCTAGGGTCCATATAGGCAAAGCACAGCAAGTGCCACTTGAGTCATTGTCTGTTGATGTTTTAAAATAGAGGGTAATAATAATAATACAAAAAAAAAAAAGTGCTTTGACTTTCATAAACATTATACATAACTTCAAACTCATAACATGTATGACCCTGTTTATAAAAACTAGTGCTTAAAAATGAGAATGAAAACTCAGGCATGCAAAAGTTAGGAAGCAACAGAATAGAGCCTTTGCCTTGAATATGCTCAATAAGTCTATTAGACGTATGTCTTTAACTGCATTCCATTTTCTTCCACTGCACTTCCTTCCCATTTGGCACACAGGATGGATGGCAATGACAGGCTGTCCCCATTTCCTCCTCTGTTTGAGGTATACCACCAATACATAATTTCTACATTTTGTTCAAGATACATAATGAAACCAAAATGGCATATATATTGATATTCCCTCTCATACTTTCTGTTCTTATTGTGAGAGTGTTTAAATGCTTCATATCTCCTAAAAGGCAGAGTTATCCAACACCTCTATGGTGCTTAAAGAAGACGTCATCAACCTGCTTTAACGTTACACATAGTGTATTCTAACCTCCATTTAGAAATTTGATTTGAATGCAAAGTGCTGCAGGATATGACACTCTGCTGTTGCTCATGATGGAAAATTTCCATTTATTCTCTCTTTAAACCTGAAATAAAGTCGCAATCAGAATATTTTTTATGTGAAAAACTTGACATTCCAGTATTGCCTCTCTGAGCATGAGAAATTCACAAAATGTCCTTTTGTTTAAATAACAGGTACCAGATGTCACAGCAAGTAAACTACACCTCAGCTGCCTGTGGATTAGCAAATTCCCTGTGTTCAATATTGCTTAGATTAATTGGCAAGCCATTTGCTTTTGATGTGCTGCTATTTGCACTGCAGGACAGGGCACAGCCTCAGCTACATGACTGCATCAAAGTCTACTAAAAAAAAAGCTTCAGCTTTAGCAACTATAGTAATATAAAAAAAGTGACAGACAAAGCCCCCCAAAACCAACGTGTGTATTTATGGCTTATCTTTCAAACATATTTCTTCTGCATGCAACCCACAAATAAAAGTGCCTTCAACAATTCTATCTTAAGATATTTTAACAGCTAAAAACATTTTCAAAATCTCTGACTGTTCATTTATAAATCAGGACTGGTATTATGTAGTTATGTAGAACTTCTCAGTGTCAGTCAAGAAGAAAAATTGTATATAAAATAAAAATGTGAGATGGGAAGACCCATGGTGATCTGAATCAACTAGAAAAGTTTTAGACTATTTATTTGAGTCAGGTTGTTCAAGGTGTACAGGACTCAAATAATCCTTTTTCTCTAGCATCAATCTTAAAATAAACAAGCAAAACTGTAATCCCTATATTTTACAAAGCATTAAATTGCTCATATTTCTTGTCATCCTCGTGTTTGTTAGGCAGCATCATGGACTAGAATGGCAATATTACTTTATTATTCTACAGAAGTATTGGAAAATAAAAATTGTATTTCTTTTCAGACTGTGGATTGTGTAATTTGAAGTGCAAATAACTTGAAATTTCAAGCATTGAAATATTGAACAAGCATTTGATATACTGTGCTAGTTCCATTCCTTGGAATCAGGGTCAAAAGCAGCCTGAAACTGAAAAAAATTCAATGGGGGAAAAAAAAAAAGAAAAAAGAAGTACACAAAGATCAAATTTTTTCAGGAAGAGAGACTATTAAAAAAAAAAAACCAAACTAAATTAATATTAACTTTTAAATTATTTGTTTAAAAACAGTCTGAAACGAATCATTCAAACTCCATCTCTAGCAGTTTTGCTACAGAGGTAGATCTAAATGCTGTGTCCATAATACTTCTTCATGATAAGGATGAGAAAAGACTGAGAAAAGCTTCTGAAAGTCAGATGTTTGACAGCAACAGCTGTCTGCAGGCTGTACACTGCTGCAGCATGTGTGTTTCAAGCCCAATTGGGAGCTTATTAATACTGACAATTTTGGTCTAGGAGCAGCCTCACATAAGGCTGGGTCTACTCCATTGTCATGAAGCCTTCCCTCTGACTCCTCCGATGCGATGTGTGGCTTTTGGTACTCAGAAAGTTGGTGCTGGTGGTAATGTGCATCTCAGGAGCCAGAGAAGGCCTGGCATACACAGAGGCCTCTCAGGTTGCCTCTGAGCACTTGGGCTCTGGAGCTCTGATGGGTCTCCCAGAGCACCTAACTCTGCCCTGTCACTGATCAAAAGGAGGAACAGGAGCAAGGCCTAGGACATAAATAGCTTGACCAAATCTTCCACTTCAATACCTTTCAGAGATTCCTCTGTGATACAGGTAGTACAATGGAGAGAAGAATGCTGCTGTCTTCTGTCACCTCTAAGATATATATATATCTATCTATATAGATATATAGATATATAATTGTTTATTACATTATTCCTCCTATGCTGAGAAGAATGTTCCTAACCTGAGTCCTCAAGACTGAGTAAAAATCCCTGTTCCACTTCCACCCCAGACAGAGACATTTCCCAGAACAGAGACAAATGTTCACCACATCCCTTCCTAGAAAAGCTAACTTGTAACCTTGACAGGACAGTCTCAAGCCCTGGGTTTGGCTAATGTGAACAGAGAATAATATGTTGCTATCCCCCCTACTCCTGATTTTATAGACCTCTGTCATATTTCCCCTAAGTAACATTTTTTAGATTAAATGTACTTAGCTTATTCAGTCATTTCTTGAACAGGAATTTTTCAGTATTTTGCTGCCTTCCCTGTACTTTTCCCAAGTCTATTGTATACTTCTTTAGCATCAGAACTGCTTGAATTATTCAAGGTGTGGTAAAGTCAGCCACCAGCATTAATGGTGGCTTGTGTGTTGTTCTGTCTCTTTCTCCTAATTGTCCCTAACATTTTATTTGTTTTCCTGAACACTGGTATTATAAAACTGGTATTTCAGGAAATGGTTTTTTACACCCCAAGATATCAGTCTTGAGAGGTAATGGTTAGTTCAGACCCTATAATTTTATATGTGAAATTAGGATTGTTTTTTCTCCCATGAACATCATGTTGTATTATTTACACTGAATTTCAGTTGTCACTTTTTTGCCCTTCAGTCTTACAGTCTTCTTTTAATTCCTCATAGTTAGCTTTCAGACTTACTGTCTTGAATAATACAGTATTGTCAGCAGCCTTTTTCTTTTCAATAATCTCCTGCTTTCCAGGTCAGTGATGAATATGTTTTACAGTACAGGCCGCTGCTTACCAGCACTGATGACTGTCTCCACTTCAAGGACTGACAACTTGCTCCTATTTGTGTTTTTCTTTCTCCTAACCAGTCATTTATCTATGCAGCAAATGTCTTTGCTCATGCCACCTAATTTACTTAAAAGGTTTGTGTGAGATACATTGTCCAAAGGCCTTTTGAAATCTATGTAAACGAAATAAATTCCCCCTCTTCTCCCACAATCACTCAGTTTCAGATAAATCTCCTGCGTAGAGCAGCTCCCTAATGGGACTCTCCTCTCCCCTTGTTCTTCTGCAAGGTTCATCACTGAAACCTCTCAACAATGACCTTCTTCTGCTTCTTTGTTTTCAGTATACTTTTTGTATTCTGATCATCAAACAGCCACATAGACTTCCTGATCCTGGTGTGTGTAAAAAAAGAATATTGGTTTTGTCGCCCTTTGCCACTTGTTTGTTCTTCTTAATTACTCTTTATACTTTTGCATTCTATAATCCCTCCTAGTTTCCTCTGACTGCAAGTGTGTGACTTCAGCATTTTTTTAATTGTTTCTAGAAACCTCCCTTATATTCCTATTCAATTTTTGCTTTATATCTTATGGTCTAACTTTCTTTACGGAGGTATTCAAAATATTGATTTTTTTTTTTTATGAAACAAGTACCATGTTGCTTTTTTTTCCCCTTCACCCTGGAAAAACTGACTCTCTAAATTGCTGCTCTGTTTAAAGTGGGAACACAAGAGAAACAAAAATGACATTTACTCTCTCAAGTGATCCAGAGAACGCTTTTCTTATGAAAACCTTCTATGCACACAACTAGAAATCGTCTTCTAACCAAGTTTATTCCTGGGAGGTTTTTGGGGGGGTGGCAAGGGGATAATTACATTAGATTGGCTTAAGTGTATGGGTCAAATTTTTCTTGCAAAATTTAGAACAGGCAACAGAGATTTGAATTGATAAGAGAATGAAAGCCTAGACAATAGAAATTAATCGTGATTTGCATTTCTGGGCAAGTAGTTGGGGAGAAACATTGTCCCTTGGGTCATATGCCAGGAAGTGTATAATAATTTTCTGCCTCGCTATAGATGTCATGAGTAAAAAGCATAGAGAAAAGGATCTGTTATGAACATTTCAGAATCAGGTCTGTGCCGTTAATATTCTTTCATGGAATCATTTTAACTACCACCTGCTTTGGATTACTATAATTTCCCCGGGCTTAAATTGAAGTAATTTACAAAAAGATTCTGACATCTTTCTTAAAGGTTACAGAGTAAAGAGAAAAAGACCAAAAGATCAAATTTCACAAAGAACAATTAGGTAGAAAATCATGTGTGATGAAAATAATCAAAAATTAAGATTTTTTTTTCCTAGAAAAGACTGTGGTTATGGCCTTTCATACAGAAAGAACACTAACATTCTAGATCACAACTCTTTATTTGGAATAATATTTTATTTATTTAAATATATACCACTGTAAATTTTGTCTTTTTTTGTTCTTTATCATGCCATTATTTCATTTTTTGAAGTTAAGTGTCACTTACATTTTTCTTGAATTATGACTAGTGGGACAGAAAGGAAGCCATTTATTATTTCATCAGAAGTTATGTATTTCTATCACCATGCATGTCAGCTGCTGGTGAAATGAGGCCCTTCCTTTTGGGACCCTTTTATATTGCCACAACAAACAGAAAAAGAAGGAAGACAGTAATAGTGAACTACATAACTCAAGAATTGCTATTATACTTGTGTAGTCTATGTGCTACTATCTTTGCACTGTCTTAGTTTTTACACTGTATTATCCAGTATTTTACTTTACAATGTGTATATAATAGAATAACCTGATAAGCAGTTAAAACTGTGTCAACAATTCCTTCACTCAAAAGGCTTTGTCTTGAGCAGGGTCGAGGCTTAAGCTTGACAGGCAGGCTGTGTTCTGTAAAAGCTGCTCATATAGTGGTAGAAAATGAAGTAAGATAATACAATTTTTCAGGGACTGACAAAAGAGAATGAGTTTGGTCTTCTTTCCCTGTACTCGGAGGGGCATATTAGACAGAATCTCATTCACTGAATGCAGTTTGTTGGTCTGTTCTGACACCTCTGCTCCAGTTAAAATGAGTTCCATTAACTAGAAATTCAGCTTGAAGGCCTTTCCTCACAGCTAAAAAGTGTTTGTAATTTGCCTCTGTCAATGTAGCGTGTCAGGGCCTTGGTAAACATCAAAAGTGAGACAATTCTTGTTTCTTAGACTCCAAACCTCCAGTTTGGCTGCAAAGAGTTACCACAGAGCCGTATCGGTACTCAGCTACTGGTCAGGTATTTGACCAGAGATCATGTCAGAATACTCCAGCCTCTCAAAGCCCTCTAATTAAAAAAGTGTGTTGCCTAACAACAGAATTTTAAAAAATACTGATGATTTCTCCTGCTAATATAAGTATCAATAACAACAATAATATGAACTCTTATGAGTAAAATAAAATGTAGCTTGAAACTGTCAGAAAATAATTGCTAGCTTTTGTGGTGGATTAGGCTTGCTGAACACCCAGACGCCCACACAGACACTCTCTTACTTCTCAACACTATGGGGAAAAAAACAGGCTGAGAAAGCTCAAGGTCAAGATAAAGACAGGGAATTTATTTACTAAGTACGGTCATGCACAAAAAAGACTTGAACAGCAATTAAAAATATACAAAGCACTACACTTTCTGAAATTTAAGGGCCATTTGGAAATAGATATATGGAACAACTTTTTTTTAAAATTATATTTCTGTGTCTATGTGTTTGATATTTACACACTGGTGCTTAAATGGAAGGATACCTCTTAGATAACCAGCTGAACCTCAACATATGTACCCTTTACCATATGTACCCAAATTTCAAAATATTTTAGATCTTGTTTTTCATTGCCAATGATTTTTTCAAATGAATAAGAAATGTTTGGAAGGTTTTCTGTAGAACATCCTTAAAAAATGAAGTTTCATCAGTCACTTAATAGAATTTGAAAACAGCAGGTGCATTGCACTACTCAGACAATAAATAAGCTTTTTCTTCCTCACAGGGAAAGACAAATAGTAATGTAATAAAGATGTAGACAAACGGATTCTAACAAAAAGATAGTCTTGAAAATTGTAATGGGAGGAATTCTAACACAAATCTATACACAATTCAACAGTTGTAATGCTGAATTAACCTTTTATCAACCCCAAATGTTGAATGAGAACATATTGAAATACGGTAAATTGTAGACCCATAGCAGGTGAAAAGAGAAGCTAAAGACAGCAGACAAATCTTTAGTAACATTTAACTTTAGCTAGTTAATATATCTTGCTCACATAGTCCACAATGCCCGAGAAGGAAGTCATATGCAAATTTATATTTCCTAGAATCTACCAGATATGAAATATACTTCTGTGAGTTTAATTTATATATTTATATATTTATATGTTTNTTTAGTTTTGATTTGATACATACAGTGCAGTTAATTGCTTTCACGTGCCCCTAGGAATGTAATGATGTAATATTTTAAATTTACTTACAATTCCATTATAATGTGGAAAACATAAAATGGAAAATGGTTTTAATATACTCACTTATCTTAAAACTCCTTAACGATAAATTAAATAGGTTACTATTTATGCAGAATTAAGCACTTAAATTTGGCCTAGAGAATTTCAGACAGGTAGAAGAAAACATTTATAAGCATTTGAGACTCTGATTTAGGTTTCTAATTCACATATCAATTAATGTGACAAGGCTGGCTGGAATTTTGAAATTTTTTTTTGCACACTACTTTTAATTTGTTTAGAGACAAAAATAGTTCACAAACAATTTTTTCTGGACACTGTAAAATGATTAATACATTTGAGAGTGCTCTAATTTGCCCGCAGAGAATTCAAGAACATAGAGAGGTGAAATTCAATGAATAAATTAGAAAAAAACTTTCTCAGCTTAAGTTAGAATGCACAGATCAGCAAATTTAGTCACCTCCTTTCAGTGCTTACACTGACGAATATATCATCCCAGCATTTTTTTAACTTGCATAATCTTAGGGATGCTCTTTGTAGTTGGTAATGTGTCAGTCATTTCTATTGTTTATTAATGGCTGTCAAACTAATTTTTTCATTGAAATATAGCATCGTAATTAAATTTGAAGCTTATCTTGCTGATGTTTTTCATATCAAGTAATGTGTTCTACATGTTATCCTGCTTTTTAGATATGGCACATAGAAATAATTGAAAAGAATACCAGTGGAAAGAATGTTATCTTAATTGAACAATTCTTAAGATTAAGGTAAAAGAGACATCTAAAAACCTGAACTGAACAAAAGAATTTAAGAAAAAAAGGTAATTTTCATACCCAGATAATACCTGAATTGTTCCATACTGGGGAGAAATCTCCTTTATGCTGAGTATGTAGCTAAATGCCAGTTAAGGCTCATTTTTGGTGATAATTGGATGTTAGGAAAATCTTAATGTTGAACTACTGCTCAGGTAATTACACTTTTAAAAGAAACAATCTGTTCCAACTGAAACAATTTTCAAATCCAACTAGTTCAGTGGCTTTAAATTGAGCAAATCTGAATATAGCCACTCATTTGGGAGAAATAACATGTCTGTTCTGTAAAAATGCAAATTTTATGAGAATTTACCACAGCTTGAAAGAATACAAGCAATGTGGGTCAACTAGCAAGCACAGATAAATAAGTTAAGATGGTAAAATTGAATCTTACTTTTATTTACTGAAACCTCCTTGGTACTATTGAAAGAGTGCTGGTGAGAATTGTATCGTTTTAATGGGTTTTTTTACAATTCATTATTTCATGAGTACAAACCTAGATGAAGGTTAAAAGATCTTGAAATGAAGAAATAATTTTGACAATCTTAGAAGTATTCCTCCCTAAGTGCTAAGCAATGCAGTCATTTCTTCATGATAGATGTTTAAATAATAGAAGCTATGTTGCTATGTGATTGGTAGGAGTGCCAATATCCAAATCTCATGTGGGAAATAGTTCAAATATTTGTATTAGTTTATGTATATATAAATATTAACTAAAGGCAAATATTTGGTTGATATAGCAAGATGATTACCTTGTCAGATATGAAATATGATTATAAAGGGAAACTTTACGATAAATGAAAAGACCCATTACTTGAACAATACATGTTATTACAGGGGAAAAAATGGTAAATTCATGGACCCAAATGGGTACTATTTTGTTTGAAATATTTATGGAAATACTGTTGTCTATATTTGATGATAAGTGGTTGTTGAAAAGCTGACATGTCATTCTGTCCAGTTTTTGATGGAAGACTATATTAACCTTGAGTTCAGGAGAATATTAATCCTTCTTGTGCTCTCCTCACACAATACAGCAGTGTGTCATCTGTAGCATGGATACATTAAAAAATCAGCACGAATTTTCAAGGATATTGACAAAAATGAGAAAGTGAAAAGAAATCATCTGTTCTGAAACCTTAAGGTAAAGATGGCACAATTAGAAAATAAGAAAAAGAGTGAGATTAGATTCATTTAGTCAATGAAATTTTTTTGTCTGCATTTTTGTTTTTAAGAAAAGTAGAACCAAAGAAGGCTTGGAGATATTGCTTATTATATATTTTAGTTTTTATTTGATTCAGTTGAAATCTGAATAATTCTTACTTAATAATAAGGTCAGTCCTTATGAGCTTACAGTAGTAAGAAAAGCTAAAAATGCCCCAATGCTTGAAACCGAACAAGTTGCATACTAGCTTATATGAACAGGTATTTGTCTCATTGAAACAAAAAAAGACAACTCATGAATAAAATACTTTAAATCAGAAAGTCTATCATAACTGAACCACTGAAATTAATGAATAAAATATGCAATTCCACTGCTGATGCAAAAATTACAGTATGAAAAACAGATGGAAAGAAAGGGTAGGAGAGAAAGAAGACAGTATAGAGATATATTTTAAATATTTCTAGAATGTATGTAATATAATATCTTTTATTTTTATGGACCTTTTTGACAATCATTTATTTGAACTTCAAATTATTTTTCTGTGCTGCCTCAGAGATGTGTCAGAGTAGAGGAATGGAATTATTTAATATGAAAATGAATCTTTTTGTATACGTTACTGCTTTCTGGAATAAACATATAAAGCCTTCACCATAGTCCAGAGACTCAATTTCATTCTACTTTAGTTCATTTTGTGTGTGTAAGACCACAACCAAAGAGCTGAAGCCAACAGCTTTGTGTCCCATTGGAGATCAGCAACTAGTGGTGTGTATCAAGGTTCTGTACTAGAACCGGTACTGTTCAATGTCTTTATTAGTTACATAAACAGTGGGATTTCATATTCTCTCAGCAAATTTGTGGATGACACCAAGCTGTGTGGTATGACTGACATGCCTGATGGACAGGATGCCATCCAGAGGTGGTGTCGTTTTAAGTGCAGCAGGCAATTAAGCCCCACACAGGCACTCACACTCTGGAGGGGAGATTCAGAAGAGTAAAACTCAGACCACTCACGGGTTGAGATGCTTAACAGGCAAAGGAAAAGCAGTGCACCAAAAAAAAGCAAAAAGAGGAATTAATTGACTACTTCCCATGGGCAGGCAGGTGTTCAGCCATGTCTGGGAAAGCAGGGCTCCATGCTGCATAACAGTTACGTGGGAAGACAAATGTCCTCCACCCCTTCCTTCCTCTTCCCCCAGCTCTATATGCTGAGCATGATGCCATATGCTATTGGATATCCCTTAGGTTAGTTGGGGCCAGCTGTCCTAGCTGGTTGTCCTCACATCTTTTTGTGCACCTGCATCCTCCTCTCTGATGGATTGGCGTGAGAGGCACAAAAGGCCTTGACTGTGCAAGCATTGCTCAGCAATAACAAAAACATCTCTATATTATTAATGTTGTTCCCAGCCTAAATCTAATAAACAGACCCAATCTAGCCAGTATGAAGAAAATTAAGCCTACTGTAGCCAAAACAAGCACAACACAGACCTTGACAGGCTTCAGGAGTGGGCACATGTGAATCTCATGAAGTTCAGCAAGGCCAAGTGCAGAGTCTTGCAAGTGGACTGGGGGCGATCCCCAGCACCAATACAGACTGGAGCCTGAACGTTTTCAGGGCAGCCTTGTTAAGGAGCACTTGGCGAAACTGATGGATAAAAAATTAGACAGGAGCTAACAATGTTTTCCTGCAGCCTAAGAGACCGTGTCCTGGGCTGCATAAAAAGAGGTGAATCTGCCCCTGTACTCTGCTCTGGTGAAAGCCAAATGGGAGTACTACACCCAGATCTAGGCACCTCAGCCCAAGACATGGACTTGTTGGTGGAAGGGATTGAAAACCATGCCTGTGAAGACAGGCTAAGAGAAATGGGATCGTTCAACCTAGAGAAGAGAGGGCTTTAGGGAGACCTTATTGCAGCCTTTCAATATGTAAAGGAGAAGGAAAAATATTTTTTACTAGGGTCTGTGGTGACAAGACAGAGCAATGATTTTAAACATAAAGAAGGTAGGTTTAGAGCTATGGGGGTGGTGAGGCACAGGAACTGGTTGATCAGAGAAGTGTTGGATAGCCCATCCCCAGCAGTGCTCAAGGCTGGGTTGGGTGGGGCTTTGAGTAACCTAATTGAACGGAAGATGTCCCATGGAAGTGAGGTTGGATGAGATGATTTTTTAAGGTCCCTTTCAACCCAAGCCATTCTATGATTCTATAATCACCTTACAGAAAAGCACTGCCGTCTCAGTCAAAAGCAAAAAATATTCCATGGGGAGATTAACAATGGAAGGAGAAGACTATGCCTGGCTTCAGACCCAGTGAGATGGCATTTCTTGTGAAATGTCTGTCCTAGAATCATAGAATCATATAGGTTGGAAAACATCCTTAATATCATCAAGTCCAACAGTTAACCTAAACACTGCTGAGTCCACCACTAAACCATGTCCCTAAGCACCACATCTACACATCTTCCAAATACCTCCAGCGGTGGTGGCACAACCACTTCCCTGGGCAGGCTGTTCCATTGCCACCATCCTGGCAGTGTGACATAATGGCTTTGCTGACTCTGATTTTACTGATCTTACACTCTTAGTAGCTAGCTGATCATCATCAGTAGATGTTATTACAGATAATCATAAAATGTTTACTGCTTTATAAATAAAATTATCTCAAAAAACCCCAGTGAAATCAAAGGAGAACTGTCTGATTTGTGAATACGAAGTGCAAGCTTACTATGAGCTGCATGTTCCAGCTGTTTATTAAGAATTCTAAGTACATTTGCATTTGAAGACATAAAGTGTGTGGATTCATTATAGACTAGATATTACTTTCTAATTTTATTTTATTTAACAAGAGTTAATTTAATCTCCTTATTTAATGAATCCATTCACCAACAGATTAAATTCTTCTACGAAATTTTCAGAAGCAATGTAATGAAGTCACCTTCAGTCTGGAGTTGTCAGACCACAAATTAACATAGGGAAATAGCCTCATTTTTTTCAATGTTAAGCATAAATTTTTTTATTGAAATATTTGCCGTAGTAAGTTAAAGAAGAAGTTTTAAATAATTAATGTCTTTTCTTCTAATGTAAAAAGTTAGGTCAAACTACAAAAAAAAAAAAGCTGTTTGTCATTCAGAATTAAAATAAAGTAATGAAAAAAGAGTGTTCATCTTTGGAGAAAACTTAGTTTTTAAGCCACAATTTGGACAGAACAAACTGGATACAGAGAAAAATCTGAAAACATTAATCACTGATAAAAGATTGTCTTACTAGTGCAAAAGAATATGTATGCAAATTTTATCTATGAAATGCAAACATAATTTTGTTATTAAAGTGAAAACCTATTCACTGTAGTTACAATAATATTTATTTAACTCTAAAAATTGGAATATGGCTTTGCCAGATAATCTTGTCATTATATGAAGAAATCCATACCAAAATAAATTGAACATTATAGCACTCTGTTACCATCTAATAAACTTCGTTGCCATTTGTCTAACAAAAATATTAGGAGTGTGCTCTGGTGATCTGAGTAGTGGGCGGTGAAATTGGCACCTGTATTCTCCACCACTGGATGTGACCTTGAGCATTGCCCTAAAATATAAATCTCATTGTATTTCAGAGGTACATTTAATTGAGAAACAGGTTATAAATATCTCAAAACTGAACACCTCAAAAAGTTAATAAAAGAAATTAGTAAAAGTTTGAAAATGTGTGATGTGTGTTACCTTAAGCATCAAATTACTATGAGTTCAATCTAAAAATGGGATATCAACAAAGACTTGTAAAATGCAGAGATCCAAAATGTTTTGGATGCCACATAGATTATCTGGAAAAAAATTCCGCACTTGAACATCGGCATCCTTGATCTATTAACGTTGTGTGAAATTTATTATTTGAGATTATGAGTTGTACATCATATATCCATGTAAAATATGTAACTGTGAAAAGTTTTAATCTCCTATTTTCATTTTCTTTAACAAGAAAAATAGACAAAATCTTTCTTGTCACTGTTTTTTTCATTTCACAGATTAGACTTCTGTGCCACAGAATGTTAAGCCTTTTGTTCTTTGCACTTCCTCCCAATTTCGAGCACCACCCATATTCAAGTACATCCATTATTTACAACATTTTTATATTATGTCAGCTCAGAAATATCAGTACCAGAAAGTCCAAGTAACACTAGCAGAAAGCTCTGAACTCAATTTGGATTACTATTTAAAGCCAGTTTTGTATTGCCACTTGAGTAGCACCTTAGACTTCCAGCTTCCCACTGAAATTCCACAGAATACAGCAAAGGGACTTTGTGCCTTACAAAGTTTTATAGCGGTGGCTTTAATGTGAAGGACAAAATTCTTCCAAATCTTCCTGAAATCTGGTCTATTCATAACAGATAAATAAAGAAATAGTAAAATGGTTTAAAGGTAGATTTGTGATGTTAAGAGGGAATAAAATTTTAAGACAGTGTTGTTTTAACAGTTATTATCTCTTCTAGCTATATATGGGTAAGCATTCTATGGCAAAGAAAAAGAGACTAGACTTCCTTCTTGCCATCAGAGAGACTGAAGGACTAAACATCTGTGTTGCCCAAAATAGAAAGATACTGGATAAATGTAAATTTTTCTTGATGAGTAAATCAAATACATCCAGGAACATAATTTTATTATTAAAATAATAGGAATATAATAAGAAAGGAACATGGAATATTCTAATTCCTCATATATATATGTATATGTGGGAATTAATTAGAAGAGGACTGGTTTTCTTGGGTCAGAAGTATTTAATTTACCATTACTATTTAATTTTAAGTGTAGCTGTAGGTGCTTTTACCTGTCAGAATTTGTTTAAGACCTCCTACTTCTATCAAAACCATTATAGAGACATTAAAGCATAAAATCTCAGAAAACTCTTAAGAAAGAAATGTGCTCTATTCCTAGAGTGTCCTATGTCATAGAACGGGAAACAGAGCATAAATGCATAATTGGATATATTTATGCCATCAACAATTTTTGTAACATGGGATTTAGGCATTATTAATGTTCTTGAATTCAAAACAATGACTCAGTCAGCCTGCTCACAAGTTCAAGCTAACCTCAAGGGAATTTTAAAATGACTAGTAACTCCTTTTTTAAGAGCACAGATCTCAAGACACCTGAACTTAGGTATTTATGTTAGTGCTCCAAATGGAACTGCTAGAAACTCAGCTCTCGCTCAAATATCAGAGCCATGCAGAGACAACACAAAGTATTTCCTAGGTCCACAGGGGAACGTATCTCTCCTGTGTTCAGAGCATTCCTAATGTACAGTGACAGCCCTGAGTTCAGCAAGACACACAGCATTCACAATCGCTTTACAGAGTATGTCTGTTGACACTGTCACCACCAGCTAACTTTTATACAGTGGCCTGTTCTTGACATTATTTACCCAGCAGGTGTGGAACAAAGATTCTGAATCCTCCACAGCACGGCAATATGTAGTCAAACACTAGGCTCAGCCTCCAGATGGGCTAGACACTCTCAGCTGAAGCTGCCCACTTTAGAGTTTCAAATTTCATGTCAAACTCCTGGCAGGCTTCTTTGTAGATATGTGCTCCTGTTTCACAAAAAAGAACTGAATAAAAGAAGATTTGGGCCAGAGAAAGTAATGAAGGGGTTTCATCCCCAAATATATGCCACATACTCAACTGAATGATCAAAATATTTCCCTAAAATCATGTCAGTGTGACTCAGTGCAGTGAGACTCTCAGAAGGATACCAAGCTAGTCTAAAATATCTAGAGATCTCTAGTATAAATCATGCAGGCATATATTTGAGAAATTTAAGGACAAAAACCCAAAACATATCTCAACTGAAGCCTGGAAGCTGCATGAATTAATGAATTTACCTGATGGCCCTAGTATTGCAAGAACTCCATCAGTGAAAGACACTGAACACTTCTACAGTGTTCCAAACCCACTTCCTGAGTATTGAAGGATAGCAAAGATAAAACTATGATTAATTTTTAAGTTCTAATGTGGGGGAGGGGGGTGTTCTACTTTTTATCCCTTAAATTATCTATAAGCAATTTTGAACGATATATTTTATTTTTCAGTTTAGGAGAAAATGTAATTTTTATATTTTAAATTTAAAAATCCAGACTACTTCTTAAGAGAGGTGTTGTCTTTAGAGATACTTTTTTCAGTTCAGAGTTCTCTTTCAAAAATTTGAAGCCGAGCTGCAATATTTTTGTAGCGGATGTGTCTCATGATCTGGGAATTTTTTCTACCAGTTTCAGGTGGTGTTGGTTATGAAAACCTATTAAACAACTCTGGCATCTCTGAAAATATTTGCTCCCCTTTGTGTAGCTTTTTTCAAAGTTTTATTAAAGCATTAGCAGGAGACTGGGAGCAAAGAATGCATTTGACCAGAATGGCTAGAAATCCCACGAGTTTTCTCATTGTATTTTCAATTTCATTGTACAGTTTTGAGATGTGAAATCCTTTTTTTTTAACTGCAAGTTCCCCATATAAGATATGGTTATAATAACAGGATATTGTGATTCTTATGGCCTGAAGGCAGAAAGATATCTATGAAGTTTAAATTATTAGCACTTCTCCAGTTCATGCAGTAAGTGTTTATCTTTTCCATAATGCTTTTAATTCTGAGTTAGAGACAATATGGAATCCTGTTTACATTACTCGCACATATTGAAAATAAAACCTCAAAGCCTCCATAGACTTTTAAGACCTATCACTGGTTCAATCTGGAATAGTTTTACATCCCCTGAGTTTTAATTTAATAAACCTGGTTTCTTGAAAACTGTTATGAAGAAGGTGAAACACAAAATGAAACTCAATTAATAAGATCTCTGGATCCCTTATGAGGTCATTAGTGCTTATTTCTCCAACAAACCACCTCCTGTTACCTGTTTCATTTCCAAGCCAAAAATAGTTTCTTCTGATTGTTGCTGAACAGCTCCAGGAAAATTTGAATCATCAGGTAAGCATTGTCCTCTTGATTCCATGAAACTCCTGATATTTCTAAACTTCTGTGTTGTAAAATTAGGGACTGAAATCTGCATCAGTTAGTTAAAAAGATAAACTGAGAAAAGAAATAGTCTGTTTTTCAGTGAATAGAAGCTAGGATGCATTAACTTTGTGCTAATACTTTAGTCTGGATGAGAATTACTGTTCTGTAATAAATCTCATGGCCATCCCCACCTAATGTTTTTGCATAGTGTTTAGAGCATGTGTTATATTTCTTTTATTATGATTTGCTTTGCCTTTCTCCTGAGAATAGATGGAAATTTTGTATCAGAAAAATAGGAGAGAAAGACCATAGAATAAAAACTGCACACTGATATTTAGTCAGACTTGCAGTTCCCCACCAAAAAAATGCAAAAAGAAAACAAAGGGAGGGTGAAATTAAAAAAACAACAGGAAGATATAATTTTGTTTCCTTTACTTTTGAGAAATCAGCCTTTTTTTCAAATTCCTTCTCTTATTTAGTCACCAAAGAAAAGACTCCTGAGTTACTGTTCATGAGATGTCACACATGTATAAGATAAACACAGTATTTGAGTAGGTGTCTGCATTTTTCTCTTAAAAACGTATTAGTTATACATATATATGGATATACAATACATATATATGTATGTATATAAATACATGTGTATGTATACTTATGTATTTAGAAGGAGATATAAATTAGTGTAATCCTTATTATAATAGAATCATAGAATATCCTGAGTTGGAAGAGACCCACAAGGATCATGGAGTCCAAATCCTGACCCTGCACCACACCATTCCCAAGAGTCACACCGTGTGCCTGAGAGCACTGTTCAAATGCTTCTTGAACTCTATTAGGCTGGTGCTGTGACCACTTCCCTGGGGAGCCTGTTCCAGAGCCCAGCCACCCTCTGGGTAAAGAGTCTTTTCCTGATATCCAACCTAACCCGCCCCTGACACAACTTCAGACCATTCCCTTGGGTCCTGTCACTGGTAACCAGAACCAAGAGATCAGTGCCTGCCCCTCCTCTTCCCCTCAAGTGGAAGTTGAAGACTGCAATGAGGTCTTCCCTCAGTCTTCTCCAGGCTGGAGAAACTAAGTCACCTCAGGCACTTCTCCTAAGCACTTTTCTCTTAAAGACCCCTCACAATATTTGTATCCATCCTTTGGATGCTTTCTAGTAGCTTTATTATTTCTATAGAGTTATCTGATTGATATTCTGCAGTAGATTTCTAACAGAGGGTCTGAGAATCTGCAGCTGCCTCAGCAGCAAGTAGTATGCAAAGATTAATCAAACAATTCCAAGTCGAGGAGTAAAACGTCTCCTGTTATCAGCCTGGTGACAGAAAGTGTGAAGGCTGGGACAGTTGGCAAGGAAGACAAGGAGGCTGAGTTCCAGGAGGCAGGCAATTTATTGTCACGCATTTACACCATTTCATTCAAAGTCCATTAATATACTAATAAGGTCATTAGTCATGCAATTTGAAAATCATAGTACTTAATTCTATTTTATTTTAAATTGGATTTTATCATGAACATCCTAAAAAGAGTGGGCTGTAAGTTACTAGTCCATTAGATTTACAATGAACAATGACATACAATGGATGATTTAGGAGTTACCTACCCAAAATCATGAGCACATTTTCTGAGGAGACTAATTCATACTCTTTGTGAGTTCCACAGCCACTGAGTTTTAGGGACTTGTGCCTCACATACTTGCAAATGCATAGGGGAAAGAAAATGTAACGTTGAGTGCTTGGAAACACTTCAAACAGGAAAATGAAAACTGAAGATTTAGTCTTATAAGAAAGCAGAATATGTCTGTTTTCCTACTGGCAAAATGCAAAAGTCTTTCTCCTGTTCTTCCACACCTGACTGTTGGTCAGGTATCCCCCACCTACCCTTGAAATCATCTCTAAAGCTTGTTAGCCTACATATTAGTTGAATTTTCTAGAAATCTACCTGATAAAATAAACAGTAACTGTACAGTCATTACAGAGAAAGTAGAATTTTATACTTTGTGGTATCAAGAATATGTCAATTCACCAACATTATGATCACATCTGGTTACACAAAGTAATATTTGCTTTCACAGAACAAGGACTGTTTCTTTCTCATCAGGGTTAATAAGCCAGATGGTTGGACAGAGAGAAAGTTTAGACTTAGTCTTGGTATAAATAGATTAAGTAATTTTACTCTTCAATTTCTTCTATTCTTTCACTCAGCCAAATTTTTTACTATAATTATCATCATTTTGGTCTATTCTGAACAAGGGGAACATTAGTATTTCTGATCTGTTTTAGTTCATCTGGAGTAGCAGGAATCTGAAGGAGAGACGACCAGCTAAAGCACTAAAAATTTTTGGAACAGAGAACACAGCATGTGCTTTATTATTTTAGCACGTTCTGCAGAACACTCAAGTCTGTGCAGACCATTCTGAAAGTTTCTCCACTGAGTTAAGCTAAGAAGAACCTCTTGCACTTGTAACCCCCCAAAATTCCCAGAATGCAGAAATATATTGGTAGCATACTTTAATCCCGTTCCAAAAGCAGGTTGTTCCCATACAGCTCAGGAGAACCTAAAACTCAGTGCCTTGTATGTTTGAACAGCTGCCATGAGCTCGGGCATTCTTTGCCTCATTGACCACTTAGCTTTAGAGAATGTGCCATTCCCAAAGGAACTGCAAGGCAAGGAATGGGAAACATTTTCCAATGGTTGTCTATATCATGTCAGCTGGAACCTTCAGGACTACCTGAATACCTCCATTATGTCCTTAGAAAATGAAGTACCTATGCAAGGCAAACTTCTTCACATTCCTTTTTTTCAGTGAGGAAGCGCTAAGTTAGATGTAATGAGTTCAAGTCTTCATTAAATCAAACAAGTGAGACGTTTAGCAGCTGCAGGGTTTCAGAATATGTTTTGTGATTGGTCAACACTTCCTAATTGCCTAAAACATATTCAACATAGAAAAGGATATCATGTTCCACGTATAAAACAGTATTTATCTCCCTCTTTTATGTAACTTCTAAAGTCACAAGAATGTTCCTTTTTTTTTCCTTTGCAGTGCTCAAACTGCAGCCATTTATATTGATACTTCCAAGTGTCACTAAAACTTGTGCAAATAGTCCAAGAAAAAGTAATAGTCTGAATTATTGTTACAAGCACTATCAATTATAATTTTTAATGCAAAAATTAGAAACACTTTAAACTTTGTACTTTTTCTTCTAAGGAAAAAATCACAATTATCTCATATTGATGTTGAAATAAATTCAGTTTTCTGAAGTAATTTCTGGCTATCTAGTGTTCTTTAAGTTGCATTTCTGAACTGATTTAATTAACATTTGACAGTTAAATCTGTCCATAACTGTTGGAATTAACCATTGAAATTGCTATTCTCCAGAAAAAACTATGCAGTTAAATTTAACTCTTCTCCAGATGTTAAAACATCTTGAACTCATTTGTGTAGTTTAGTAGATATTGCATTATATGAAGACAAAATTTGCAGTCATCAAGATAACTAATTTTGCTATATAAGTCGGATTTTTATTTACAATGATTTTTGTTCTTTTAATTTCAATTGAACATGGCAAAATAAATTGTACACCACTGATCTAAATTTGTGAAAGACCATTTCATCCTTAATTAAGATTTATTTTAAAATTATTTTTAAGTAAAAATGAAACTATCTTATTTGGTAAAAAGATACCTTCTGGAAATGATCATTTTATCTGAGCAAATTTGAATATCTGTTTTGATTGTGTGTTCTAAATTATTAATTTTAAAATGTCAAAACCTCGCATTTCTTGTTCTAACTGAAAGAATGTGCATTTAAATATGGATCAGCATTACTGATGTAATTTATCACAAAAAAGCCTTCTTCCTGTGTTCGTTATTTTGCTCATGGCATCAGTCTTTGCCTATGAATGCACTATAAATAACAGCAATTTTTTAATTGCAACAGCCAATTGTGTATCTTTGTCCATTTGGTAGAAGTTTAATCATAATTTGCATTTAACCTGTGTATGTCATTACTTTGTTTACTTTTCTGTTCTCTCAATATCGATGTGTATAGAGAACTGTATTTCTGCTGGAGCAGTAATAACATGTAACGTGAATGTTACATTTCGGAGGCTTTCTCTTTAGAGTTATCTGAATGAAAAATGAAAGAGCTGGCATCTGATGCACTGGCTAGAGATTAAGTTATACAGACTACCATCAATCCAAAATAATGGTAATTTTGGAGGGAAATACCTGTCACCTAACTTCAGTAATCTATTATGTAAATGTGTACACCTTAGGTGATACCTTTAGGCTTCTGCCAGAGCTGCTGAAGAGATACAGGCATATTTAGGGTATGATTTATCCACCATGTTAAATGTCTGTGTAAGAATAAAATAGATGATACCTCATAAGTGATTCTTTCTCCTCATTAACTATAAAATGAGCCTTGGGTATCTATTTAAGGTTCATACATCTGTGCTATTTCCTATGTTCAAAAAAATGTGTTGCATCTTAAATGTCAGTAAGACATTTTAAGAAATTAGCATAGCTTCAAAATAATATCACTGGTAATATTCCCTCTTCAGTGTCTACTGATTCACTAATAAAATAATTCAGTTTATATTTCTTTTTTTTTCATTTAAATTTTTGTTAGTGCCGAGTTTTAGCATTCTCCCTCTAATTCCAGGGGAAAGTTTGAGGAGAAAGGGGATTTGCTGTGATGACAGTGCGGGCCAGAACTGCAACTGTAAACATTTTAATGTAGGTGTCTGCTTGTGAGCTTCACTGAATTTAAGCGAATCAAGGATTTCCGCTTAAGTTGCCCAGATATATCCTTGGTTTCTAGGAGCTGGTCCACAAGAAACTGTGTCTTCTGTATTTCTTCGCCCTACCTTCAGCCCTGTAGAGATGCCTTGGTCATTCTAATAAAGCTCAGATGACAATAGGTACCTAGAGGAAGGTAACAAATTCGGGTCAAAATAAAGGCAGGGAGATTGCTTGCCATCTACCATCAGAGGCAAACCAGACTTGACTTTGGGAAAATTAATGTAATTTATTTCCAATTGATATGGACAATGAGAAGCAAAGATAAAAAACCACCTTCCTGCCAACCTCTCCCCCTCTTTTTTTTTTCCAGGCTCAACTTCAGTCCTTCACTCCTGACTCTTCCACCTTCCAACACACCAACAACACTGGTTAATGTGGAATGGGAGCTGAGGTCGGTCCATAAAAGCTCCTCTCTGCCACTCCTTTCTCCTCACACTTGTCCCATTCTCTGTTGTCCACAGGCTGCAGCACATCTGTTCTGGTGCGATCCTATCAACAGGCTGCAGGGCCACCTCCTTCCCTCCTTTTTCTCTCACCTTGCTGTCTGCAGTGCTATGTGAAATAGCACATGCGTGGAACACACACACTCCTCACTTTCCTTCTGAAGCTGTCATGCAGTTTTTTTAAAATTTTTTTCAAGAATGTTTTAAAATATGGTTTCCTAAATACTCTTTCCCCAAGGTCCCTCCACCTTGGCTGTGGGGCTCAGACATGCCCTGAGATGGGTTGTTTGGAGACAGTGGAACCAGCTATGTTCAGCATGGGCCAGCCCCGACCACTCCTGACAGAGGTTCCTGAAGCCTCTGCTGCCAGCACTGGGGTGTCTGAACTCAATACATTAAAGGTGAAAAGCCACTAGTATTTCAGTCTTTTTTAGAAAGCTGTGATTTTGGAAGTCTGCCTCACAGTAAAACTCTTTTTTTGGCATTATAGTAGTCAAAATAACCCTGTAAAGTAGGTGATACCTGATAATCCTAAAAACCTATTGTTATGGAGATCTGAGTGGAAATACTTTTGTATGCTACTCACATCATTTCCCAATGCAATATTTTCAAATATATGCTGTATGCTTTCATCTGTTTAGATTTGTCTGAAAAGTAGTGAGAGCAGGAGGGACAGCTTGTGAAACACATCTGAGAGATCATGGATTTGAAAAGTGGAGAATAACAAAAGAATCGGACAGAAAATTACTCTTATCACATGTTCATGTACCAGACTCCAGATGATTCTTTGCCTTAAGTAATTGAAACCTCTGGGTTTGAATGAAGTGTCCTAGCATTTTAAGGCATTTTTAAGGGTTGTGGAGGTTTCTTTGTTTCTTTTTCATGGAAGAAGAGAGTGCTGTATAATCATTTTGTGCTGGAGCTGAAGCTTCGGGTAAGACAGTAAACATGTATCCATCAACAATTAAAAAGTTTGGCATTTGTATTTAACTATAGAAAAACCTAAGAGATTTCCTATTTCAGCAGAAAAATATCAAAGTTTTCAGCACATATAAATTTGGCAGATATATGATATAAATATCACAGCTGGCTATAAATTACGAACACATAAAACATCCCCAGAAATTGACTGGTTGAAATGTATAAGAGCAGCAATATATTGACCTCCTTAATGTCTGAACATCATGATAAAAAGTTTGCAGCAAATGAGAAAGTAAGAGCGATGTATTGAAAATTCAGTACATGAGAAATGAGAATGACAAGAAGTTCCCAAATCAGGATGTGCAAATGCTACATTATACGCAGAACTCATGGGAGAATTTGCATTGAGTGGAAGTGATGTTGCTATTTTGACTGTGCTGCTGCATAGCAGGTGATTGCTTCATGACAGAGAAGAATGATCCTTCTATCCCTCATCTCTCTAGGTAGTTACATAGCTGTCATCACTTCAGTACATGAATGTAGTTTCCTCTTCCTTCATTTATACAACATATCATTTATCTACTTTATATACACCATTTAGAACTACTTGCAGGACGTATCTGTGGCAAACTTTGGTTGCAATTAGGTTCTGTCAAGTTAATTTCCAAAGGTATAAGTCATCTAAATTTCTTTTGCATTTTATCAAAACCAGTTCCCTTTAGGATACTAAGATGCTCTTACAGAAAAATATTAGCTCAGTGTTCACTTGTCTGAAGTTATTCATCGTAATTTTCATCAACAGAAGAGAAAACTGTTTCATGGATAGTTAGAAGATGTAAAATTGTTGTCATGGACAGATCTTTACTGTTTCATTTTACAACTGAGTCATAGACATAAAAAGGATAACATTAAAGATTTTAAAATTTTTAACAATAAGAACTTTCAAAAGTCAATCACAATCCTAATATACTGATACCACTGCTAAAAAAAGGTAAAGATAATAGTAATCACAACTGTTTTCTGTTCCTGAGCTAATTTAAGTCATTGGTAGATACCACTGGTAGTCTTGAGAAAAATGTAATCAAAATAACTACAATGTAGTATGATTTACCACAAATTAAAGAATTCTCTGGATTTAATGTGACACAATATTTTATGACCCTTTTCAGATCCTATGTCAATTTCATCCCCCCTGTGAAAGGCCACTGATCTCAAGAACATTTTATGACTTAGCAGAAACTAATGCACAGGATGTTCCATTAGAAGATGAGGAAGAACTTCTTCACTGTGAGGGTGACACAACATTGGAACAGATTGCCCAGAGAGGTTGTGGAGTCTCCTTCACTGCAGATATGCAAGAACCATCTGGATTCAATCCTGTGCCATGGGCTCTAGGATGACCCTGCTTCAGCAGAGAGGTTGGACCAGATGACCCACTGTGGTCCCTTCCAGCCTCACCCTTTCTGTGATTCTGTGACTAAGTGAAAAATTATGACAATAACCAAGGCACCACTCCTTAGGCACCACTCCTTACAGTTTTAATATTATTAAAACTCAACACCTACAATTTTATTATTACTTCATAGAAATGTAAATATGCTTTCATTTGAGTAGATCCCCTGTATTTTCCTACAATGGTATGAGACTTTATTTAATATGTTTTCTGCATTTGCATTGTTATTAAAATTTACCACCTACTCATGTCAGGCAAAGTTACAGGATGGAACAATTAAGTTTTGCTTCACATTCGAGCTCAGTTCTGTTGTTTATCTACCCAGGTAACAAAATAAAGTTGATCCAAGTGTGAACACATAATTTGTCAACAACTAGAAGCAGCATGCTTTGTATAAATGAAAATGTTTGTACAGTGATTTTTTTAAGCCTTTTCTTCTCTAGTAATTAATCCTCTCTTCAGCTTTGTTGAAACCATAGTAGCTAACATTGTTTCATCAAAGTTTCCTGCAAGATTTCTTTTCCAATAACTACCAAACATTAGTTTATGCATTCTTTTAAGGTCCTACTTATTTAATTTTGTTTTCCCAATGAAAACAAACCAAATGTATATATGTATATCTATATTTGCATTCTGTTTATAGATGACATTCTGTAAAACTCATGACTTAAAAAACTAGAATTTGTGACCAGATTAAGGAGAAAAAAGACACCTTTAAAAATATATTGTATTGTTAAGAACACTAAGAACCGCTTTTCGATTAAACCACAGTAATTTACAAAACCTAGGTGTGCTGGACCCAGGAGGTGAACAACCTGCTGTTTTCTTGTACTCTGCCTTTCAACTATTAAACTGTATACAAATTTGCAGCTGACAAGTGTCAGGTCATTGATTTTCCTTCCTACTAGGCAACAGCTGCTCTGCTGGCTCTTCAGAAATCTTCCTCTCCAGATGACATTGGGAATGTAACAAAAGACCACATTACTGATGAAATAAAGCCTTGGACTACTCCAAGAAAGTGATAAAAAACCCCCAAATTTTAGTAGAAATGTACAAATGAAGTGTAGAAGGGATTGGTGGGAGCAAATGTGGTACCTATTTGGAGTCATATCATTCAAATATCAATTTTCTAATATACTCTCTATTGTTCAAAATTTTACTTTGCTAGTAAAATAAAGAGAGATTCTTCAGCTTTTGTGCTTACTCTTTTATTAATTCTTAGACAATATTGCTGTCCCCTATGACCTGAAAGGATGATTTTATCTCTTTAATGGGACATTAAAAAAGAGTGAATGTTGACACAGGTCTAAGAAGTAGATTCTGTTGTATTTTAAAAAGTTATGTTATCTGGTCAAAATGTCACTTCCATTTGCAATTTACATCAAAAATATAACAGATAAACTTAGGAATTATTAGAAAATAAATTAAGAACAGAATGGAACGCATAATCATGCACAACTGCATGATGCACATATGATTTTAACAGTACATATGCTCCTGGTCACACTATTCGATTAAAGTTGTGGTAAAAGAATACATAAAGAGAGAGCAACACAAGCATGAATCACAGTGTGACAGAGTGACAGAATCAGGGAATCACCCTGAATAAAATCTTTTCAAATAAGCTGTTCATTTGCATGGAACAGTTTCCATATCTCTATTTTATCAAATCTGCACTTACCCTTGGTGGAAAAGGATCAGGTCAGAGAACACTTGGGCAAACAGAACCTGCAGAAGTCCTTGGGTTCTCATGGGATACACTCACAAGTACTGATGTAATTTCAAGGCTACGTTCAGTAATATTTTAATGGTCACGGTGGGTGGAAGAAGTGCCCAAGGAATGGAGAAAAAATATATCACTCCTATTTTCAAGAAATAGGAACCAAGAATCTACAGATCGGTTAGCCTCAATTTGATCCTCATAAAGGTGATGAAAGAACCAACCTGGAAACTGTTTCCAGGCTCGTGAAGGACAGGAGGGTGACTGGGAGCAGTCAGCATGGATTTATCACGGGGAATTCATGCTCAAACAATGTGATAAATTCCTATGATTAAATGCCTGGCCTAGTAGATGCAGGGAGAGCAGTGGATATTGTCTAAGGACTTAAATATTTTGACACTATCATTCATAAGATACTCTGGAAATACTGATGACATATGGGGTGGATGAGAAGAGCCTAGGTTGGAATGAAAACTCTCTGAATGACCAAAGCTAGAATGTGACACGAAGTCTGGTTCAAGGTCAGTAACTTGCAGCATACCTGAGGGATCAATATTGAGTCTGATGCTGTTCAAAATTTTCGCTAATACAATGGTGCTAGCTTGTCGTTGAACACTAAGTACCAAAAGGATGTTGTTTGGATTTGGTTTATTTTCCCTATGAGAAAACTCTCAGAACTATAGCTTGTTTGTTAACAGGTAAGAATTCTTCCATTGCTTTTCTGAGTCTAGAATCTGACAATTAGTTCACCTCCATCAGTTTTAAACATCTCTCAAAGTTAGATTCAGTTTGCTTATTAAATCAGCAGAGACAAATAAACATATCTTAGAGAGTCATTTCTTTGATCTGTTTAAAGTGTTTACATGAGATGATCTGTATAGTGAAATTGTTCCTTTCTCTTTATATTATGAAGATTATAAAGAGAGGCAAAGGTATGCAGGTCAGATGCCTGAAGTGGAAGCCCCTATCTCTGCTGAATGAACATCAGTCAAAATATCTAAGTACTTAAGGTTTTCCTTTGGCTACTAATACAGATTCAATACTAACTATGTAATAAATAGTCTTAAAAAAAAGTAATTGTCATGAGATAAAAATAAAATGCACAAAAGTTAAAATATGTCAGTTATGGATTAAGAGCCTTTACTTTTACCATGTCAAATGATAAATATCACTCATAGGTTAGAAAAATAGCCAGAAGAATAAACAAAAAATTATTTTCCACATACATCAAATAGCATTAAAAATTATTAATAAGGAATTTACTACGCCTGTTAAAATTATTAGTTTCAATTTTGATATAATCAGTTTTCAAAGTTTAAAAAATTTCCAGTACAAAATTTTCAAGTTAAAATTGCAAACCCAAGACTCATCATCCTCTTAAAGACTTTTAATTTGCAATAAAATGAGACACACATGTAAAGAAAAGCCATCCTGTTAAGAATGAATATATTTTCATGACTGATGCACAATACAGATTAATAAGCAGCAAATCTTCCAAAACCTGCTTGATCTGGGTCCAGATAAAAGTGGAAATTAGGGGAAGCAGATGATAAAATATACCCTTTAAAAAGAATGATACATGCATCACAAGAAATATTACATGAAAATTAATTGTAATTACCTCATACATTAAAACTGGTTCACAGATTGAGAACTGTTTGAGGAACAGTAAATGAAGGAAAACAAAGCACAGCAGTATGTAAAATCTGGATATGCAGTGCAAAATTAATAACTATTAGAGTCTGTAAGAGGCAATAGGATGCCAGTTAATATCTACAAATGATTCTAAGCTGGAAAACACTTCAAATTATAATACAGGGGAGAGAGAGAATATGTTGTCAGCTAACAAATTTAGAGCGTGCTCCCCAAAAAAATAAAAGGGACAGATAATTTCAGACATTAGCTGGAATATGTAATTAAAGGTTTGTTTTCAGAAATCGGTTAGACTGTAAAGCCCCAGAGGTACCACTGGTTGAGAATTATTCTATTACCTTCAGATGGAAAAAAAGTAAATAAACAAAAGGCCCAGAGTAGACTTGCTAGTGCTGAATTCCAGAAACAGAATTGCAGAATCTAAGTTACCAGGTAGGAGAAGGGTATGGTCCCATTGTCAATATGTCTATTGCAACAAATCCAAATAAGATGCAATTGTGAGAAGTGAAGGATTCTTCTTAGTCCAAAATAGGCATTTTGTTTCTTGCCTCCTGAGATGAGATAGGCAGCATGGCGTACCAGCCTAGTGAGAGAAATGTGTTGAGTGATAACTTTACAATTTATTCCAGGAAGCAAATCAATTACATGTTTATCAAGATGAACTCTGGCTAGAGTACCAAACACAGATTAGATTGGCCAGTCAGATATTGCTCTGAATTGAAAACAAAAAGTAAATGTTTCTCTTTATCCAAAACTGACCGAAAGAGAGGTGGGAACTAACTAAACCTGAGCCCTCGAACTTCAACGGATCACACATCAATACAAAACTAGAAATCCTAGTAACAGACTCAAGTTTATATTAATCTGATAAGGGTTTGAGCACAACCTTTGCATTGAGTTCAGCCCCAAGTAAAGATACTTTTGTTCTATTCCTTCAAATTTCCTGTTAATTAATGGTTACTTAGTAATTAGTTCTACATCTAAACTTCATGTCTCTGTACCCTGAATGAAACCATATTAAAACAAAAGGATCTCCAGAGAGAGATTCTAATGATGAGTGAACAAATCAAGAGGACACTCAACAACTAATTGGTTTAAAAACAACTCAAAAACTCAGTGTGCTACGCAATATCCCCTCCCATATTTCATGAACAAAAATATCTTTTTAACTAGTTCTGGCAATAAAGAAGTCATGCAAAAACACCCTTTGGAAAAGATTTCCTTGAGTAGCTTATTACATGCAGTCAGACTGCTAACTTAAACAGAAAAACTATGTAAGGCAAGAGCAGAATCTGACTCCTCTTCCCTCTCACTAAACAATACATGCTGGACATAGAGTTTTTAAAAAGAGACAGAAATTAGAGACATCAAGTGTCATTCTTATAAAATAGGACAAGATTATGTTTCAAGTACTTCTGTGGAATTTGGATGCACAATTCCAGTTCTTATTTGACTATCTCAGGAAGGGTTAACTTCCATTCCTTATTTCCCACTGACTAATTGTCACTTACATTATAGTCAGTTTAATTTCACTGAGTGACCAAAAATACTTGTGTTTGAAACCTTCCCTTAGCTTGTATCATTTGCAAAAGCATTCAAAGCTTAGATGGAAAAATTTTACCCTTTTGGTTCACTGCTTCTTAAAAAAGAAAGTATTTGAAACCTAATGTAAGTTAAATGAAAAGTTGTAGTCCTCTATATAACCTCTCCAAATAGAAAGCAATAATAGGTTTACTTGAGTGATACCCTGAAATAAATACATTCAGAGAGATCTCATTAGATACAGACTTTCTTTGCCTTTAGTCCAGTCAAGTACCTATAATTTTCCTTCAAGGTCAAACTGTAGGATGTTCGATCTGAAACAAAATCACAGCATTTCTTTCCACTAAATCCTCATTTCCTGAAGCTCTGAAGTGCTATGTGAACACCATGAGCTACATCATATGTTCTGTGTTCATTTATGAGTCCAATTTGATGTCAGATGCTATCCTTGCAATGTTTAACTTCAGGAAGCTAACTAAAATTAGGCAGCTGCCGAAGAGATTAGATGGTATCACATAGTAATAATATAAAAAAACAAAGTCAGTTTTAAATTAAGCTACTGTAAATCTAGATAACAGATTTAGTAAAGGCTAACATTAAGATAAGAGGACGTATGACTATTTTGTTAATATAATCTAAGAACGCAATATATAGCATCAACTAAAGTTGTGTTTAAATTTTCTGTACAGCTTTAGTGTCAATATCCTGCTATTGAAATGAGCAGATGCTTTCTAACCTTACAATTCCCCTGAAAAGATTTTCTTCTGTATTAGCAAGCTGTTAAACAGCACTGTTTGGAGCCACTACCTGGAAATGCTGCAGACGCTTGGAAACACCTATCAAGAGACCTCTCTTTCCACACCGGCATTAGCCTTTGATAAAAGCCAAACCTGTAAATGTGTAACTTCTGAGTGTGACAAATACATCCTTCCACAGGCTCTAGAAATCAGAGGTGATGTCAGGAAACGTATCTATTATATATATATATTATAT
>VZRQ01005763.1:195013-236823 GCA_013397975.1 Machaerirhynchus nigripectus
AGCAATAGTGTCAGAACAGTGAATTTATATTTAGTCTTGGTTGTCCTAAATCTTTCTCTGTACATTTTGAAATTCCAATACTAAGAGACAAACATAGGAAGAAGAGGAAAACTGATCACTGGTTCATATAGTCTGTGCATGGCATATACTGCTTCAAAGTCAAAATTCACACTAGAGTATTTTAGAACCACTTTTATTTTAATACCATTGCATTCCAAGTTCCTATAGATATATATTATATTAATATTATACACTCCACATATTATTATAGATATCATCTGTAGGAAGAAAAAGTCTATGATTTGCTTTACTAGGAATTCCATCTTTTTCAGTTTTTAAGCTTTGCTTGTGTTACACAAGCACAATATCTTTTAATATTCTAGATGCTCAGTCTCAAAATATATTATTTTTACAACCAAAAATTGCTTTCAATCTATCTCCGAACTATGCAATAATTTACAAAGAGTCATGCTGGAAAAGGACTCATTCTTGCCCGGCATGAATTCTCTTTCTAAGATACTTTTAATTAATCATAGGTTGCCTTTTTTATAACATCGAACCAAACAGTTTCATCTTAGTATGATTTGAAAATAGAGTCTTAGAGATTTCAGAGCAACAGATGCAGAAATTTTAATGTAGAATACTTTTTTTTTTGCATTCTTTAAACAGTATTTCCAGGGACCCACAAGCCTTGGAGCATTAAAATCCTGTTTAAATTTCATTTAATTTCTGAAAGGTTTTGCTTCTCTGAAGATTTAGAATTAATCATAGTAAATAATAAAAGAACATATAACCTTTAGTAACTAGAACAGATTAAACAACATTTGTAATTAATAAGCATTACTTTATTATTAAACGGCACCAGGGATGACTGTTATATAGCCATATCAACATTGATGGAAAACATTGAAGTATCTAAATGTCAAGCCATTTTCCTTTGGTTTCAACCATTCTTCCTTTCTAATACATAACAAATTGGTCAAGCTACACCACTTATATAGCAGAAAGGTTATTGAAGCACCAGTGTGATCCCATTCTAACCTATTGTTTACCTGGGTTAAATATTCCTGGTGTTAGAAAAAGTTCCAAGGCTGTGTTCAACTATAAATAGCGTATCTGAAAAACTATAGATACTGTAGCTGAGAACAGATTGTATAAATGCTTTGATTATTCCTACAGACAATTTTAATCTCCACTAAAAAAAAAAAAAAATCAGTGTGCTAAACTTCAAGTGAAATGTAAAGTTATGGAAACTACTTATAGTGGTCATTTTTAATCCATTGCAACATTATGCTGAGGAGATATGAAGTCATTTCTTCTTCTGAACCAGGAACAATTCTCGTAGAAAAAAAAAAAAAGCAATATCCCAATACTTTATAATTAGTCATATGATTCTCTATTTTTTATCTGATTGGCTAAGTTCCTCAAACGTTTAAAGAAATGGATAGTACAACATATCAACTGGATGGATTCCTTCATCCATCACCCTCTGGCACAGAACATAATCCACTCAGTTTTTAAAGATCCTTAAAATTATCATTTATGTAGACTTATTAATACAGGATATGATAATCACTCCAAAAGCCATCTCCTCCAGCCTGTCATTCTTTTCCAGACAGCATCATTAGGACAGACAAGTATTCATCAAACCTGAGTGAACTTTAAGTAAATTAAATCTCCTATTGAGATTATCAGATTCTGGCACACATCCAATTTAGCATAATCAAATGACACCACAAATAGATACATTTAAAGGGCACATATATTTCTTGTTACTATGAATATGCTTACAGAAAGAATTTGATAAAGGCTTCCTAGATATGAATACAAGCTGCTAAATGCTTAAAAATTTAAGGTGAAATTGTCACAGCACCAGCCTGCCATCGTTCAAGAATTGCTTGGACAGGCACACGGTGTGACTTGGGAATGGTGCTGTGCAGGACAAGGAGTTGGACTCAGTGGCCCCTGTGGGTCCCTTACAACTCAGTGTATTCTGTGATTCTGTGACATCAAAGAACTTAGCATTGCTGTAGCTCAGTATGGGTAATTTTTACAGATTTTTTTTCCTTAATGAAGATAAAAGTGTATATAAACACTTGTAATGAAACAGAGTCCTTATCTGGTATGCAACATTGCTCTTTTTTGAAGAGTTATTTCATCTTTATATTTTTTAATAAAGGTAATAGTAAAAGAGGAACTGGTTGCCCGGAAAGCATCCATAGAAGTCTACTGAGTACCTGTATTCTCATAGAATGTAATTGTACCATTTATTTCACTGTAAGACAAAGACATAAAATTTCAGCCTCATTAGGTTTTAGGATATAGAAGTTGTTTTTTCTGCAATACATTAACTTATTTTACAAGAGAATGAGACACAAAATTGGCATAATCATTTACAAATGTTAAATAATATTTAGTTAATCTTTCTTGGCAATACACCGACATACCACAAAAGCCTGAGGGCAAAGTTAATGCTTTGCTGATTATTGCATATAGTTGATTTTTCATAACTGTATGAAGAAATTTGTTAGTGTATAACAGTTCTGGTCTATATAACAAATAAAGATATGATAAACTGACTATATTAAATGTTTGTTTCTATTTATAGCACCTGTTCATTCAGATTCATAAATGTTTCCTGTAGAATTTTGTATCACATTGCAATATCACTGTAAACTACATGAAATTTCACTGAGTTTCTAAGAGATTTATGCATCTGTTTCAATATGAAGTAGCCTAGCTACATATGCAACAGGAAACTTTATAACCTGAATGCTATGACTGGTACTTGGGAGCGAAAGATAGATTGAAGAGATTTCACAGACAGAATCCAAGAAAAAGCTTGCTTGAGGACCAAATGGTAATCTCAGTCTGGATAGGAGAGGTAATTATTTTCTTTCCCTCAAGAAATGAGATCAGAATTTTATAATTGTGAACTACTGTTAGTATTTTATATTACTTTAAGATGCTTGTTCCAATTACTTGTGAACTTGTAACCTATGAAGTTTAAGTATATAGCTTACCCAATTAAGGTCAGAATGCTACTTATTTACTAAAGGTAAGGGCTCCACAGGGCAGAGTGTAGCCTATTGATAATCCTTGCAAGTTTCTTTGCTCTTGTCTTGGACCATGACAGCAGGAAAAGAATATGAATTAAAATACTACCAAAATGAAGACCACATGGAACTTATAAGGTATAATCCATAAAGCAAGTGAGGGAATATTTAGATTTTGCAAAGAACTTAAGATTTGGAGTATGCTAGAATAACATAGGGTCACCTGTGTGGAAGTGAATGTGTTAAGGGAGAATGGCAAAGCTGCTGAAGAAAAGGTCTGGAAGCAGTCTATTTGCTCCTGCTATACCAATTTTGTTTCTTTTATTTGTTCTTTTCTTTCACTGATTCAGTTGAAAAGTCTGTGACATAGAAGCTGCTTTGAAATTTGTTTAACTGAGAGTGAACTGACCTAGATGAGTGCATGTGGGAGTCAAGCTCACACATGACATTTGAAAAGTACAGCATTAAATAAATGTCAGTCATCCATATATCATCAAGGAGCTCCTCAAAGCCAAGTTTAGAGTAATTCATATTACTCAAACCTCCTTTGAAGGGTTCCAGGCCAGTTAAATAGCTAGGAGCTCACAATATACCTCATAGTGTGAATTGCCTGATAAAGCTAGTCTGAGATGATGAGAAAAAAACAACCTCACAAAATATGGAAGAGGCATTGGAATGAATATTTTCCTCCAGCTTTATGTTTCTTTACCTTAAACACATCTGAAAAAATCTTAACTCAAACGTTCTTCTAACACTCTCTGCTAATCTACTACCACTAAACACCAAGCTATTAACTCTACATGAATAAAAGTTATGCTAAGTCTTACAAAGATGACAGTCAGATGTTTTCAAATATAAGAGAAACATGCCTCTGCAACGATAAGAAAGTCACAATGCAAACTGCAACATTTATCTTAATAATTCAATATTTATTTGAAAACAATAATTAAATAGTCCTTTGCAGTTTAACAGAAGCAACTAAAGCTGCCTCGCTTACACCTTTATTTTTAGACTTTTCACATTTTTCAATCCAATATGTTTTCTGATGTTTCACAGCAAAGAAGAGAATTTGACTAAAATTTAGTTTATTGTACTATGAACCATTCTTAATTACGTTTTTGAAGTTTCCCAATACAGTGGTGATACATTTCTAAAGAAAAAAAAAGCAGCACAAAACCACCTTCAGAGTCTACTTTGTTCTCCAGCATTGATAGAATGTCTTAATATCATAGAGGGTATTATAGGAGATTTGTTTAAATTAGAACCCTTTCTCTTCACTACTTTTAAACATATAAATTCCTTATCTTGATGTAAAATCAATAAAAGTTTCATTTCCACTTCTAATTACCTCTGGTTCTGCTTATAACAAATTCCCTTTAAAACAGACAACCTGACAAATTCTCTAAATCAAGTCCTACAAAATCCTGGCGAAGCAGGGATAAAAAAATGTTCTGTGAAAAACCTAGTCATGCAGTGAATATTGTGTCTGTGTCCATGATCCTGTGTGACTGAAATTGTTTATCAAGCTATCCAGAGTGTGTTTAATCATGGGCGAAGTGGTAGCTGAATTGAATACATGAGGACTTCCAACTATAACTTTCATGTTCACTTGCTACTGTCCGACCAATGAGACAAAATCCTAATTAAAGGAAAGACTTTTTTTCCATTACATCTCCAATAATTTTAAATTATAATATACTTGAAAAACATTGCAAATTTGTTTCTATTTTCAACATAAAAAAATATAAATTAGTACAATTTCAGAATTATATCATGGGTTCTATATTTTTATTGAGGCTATAAATTCATTGCACCATTTTTGAACTTCTGGTTCTTTTGAGTGTATTAAAACTCTGCAGTAATAAGGCTAAGATTATATTTGAACAACCAAGTTGAGACTCATTTCTTTTAGACTTCATCCTTCCATTTTCCATAATGGAGGAACAACCTCTGCTTATGCCCAACAGCTTAATGATTGATTTTGCTTCTGCCCTACTTTGAAGGGCAGTGGTGTGTTTTCCTAACAAGATACAATCAGCTGGATAAGGATATTGTAAGACTGGACAAGGAATACTAATCACTTCATACCAAAGTGTATAAGGGCTACAATGTCATGAAAGCCTGCGTGATAATGCTAGAATGTCTGCATTTAAACATGGCACTTCCTTTTTTCCTTGTGTCTGCCTGGCACTGGTGATGCACAGATAATATTGGCCTAAGTTCTGCAAAAAACTCAGTAGAAGCTTTAATGCTTAATCAAACCAAGGCCAAAGGTATATCTATATTTAAGAATTATGTGGGTTTTTTCAATTTTCGTCTTGTAAAATTACTGTATTTGCCCAGATATAGTACCAAGAGGAAAAATGTCTGTACAAACAGTTTGTAGCAATAGGGTTATTATGTCACCTTTCTAGGTTCATAATATATCCATAAGTGCTGTGGCAAAGTCTGGAAGCCTGGGAAACTGAATTTGTCTTTGCAAGTTCCTCAAGTATCTGTATTTACTTTATAGAACCCATAAGCCAACTGTTTTTCTTAATTGGGCACCTTCATCAGAAACATAAAACTTAGCAGAGCAATATCCTGACCTTTATCTTGTTCTTAAAGGTGCTTCTTTTACTGCAATTGCTGTATTGCTGTAGAGTATACCAATAAATTTAGAAAAGTGTCCATGTAGAGAGACAGGGTAGGAACCCAGTCTTTCTACATAAATGTCTACATAAAACTAGATGTCTGAACACAAGATTAGATGTCTGAATTTACATTCTGTCACTGCTGTTGTAATCAGCACTCTCAGTGAGATGTATCCTACCTGTTTAATCTTTTGAATACCTCTCTAGAAACCAAGAACTATATTGAATAGGTTCCTATTCCTTACCTTCAGTAAGAGGAACTAGGATATCAAACCCACATAGAAGTACTTACCCTGTAGACACTCAGAGTAATGGTGAGATGAATCCCTCCTGCAGAACTACAGGTATATGAAACCCTGCAACTTCTGCAGTAGGAAAGTACAAAATAGGGTAGTAACAGTGACCAGCGTGAGTACATACTTAGGTTAAGCTGACCACAAGAACTGGCTAATTTACTCAAATGGAAAACCAGATAAGTTTCTTGCATTTCTCTTTTTAGTAAGTTCAGTGTTGATAATGATGACAATGAGGACAAATATAGTAATGGGAAGTGAAAAAAATATTATCATGATTTAATTATGAAGCAAACTTCTTTGAAAATCTTTGACAATAAGCACATGACAAAAATGTGATGAGAACAAGAAATTGAAAGAAAAGAGTGTGAAGGGAGTTGAAATAAATGTATGACATGATATATGAAGTTGCTTAGCATATATAAAGGAAATTAACTCCAATCTGTGGATGTTAAGCCTCTGGAGGATTATACTGCCTGTATATGGTTTAACTGCCCAAAGAGAAAGAAAATATTTGCCTTTACCTATCGTGGTCAACTTGGCTGACCAGCAGGTGCTCACTAAGCCATTATATCACTTCCCCTCCTTGACAGAAAAGCGGAGAAAATTAGACTAAAAGCTCATGGGTCAAGAAAAGCAGAGGGACATGAACTTAACAATTACCATCATGGAAAAAGTGGACAACTTGGCAGAAAATTAATTCAGTTTATTGCCAATTAATAGCAGAGTATGATAGCGAGAAATAAAAGCAGCTAAAACCACCTTTCCCCCACCTCTCTTCTTTGCAGGCTGAACTTTATTCCTGGCTCTTCTACCTCCTTCCCACAGGAGTCACAGAGGGATGGGGAATGGGCTTGTGTCCACTTCATCACGTACTTCTCTGCTGCTCCTCCCTCCTCACACCATTCCCCCGCTCCAGCATGGTGACCCACAGGATACAACCCTTCATGAACTAGTCCAGTGTGGGTCTTTCCCCCAAGCTCCAGCATCTTTCTCTGCAAACTGCTCCAGCATGGGTTCTTCCCATGGGGTACAGTCCTTCAGGAACAGATTGACTTAGCATGGATCTTCCACAGGGTCATAAGTCCTGCCAGAAAACCTGCTCTTGCATGGACTTCTCTCCATAGATCACAGATCCTGAAGGACCCCGCTCCAGCACAGGGTCTCCATGGGCTGTAGCTTCCTTCAGCATACATACATCTGTTCGAGAGTGATTCTCCAAAAGCTGCAGAGGAGCAACTTTATTCAGCACAGTCTTCTCCAGGGGCTGCAGGCAAACCTCTTTTCTGGTGTCTGGAGCATCTGTTTGCCCTCCTTCTTTCACCTTGCTCTCTCTAAGGCTCTTTCTCTCACTGTTTCCTCATTCCTCTTTCTCAAAGTATATTTTTTTACCCTTTTAAAATGTTTTCCCAGGGTTAACATCAGCATCATGGACAGGCTCAGATGTGCCCATCAATAGGTCCACTGGAGCCAACTGGAATTGGCTGTGTCTAACAGAGCAGCACCTGCAATACCAAAACCTTACCACAGTCACGCAATACACCCATGTGTGCTCAGAACATAAATGAAGAACAGCTTCTCAGAAGCCAGAAGAGAAAACAGAATTATCTTTGATATATTTTGCATTATATATTCCAACCAGAGCAGTGTTACAAATCTGTGTCTGAAGAGGCAGTTGCTTGTGTTTAGTGAAGTTATCTCCTTTATTAGAAAGCACAAACAACTGGGAGGTTAGTCCTGGAACAAGCGATAAGGGAGGCTGAGTGCTGTGCTAATGTATTCAGTCCATCACTCTGTAATTTTTGATGCTATCAGAAAACTTGGTAGAAAATGTGTATATGAGCTCTTTTAATGCTATTGAAACATTCTCCTTTAGTATTTGAGTTTTGGATCAGGAAAATAGTTTTGAAGTGTACTCTCCTAATTGTCTCCTATGATTCACGTGGTGGAGTGGTTTCAGCCAGGCAAATATTGAAATCCTTTTGGCCAAAACCTAAACCCCTGCATGCACTCCAGGGGCTCATGTAATGCACTCCAGTTTCTGAGTTCACCTCCTAGGACCAAAGTAAGCTGGGCCAAAGTATGTGCCCCTGAAACACGCACAGTGATTGTAATTTTCTCGTCCTCAACCACTGGCTCTATTATCTGATAAAACTGTATTTCACAATTTACTGATGCAGAAGTGGTCCTCATAGCCATGAATCACATATCAGAAGATAAGTGATAACTATTAGCATTATTAAAATGAGAAATTATATACAAACATGTTATAAGAAATTCGGTAACTGCAGCATGTTGCCATAGTTATTTATTTCTTAGTCTCTGAACTATTAGTATCATGCTGTCTTAATCAACCAAAACGATATTTGAGCTTTTATTAAAACAGCTGTTCAACACTGCTTCCTTCCATAGAAGCATACAAAGAGGAAACCTCACTTACAGAATTATTAACACAATTTTTGTCTCAAGGAACAAATGAAAAAAGATCATTTCAAATAGCAGTTTGTGTGAGAATATCACTTAAATTAATCACTATCTAGATTCATTTATTTCATAATTAGGACGATCTTTTCTTCTGCATGAAAAAAGTGAGTTATTAATAGAACAGACATCCATAAAGTCAAATGGTTTTGTTCAAGCATGCAGCTTTGCAGATGTGTAATCTTTATAAGCATAATTCAATTTCTTGATTAATAGAATATAGTGAGATGAATGTAGAGGAAAAAAACACTATAGAACCACAGATCATTTAGGCTGGAAAACACCCTAAGATCATTAAGTCCAATCCTTAACTTGGCATGACCAAGTGCACCACTAAACCAGGTATTTAGATCCTACATCTACATGCCTTTTAAATACCTCCAGGTAAAGCGACTCAACCACTTTCCTGAGAAGCCTCTTCTAAGGCTTGTCGACTCTTTCAGGGAAGAAATGCTTCCTAATATCCGATATAAACCTCCCTTGTCACAACTTGGGACCTTTTCCTTTTTTTCTATCACTTGTTACTTAGGAGAGGAGACCAACATCCCCCTCAATACACCCTTTTTTTCAGGTAGTTGAAGAGAGCAGTAAGATCTTTGCTGAACCTTCTTTTCTCCAGATTAAACAACCCCAGCTCCCTTAGCATCTCCTCATAAGACTTGTGCTCCAAACCCTTCACCGACTTCTTTGTCCTTCTCTGGAAATGCTCCAGCACCCTGATCTCCTTCTTGTAATAAGGGGCCCAGAGCCGGACACAGGATTTGAGGTGTGGCCTCACCGGGGGACAATCCCTGCTCTGGTCCTGCTGGCCACACGATTGCTGATACAGGCCAGGATGCCATTGGTTTTCTTGGCCATCTGGGCACATTCTGGATCATGTTTAGCTGCCGTCAACCATCACCCCCAGGTCTTTTTCTACTGGGCAGCTTTCCAGCCACTCTCCCTCAGCCTGTAGCACTGCATGGGGTTGTTGTGACCAAGGTGCAGGACCTGGCATTTTACCTTATGGAACCTCATACTGTTGGCCTCAGCCCATTGATCCAGCCTGTCCAGATCCCTCTGCAGAGCCTTCCTGCCCTCCAGCAGGTAACACTCCAGTCCAGCTTGATGTCATCTTCAAAATAACTCACTGAGGATGCACTCAATCCCCTCATCCAGGTCATTGATAAAGATATTAAACAGGACTGACCCTAATATTGAGCCTTGGGGAACATCACTTGTAACTGACCACAGTCTGGAGGTAACTCCCTTCACCACAACTCCCTGACCCCAGCCATCCAGACGGTTTTTCTACCCACTGAATACTGAACCTGTCCAAGCCGTGAGCTGCCAGTTTCTCCAAGAGAATACTGTGTCAAAGGCTATACTAAAGCCCAGGTAGACAACACCCACAGCCTTTCCCTCATCCACTAGAATAAGTCACCTTGTCATAGAAAGAGATTAGGCTGGTCAAGCGGGATCTGCCTTTCATAAATCGATGCTGGCTGGGCCTGATAACTTGGTTGTCCTATATACATCATGTAGAGACTACCAAACTTCTGAAGGTGAATCAGGTCAAGTGTTCAGGGTTATGAATACCTCTGAGAAATAAGACACAATGTAGTCTGACTACAAATGTCAGTTCTAAATTACACATCATGTTATAAATTAAAAAAAAAATTAACAAGCTGCCATTAGTATACTAGTGTCGCATGGGTTGAAAATCTTCGTTGGCTGACTAATTTGTATTTGAATGTTGCTTATTATTTTTTAATGCGAGAAATAAAAGAAATCAATAAGATATGTTCAGAAACTTATGAGACTACTATATAAAAGTTTTATTCATAGAGGGAGAGATGTTCATCCTTTTTGAAAATGATCATTAGGGTTTTTTTAGGATGAGCATCTTACAGTCTTAGCTACTTTTCTATACTACTTATGGATATTATTTCATATATTAATTTTAGTTTTATTTAAATGTCAAAGACAATACAAGTTTTTTGAATGAAAAGAGAAAAACTCTTCGGAAAGGATGCCATAGCATATTCTTATTTTATATATATACATACATGTGTATATGTTTATATTTTTATTTATATGTTTTCTTGATTATGATTTCTTTATTTAACATTATAAATTAAAGCTATATGGGAAAATTTCAAATATATAAGTATTTTAATATTGTTGTTTCAATGATCCTCTCTCATCTGAACACTCAATGACGCCTGAGTATCCTCCAGAACAGTGTTCTAAACCATATGTCCTATGGTATCATTATGTAAAAATATAGAAAGATAAACCTAGACAGTTGAAAAGAAACTTGAATTCAAATACCTTCTTTTCATCTTGATTTCATGTGAAGTACAAATTTTCCTACGAACATAACTCAGAATGGGTTACAATATTTGGATATTTAGCTCTAGGCTATCAAACTGCCCAGTGATAATTGGGAGAGTCAGTGAAATGTAGAATGTCACAGAAGTGCTTTCTCATTTGCTTTGCTTCATCACTTGCAAACACTGTGCATCTGACCTGCTGTCTGCAAATACAAAAATAAATTACTAGTGTTATGTTAGATCAGGTTTTGTTTGGTTTTTTTAAATTGTTATAAATTTAATTTTGTCACATTCCTTGGTGGTGGTTTCTAAAAAGCTGAAACACTGCAAAGATTGTTTCTAAAAGCTAATATAAATGCAAGATTCCTTCAGTTTTGGTTTCAGATGGGGGTGCTGGCTAATTTATAGGACAATCTTATATTCTATCACATTTTGTTTGTTTCTGTTTCTGATACAGATGCTGAAAGACATTATTTTCCAATATGCATAAATGAATCCATCATACTCATGAGCACTTGTCATGACAATACCTCCACTAGCACCAGTCTGAAAAACAAGCCAGTAAACAGATATTTCATTATCATGAATCTTTAAATTTTTAACAGTTTTGCAAAAATAATCAATAAAATGGATTTCATTTTTTAAGATCAGTATCAAGCAGACAAACTAAAGGACAAATTAATGTGTTTATACTGCACTTATGCATTTGACATTCAACTCAACATGCTTTTTTACAGATTTGTCCCCCTTTTCTAAAGAGACAGCTGAAGAACACTGGGAACTTTCATCACCATCAAGTCTGATGTTTTGAACTAATATTCATAGAGGAAATCATCCATGTTACTTCTTTCAGACTTCAAAACTTTAATCTATTTAAACAAATTACATTAAGTATCTGAGAAGAAATTGATAGTCTCATCAGCTTGCACTCAGAGGTTTTTTTGGACATGGAGATGAAAATTACAATTAGTGTATTTTCTTGATAAAAGTCCAGAAAGCTGGGATTCTTCTCTGAAACAGGAGTGAAAAGGTTATGAGAAATCAGTTTTTATGTATGTCCCAACACTGAGAGAGCATGATCTGGTCTCGTGGTCAATCTCTCTTCTTTTCCCCTGCTACCCTTCTGTAGCAAGGGTCTAAAAGTGCAAAGCAAAAAGTCATTTGGTTGTGTTCAAAAGTCAAATAATCCAGTCCTTCACCACTTTTCTTTTTCACAGATTGTGTGGTTCCCTTTGGAGTGACACAGTCAACAGGGCTTTTATTAAGGGCTGCTGAATCATCAAGAGTGTTCACATGTGTAGATAAGGTGTGAGTAATAGTAAGACAAATGGCCTAGCACATTCCACACTCAGTTGGAACTCTGTGACACTGTGCAGGCTAATTTTTGCTCATTTGTTCACAACTTTACCTTTATTTAATGCTATGCAAGAGCATAGCCTGAAACATACTAAGAAAATTGTCTGTTCCCACACTGACTCAACTCCAGGCAAAAAAATGGGACTTACCCTTACTTTGTAATTGTAATTTAAAAAAAATAAAGAAAAAGCAAACGGAAAAGAAGGAAAAAACCAACCCAGCCAAAACTCAGGTACATATTTCTTTCTCTCTCTGCATAAAACAGGAAAAAAAAAAAGTGAAGAAATGGATAGTACATTAGATTTTTATATTCTCTATAGAAGCCCAATACCAGTGTTTACTAGTGATTATGTGGTATAGTGGGCTTCTTTTTTTTAATAACAGTTCTTATGAAAAATTACAATTGAGACCTGTAATTGTTAAATTCAAACTGCTTGAAATATCCATATATTTTTGTGTCTTTACACACACCACCAAGAAGAAGGGGATATAGGCTATCCAAAAGACCTGGGTCAGAAGACAAAACAGAAATAGTAGATGGTAGATGTTTGATCTGTTTTTTAAAAGTCATGATCCAGAATCTAAGCACCTCATACGATGGGAGAATGCTTGTAAGCTCTGCTTCTGAACACTTCTAAACCTATCACTGCATAAGCAAATATATTTTCCTTGGACAAGCCTAATTGTAACATAGAAACTATTTCCTTTTGCCAGTCTACTGTGGTTGGCATTTTGAAACTACTCTTAGGAGTAGCTGACAATACAAAAGCTCCACAGCAGAATGCACATGTAATTTTCAAGTTCAGTTTGGGGACAAGAAATCTCCAGCAAGAGCTAAATAACAGGTTGCAGCAGTCATTCAAGGAGTGGAAAATCTTAATCCTAACTAGGATCCTCACAACCAAACCCTAGCCAAACTTTCCTCTTCCACCAGTCAAGGAGTTCTCATGTGAGGCTACAGTTTGTTTCCCCTTCTCCCACTGAGAAAAAAATTGCAAACGTCCTGGTGTGAGAAAGGGAGTGTTAAATCAAAGAACATGATCTCCTGAGACACTTAGCAGTGAAGAGGTACACCTGGCTTTTATCATCAACCATAAAAAAAATTGTATACAGTTTATGTTTAAGCTACTTAATTTGAAAAAGAAATAAGTGATGGTAGACTTAAAGAAAAAAAAAAAAGAAAGAGAGAGACAGAAAGAGAGAGAAAATAAAAAGAAAAAAAGGAATAGCCACTCTGGACATATGAGAGCCACCCCAGACAAGATTTGTTTATATGTCTGTATTACCTTCATTCAGAAATAGTGCAGTAAACTTAGACAGGTTGGTCAAAAATCACATGGATAATAACTGTCTTTGGAACAGGAACTGAGGAATCTTTTATTCTGAAGATTATTAGGCTATTAATATCTTTAGTAGTACCTTAGTAGTACCTTAGCCTTAAAGTAATGGATAACCTGGAACTCATGCGTTGATTTCCATAATTATTTCATAGTTGATTTATATAGTCAACTTTAACCTATCTGAGTTAACCCCAAGGAAGTAGTGAGGATGAAGGGCAAATTTAAAAAGCAAAAAAGAAACTTGGATCTATTTTCTTGTTGATGTCTCTCATTTTTCTCCAAGGACAATAGCAAAATTGACTTTCACAGATCAGGAAAGAAATTAAGTCTAGCAAGTCTCAAAATCTTTTATCTAAGAAAGGGACATTACATATAAGGGTTGGATGAGTCAAATTAGCCACCAAGATGCCTGACTGAGTGGATTATGAAAGAGATGAAAAGAATTTCTGGCAGAAATATTGAAATGCACACTGAGACAGACTGAGTAATATGACTGAAAAAAATGTTATTAAAAGAAAAGATGAAGATTTAGATGCAAGAAAAAATGAACAAGAGCTTTTAAAAACATTTTAAAGGTTTGGAAGTGAATGAATAATGTTCTAGGCTATTTAAACTGAATTTGAAAGGGAGTTCCTTTTTCTCTGCATTGTTTCAGTCCTGACAGTATAGAACCTCAGTGAAAGGAAAAGATATTAATGTCAAATAGCATCTTTCTTTGTACTCCCCTGTGTAGGAAGTTATGACTTCAGTATTATTGCCTGGGTCTCTATTGCTATCAGTGTAACCTGTCTGCAAACATCATCATAGCATCATCGTGAAATCGTAAAATGGCTGGGTTGGAAGGGACCTTAAAGATCATTTAGTTCCAACCCCCCTTCTGTAGACAGAGACTCCTTTCTGTAGACAGAGACACCTTTCTGTAGACACGTTGCTCAGAGCCAACCCAATCTGGCTTTGAACACGTCCAGGAATGGGATAGATGGGTACCTAAGAACTTGCTTGTTTTGGGTTGCCCATCCACTATGCACTTGGTCCATTGGAAATTAGGTTCAACACCTGTGACCTGAGTTCTTTAATCACCTTAGGTTTGCACTGTCCTCTTTTCATTATTTAAACTTATCATTTATACTGTGACTGTACCTTTTTTATTGTTTAGTTAATTTGTTTTGTGAACATGTGATTGTGAAAACATCAGTTTAATGACTACGTAATTTAAACAGCACAAAAAAAATCATATAATTTTGAACCTGCCTGACTGATAACACTAGAAGCTCGTATATACAGAACTCAAAACAAATTCATATTATGCAGACTTTCGGAAGCAACTTGGCTTCTGAGGAGTAATAAATACATCTAATGGCCTATTAGGCAAGGGTATTCAAGGAAAAAACATCCAAATCATTCAACAAACAGTGACTACATAACACAGTGAAAAAAATGAAATATAGGGAAGTAAATGTGTTTTGACAGGCTAAATGCATTTTACTCTTACTTCAAAAAAACTGTTTTCTTCTTATTTATGGCTTTCCTTAGGGAAAATGTGTCCTTGTTGCATATTCCTTTTTAAAAGCTCTGTAAGACCATTATGACACCTGCAGTAGAACAACTGGATTGGTTTATGCCCACACAGACAGAGCCATGGTGATGTAAATTTAAGAGCTGCCAAACTGTCCACACACACTACGCTGAAATTGCCTGTGATCTTCTAATATTTTTCTTTAAATATTTTATGCTTGTGACACAAATCAAATATTGCCTGCATGGCTGGATGATATTTTCAGATTCCAAGGTCATTTGCTGTGACCAGCAACCATGAACCCCATTAAAAAAACCAAAACAACCCAAAGAATCTTCAGCTCTGCTTCTGGTTATATACTATTGTATTTAAAAAACTCCTCTTTCTCAAACATAATCTGAAGATTCTGACATGAGCATGGAAAATGTCTACAAATGAATGAAATGGGAACAGCCAGGTAATCCTGAAATCTTGCTCCCACTGATAAAACTTTTAACTTTTCTGTCTGTCAGATGATTGTGAATATATAAAGGCCATCAAGTGACTGTTTAGCCTTCTATATAGGGCCCAAAATAATTACCTGCTTCACATGCCAATTTTCATTTATGTCACTCCAAGGTATGTTTTAATAAATCCCAAGCACCCAATCCCCTCCTATTCCAAATATCAAATACATGGTTCGGTCTTGTAAGACACCAGCCATCAGAAAACAATTTTAACCCATGAACCTGAATATAATGTTGGCCTAATTTTCCATCTTCAACACAGAGTTGAAAATAGATTCATAGACTCACAAAATGGTTGATGTTGCAAAGGACCGCTGGAGGTCATCTGGTCCCACTGCCTGCTCAAGCATCTGAAGCCCAGTACCCAGGGCCATGTCCAAGTGGCCTTTGAATATCTCCAACGATGCAGGTTTCACAATCTTTCTGGGCTGTCTGTGCCAGGGCTCAGACATTATCACAGAAAAAAGAATAGTTTTCTGACATTACTTAGGAAACGTGTGTTTCCGTTTGTGCCCATTGCCTTTTGTGTTGTTAGTGGGAACTATTCAAAAGATGCTGGCTTCATTCTCCCTTCATGTATTTATATACATTGATAAGATCTCCTCACGAGTCTTCTCTTCTCCAGGCTGAACTGTCCTAAAGCTTTCAGCCTTTCTTCATAGGAGAGATGATCCTGTCCTTTAGTTGTCTTTGTGTTCCTTTGTTGGACTCTGTAGTATGTCCATGCCTCTTATACTGAGGGCCCCTGAACTGGACACAGCAGTCCACTGTGACCTCACCAGAGCTGAGTGGAGTGGAAGGATCATCTCCCTTGACTGATGCTAGTACTTTGCCTAATGCACCCTGGGATACCATTGGCCTTTTTGTCAAGGGCATAGCACTGATCTTATTCAGCCTACTGTCCATCAGGACTTCAAAGTATAAATTTACTTTCCAGCCAGTTGGTCCCCAACATATACATATGCATGGGGCTGGTCCTTCCTGGGTGCAGGACTTTGCACTTTCTCCTGTTGAACTTTGTAAGATTCCTGTTAGCCCATTTCTTCAGCCTGAAGTTCCTCTGGACAGTCACACGACCCTCTCGTGTATGAGGCACTTATCCCCAGTTTTGTGTCATTAGCAAACTTGTGGAGGGTTCACTTTGCCCCATCATCCAACTGAATAATGAAGATTTAAAACAGGATTTACTCTTGGGGTACACCACTTGAGTAGTGGTCTCCAACTAGACTTCTTGCTGCTGATCACCACTCTCTGGGCACAGCTGTTCAGCAAGTTTTCAATCCACCATGAGACTCTGCTCATCCAGTCACTATTTCATCAGCTTCTCCATGAGGATCTTATGGAAGACCATGTTGAAAGTCTTTCTTAACTCAATGTGGACAATATCCAGTGCTGTTTCCTCATCTATCAAGGTAGTCATTTCATGGTCAAAGGTTATCAGGTTGAAAGGTGTATTGAGTTCATAAGGAAATGCCTTTGCATCTGGGGGCAGCAGGAGTAAAATCCTGGGGAAGAGGCCAGGGTTTTTCCCTTCCAAGAGACTGTCAGTTCCGGAAGGGTCTGCAATGGACCCAACCCCAGTGGACTTGGTGGAGCCTTTGTAAAATATATTTAAGAAAGGTCAGAAAATACTGGATAGAAAGGAAGAGGAAACAAAACAAACAGGGGGAAAACAAAGATAGAACAGCAGAAGGTGGCTGCATGACGGGGTAGGCATACCTTCCAAAGGCACAGCATCTCGTGGGTGAGACCACACTGGAGCACCCCAAAGGGAGTACACCACAGGAGAGGTGTACCCCAGTCCTGTGGAGCACATGTGTTGGAGCATAGGAAAAGAACGGGAAGGAAGGAGATGTCAAAAGAAGCTGCTAAATCCTGACTGCAACCCCCACCAACCAGCCCAGTGCCATCTGCTGACTCACTGAAGTTACTGAATCAACTGAGTGCAACCCATGATGATAAAAGGGTGCAGAGGACAGGTGCTTGGAGTGAAGTTGAGCCTTTTGTGTTATATATCAAATCTACACATTAAGTACAAAAGGAGATGAAAGGTGTAAATACTCTTTCTTTTTTCTTGTGGTTTTTAGGTTTTGTGGTTCATTTTTTTTCCCCCTCCACTATTCAAATAAGTAATTAAATGTTTGTTTTAATTTGCAATAAATAGTGTTAATTTCTGCATGTTGCCTGTTTTGCTCACTACAGCAACTGGTAAGTGATCTGCTTGTCTTAATCTTGACTCCAGAGTTTTCTTGTTCCTACTCGTCTTTTCTTCCACCAGCTGCACTGCTTGTTTTCTCCAATTAACTAGCATACAGTGGTTTTTTTAAACTGTTTTATGGAAAACTTGGAGCACTTTAAAGAAAAATCAGTATGATTACTCCAAATTGCTTATCTTGGCGTGCATCACTACACTTACATGGTATGAGACTCAAGTGCTATCATATAGACTGCAACTGAAGTAATTAAACTCTATCTTTATACCACTTAATACATTTTTTCATCACTAATGCATCTTTATTAAGTAGCAGGACAAAGAACTTCAGTTTTTTAAATCTCACTGATTTCAGGAATAAATTGTAGCTCAGATTTGTTGAGTTATTACAATGTATTCTTTAAGAGAAAAGAAATACTAACTAAAATATTTCACATAACACATGCAAAAGCACGGTATTGCATATATTAAAGCTTACAAAATGGAACATAACTCTCTATCATGTAGCAGCAGTGTAAATAATAATCTGATTTACTTTCAGAAGTATCACCCTCAAAAAATGGTTGGTAATTTTAAGTAATTGATCAATTCTTCTGGGAAATCCTAATGACATCATAAACCATAACAGAACATTGTAGGTGGTAATTCAATCACTATCCTCTACAGCTGAAATTTTATAGAGAAGGAGATATGATAGAAGAGAGGAGGTAGAAATGGTAAGAGACAAAGGGTACAATAGTTCTCCTGGAGAGAGTTGAATGAAATAGGGTCATTCAAGGAGAGTTATAATTTTATATTATTTTTTTTTCATTACATCACTGATTTTAGAAGAAGCCCAGGGATATGTCTAAATATTTTGGCCCAATTTTGTATTCAATCTACAGATTGTTCCCACTAACCATATTCCATTCATGGAAAAGTTTTGATGCATATCAATCAATTCCTTTTAGAGGAAATGTAACTGCAAACTCTTCTCTAAAATGTGCTGCTCACCTTAATGGAGAAAAGTGACCTTTGAATCAATGACTGGATTTTTCAACATCTTTGGCCAAGTGTTTGAGGGATGTTCCATCCTACCAATTAGACTATACCTAGCGTGACGAAAAAAACACTAAAGTAAAAATTGTGTAGATGTAAGTAGCTTAGAAGCAATCATTTCAATCTTCTGGGCTGTTTCTACTGAGCCAAATTGCTTGGCACTATAGGTTTTTGCCTACAGTGGATACAACAATAGGCTAAAGACACCATGTAATCTGAAAATTACAGACCATAAGGGCTCAGTTCCATGTTTCTAATATTTTCCTTTAGCTAACACAGCCCATAAAATACTCTTCTTTCCACTCTTCCCCAAATATTCTGACAATATGGTTTAATTTTTCTTACATATCTAATTCCTCATCAGTTAGCCTGTTAATACTTCTGCCAAGAATTTCCAGTACAAACAGACTTTTATGAAGCATTATTTTCCTCTTACTAGAGCCCTTTTAACCTGCCATTTTAAAGATTCCTGCCATGCAGAATGGCTGCCTGCCATCTGTTTGCAGGGAGGAAGAAAGCATTTAATAATTCATAGGGTGGATGACAAGTAATGTTTGACATTTTCCTCTGATTGCAATATACTTTAGAAAATATTTTTTGTCTGTAGAAATGATTCTATCATTCAGTGGGTAGGAGAGTTTTACTTGTCACTCAAATAATGAAGAGGCAAGCAGATCAATGGAATAGCAGCCTTTCTAAAGTTATTGTGTGTTTTTTTAGCAGCAAGAGCCCTATTAATACTATTAGCAGTGAACATTTTCAATTAATGAATAAACGTAATCACACTTGACATAAATCAGAAGAGACCTAATGATACGCTGTGGTCAAGCTCAAATATACAGATATTCAGCATAATGAAGGGTTTATTTTCATAAACTGAGGAAAATAAATCTGCCTTTTTTTTATTTAGCAGTAGATTTGAATAGAAAACAGACTAAATAGAAAACAAATTCCACTGAAACTAGTGTTTTTCAAATTCAAGCGTGTGGCAATGAACCACGATATATCAATTTTAGTAAGTTTTCAGATCTATGCATAGATTACATCTTCCAGGGGCTATCAAATATTTGTGAAAATTTAAAAAGCCTGATAATGCAAAAGGAATTTTACTGGGACAGAGGTGAGATTTAACAATATGACGTAATCAACCACATCCCAGATTTGCCTGACTTATTAAAAAAATATTTTTGTTACCATTAAAATTCACATTTACAAATGTTTGTTTAGAAGTATTTCTCTGGATCTTCTGAGGGTCTGTGTTTCTTCAGTTAGCAACAGGCAAACTAACTTGAAATAGGTATAGTAAATTGTTCCAAGCTTCCTCTTTTGATTCTGAGTTCAGTTCAAAAGTCACTTGTCTTTATGAGGAAAATAAATAATTTTCATACTCACCATCACAAAATAAAATGCTTCATATATATTAGTCCTTAAATTAATTATCGTTCCTATCTTGAAGTGTATATTCATATTATTTGAAAAAAAATAGGAAAAAACCACAAATTGTATGCAAGTAAAAACGCACATCATATAATCAGCTAGTATACAGAAAACTACAAGTTCATTTGTTATATTTTGTATTTAATTTATGACAGGGTTGTTGATAGAATGGGAGACAGTAATCAACAAAAAAATATATCAAAAAACCCCACAGAACATTAACTCTGTGTAAAAATGGATGAGAGGCACACAGATTTTCAAAAAAGGAGGGAGTACTCAGAAATGCCTAGTAGGACAAGATTTTAACTTGCTAAACTCAGCCATTGCTAGTGCTTTTTAACCTTTTATTTAATGATTAGGTGAGATTTTTAAATGCTTTCAGATAGATTGGCTTGTAAATGCTACCATAACCTTTCAGTCATTACAATTAGTAGCCTCTTAGTGATTTCTCTCAAAAGATGAGGATAATCCAAACTTGTTTCTGGGTGTTTTTTGGTCCTTCTTACAAAAACATTATTATCAGCTAAATACAGCTGACTTTCTTTAAACCACTCTAAGATTATTTTTAATTTCTTGTTTAATCAACATACTTAATTGAGATATATTTTCAAACCTCATACTGAAATAATACTCAAAGGAGTTCTGAAATAGTTTATTATTTCAGACACAAAGACTGTTTAAAGTGTGGAATTGTACATATGAGCAAAGTTGTAAGGAAATTAATGCACTGCTACATTTTTAAATACACCATTTAAAAAAAATTCTGTTTTAAAGAAATCATATTTATTTACCTGTAGCCTTTTCCAGACAATATCAGCTTACTTGGATTTTTTATTTTTTAATAGCTTTACTTTTAAACATTTTTATTTATAATATTAGTATTTGTTATGTCTACTGAAACACCTAAAAATTTCTCATTGCTTTTCAGTTTAAATCAGAGTCTATTTCTATGGCACAATTTTGTCTGTGTTATCTAAGTTATGTCAACTAAGTGGCAGTGTTTATGATCATATATTCTATAATGACAGTGGTTCAGATTATGACAGAAGACATGAACTTGCATAATGATAGAGGAAATAGTAAGCACAAAATTAATTTCTTTTACTGCTGGAAGATCATGGGGGAAAATATTTAGTCATATATCAAAATACAGGGTTTTTTTACTGAGGTTTAACATGTTCCTACTGAAAAAACTTTAAAATTACCAAATATCAATTGTCTTCCACATACCTTGAAAAAGACAACTCACTAGCCATTAAAAAAAACATTCCTGGAAAAAGGGCAGATGAACAAATTAATCTTTTTTGCTTTCTTTGTAGTTACTGTTATTAGTTTCAGCTGGGTCATGCAAAGAAATAAATTTAACCAGGGGAACTACAACTTTTCTCATTCTCTGCATCATCGAAGGCACTTCATTTTGAAGAGTATAACGACTGCATTTTAGGAATACAAACTAGATGTTAAATGTTCAAGATTAACAAGATTTCCTTTTTACAAAGTTTTTGAGGGCTTTTCTATTCTTTGGGGGATTTGTCTTTCATTTTGGAGCAACCTGCTCAGAATGCATTTCCAAAGCTGGAAATGTGGTAACAAAGTTAACTGAGTAGAAACCATTTTCGAAATCACTTTAACCAACCTCTGTTCCTTATATCCTTCACTGGAAGCATGTACTGTTTCTTATATCTTAATTGTGTCATATTCCACTCCAGTGGATTTGAATATTATTTCCTAACAGACTTTCCATTTTATATGCCTTAATTAAAACCTGAATTCTTAATGGCACCATTAATTCTTATTTTCATTAAGAAGTTTCAGATATGGGAATGATGGTTACATATTAAGTTTAGTCTCCTTCTAAAAGAAGTAGATACAAGATTTGTTTTATTTTTAATACAAACGCAATATTATAGATTCCTTTACATTTCACAGGCTTCTATATTGCCCAAAAATATGTATTTATATATCAATAATATCCCAGGTTTCTGAGCATGCAAAAGTTAGTTTAAACTGACCTTGTTTTCTTTTTCTTCTCAACCTTATCATCTCTATCAATCACACGCTGTCATTTATTTTTCCTTCCAGTCTTTGTATCCCAGTTCATCATGTTTACCCTGGCACTAATCACTACTAACCTGTAGTTTGCTGGGATTGTATATATTTTTTATTTGCTTTATAATGATATCTTTCCACCCTTCTTTTATATAAATTGTACTAATCTGTATTGACATACCAGTTACAAGAATCTTCTCACCAGGCTTCAGTTATGCCTACAAGATCACAACCACCATCATTTAGCAATCTTTTTTTTTCAGTTTTCTTTGCTTGTCGCCCAGACTTCTAGAATTGTGTAAAGGCAGTCTAATACAGATGTCTTTTGATTCTGCAATATTCATTCTTTTGGCAAATGCACCTTCTGATTTATTACTGTGCTACTAAAGGTGCCAAAAGCCTAGCAGAACTCAGGGGACTAGATTTTTATAACAGATAATATCTGACAGATAATAAAATCTACAGTTATGTAATTCACAAAAAAACCCCCCACAAACCTTCTTCTTTCAGGGTTTAATCATGAGCTAGCTACCTCTATCTAGAAATAAAATTTCCTTAACGTAGAAGTACCTACTAGGGAATGTAAAATTTACTATTGCTCCTAATAAAAATTGTGGAATATAAGCTGTGGAAGTACCTTTGTACTTTTGAAGCTAAGATCTATTTGGATCCCTAAGCAGGCACCTATATTAAGGATTTTCACCCACAAGCTAAGAAGTCCCGTTCTGAAGTTATGCAGTAAAATTAACTGACAACATTTTAAGTTATGTTGTAATGTGTAAATAAGAGTAATTTGACACTGGAATTTTTCTTATCAAAAATATTTTTGATAACATTGTTGATGCTCCATGTGCAAGATGCAATATCTAACAGTAAAACGTAGGAAAAAGGTGAGCAGGAGGACAACCCAAATTCTGCATTAATAAGAATTGCTCCTGAACAACACCAAACTTTATTCTACTCAGTGATAAGGATAAAGATCTTTTTTCTTTCTATTCAGTCTTTTTTTTTTTTGTTTACAGGTTTGATTTGTTTTCTCAGTTACACTATGGGAGTTAATTAATTCAAATATGAGTCCACCCAATATGGGTACTTATATCCATATCCTGACTATCTCTCTCATTTTTTCTTCTACATAAATAAACTATTTTCATATTTAGAGCTTCTATTCACTCTAGATTTTTTGCTTCTTATTTTGGATGTCATTTGTATCAAAAGTAGTTTTTAGCTGATAGTTGTGGTTTGTTTCATAGTCAATACATAGTAGCCATTCAAACAAGCAAAAATGTTTCTCTGTACATTTTGTTTACATTCTTTATCACTCACTTCATTTACAGACTAAAGTGTCAGAGATAACAGTAAAATATTTTTATTATAAACCTAGGCCTGTTTTTTGAGTGTTTGGACACTTCTACATTAATGCTAAAAGTCTCAAAATTCTGAACCAGAATTTTCAATTTAACATGCATTTGAACCAGTGAATTATTTGGGTTTTTATGCTGCTTACAGATAAGAGGATACATACTGTCCTTCCATTATGAGGTAGCTACTAAACCATCTTGCACATCTTTCTACTGAATAGACAGTGGTGTGTGGTAATTCATCATCCTGTATTAGACTGAAATCAGTGCTACCCTTTTCATTCCCCAAATATTGTATTGGTCACTCATGCCTAAACATAGACAAAAGAGCAAATCTTAAGCATACTCTATGTATACATAGAAAATAAGTGAACAGATATGATTAAAAAGCCTGAGAGAATTTTGAAAGTCATCTATGAATACAAACTGTGGAAAACCAGGAAACTCAGGCAAAATCCTTTACTGTACGTAGGCAGACGTTATGGTAGCTAAGCTGCTAATTTTGTTAGCTTTAGATAGTTATCAAAGGTAAAAGGTGGTAGAACAGATGAAATGCATGTATAAATGGATAGGTGAAAAAAAAAATAATAGTAAGTGAAATAAATCCAAAGTGCATGAAGTGATGATGACATTTCTGCAGTACTTAAGGGAAGATAAAGCTTCAAACTATGTGTCTATGACTCTGAATACGTAGATATCCATACAGACATGCTTGCCTACCTTCTCACTTGGATTAATCCTGCTGATAAATTACCAAATGCAAATTGTCTCCTATAGAAGAAAATTACTAAGGTTAATGCCTCCCTGTGGCCCAGATTTGGGATATCACTAGGAAACTTGCTAGCCTGGTTTGGCCTTCACACTATTTCTCATTATTGTTCTTCCACATGGGTGGTTATGAAGTTGTAATCTGTAGTTCAAGGGCAACCGAATGAGACTTTAGTGCCTTGGGATGGTTGGTAAGGGAATCTGGAGAACAAGTAAGTTTTTTCTCTATCTTTCCAATTGCAGGCAGTGCCATAAGAAGAAACAGATTAACTCAGTCTATTAATGACACCATGGCTGGTGTCACCAGCACAGTTTTGGTTTTTTTCAGTAATGAGATGGTACCAGGCCTGCTGACATCCTGTTGGATTCACCTTTCTCAAGGGAAAAGAAGGTCTTTGATAGAGCTTTAAACTAGACTTGAAGTGGTAATGGAGTAATATCAGTCTTGCCAGTGTCAAATGCAAATTGAGACATTAACCCAAGTGGCTTTGCTTTCTTTTGCTACACTTACACTTAGATATCTTACAGTATTTACAACACAATAAGCTTTTTCATTGTTTGTTTATTTCTTTTTAAGAAGTCTGCCATAAAACCAAAGAGTGCAAAATGTCTAGTAATCTGAAATGTTTTACCCATCATACACAGTCAAATCCATGTTCTGTGTGTTTCCAGTGTTGAAAATTAGAGAAATACAGTGATCTTCCATCTTGTGGTATATGTACATTCACCAAGTTCCTATAGATTGCAAAAGGCTGACATTTTCTGTGCTCCAGTTAACAACACTAGAATCAGTTTTAGTGTTTATTCTCACTGATAGTTTTAAGGCGATGATAATAGCGATGATAATAGTGATGATGGCCCCAACTGCATGATATAACAAAAAAAGGAAAATGAATTCAAGCTCTTTCTTGAAATAAATAAATAAACAAGTAAACATAATAAAATAATAAATAAGTAAATAAAATAAATAGGTAAACAAATAAATAAATAACACCCCCCAAAACCCTGAGAAAACAACAGCAAACTATTGACTGGTTTAGCTATCATTTTTTATCCTTCTATAAAAATCTACAATCTGTCAGAAATGAAATAATAACCTCTTTCTCTGAGAGAAAACAATTTTTCCTGTTTTCTTTTCTTGCCATTCAACATTTTCATCTGGGATAGTCTGTGCTTAATTAATTAATTATAGTCTTTAATCTAATCTGCATTTTGCGCTGCTGAGTTCAAATCATAGAGAAGAGCTCAAAGATTGAAAAGAACAAATTTTCATAAAATTTGTTCTTAAAAACAATTTATTCTTGTTCACTTAAATCTTTCCAGCACTAAGAACTCTGCAGCACTTTTTATAAATAATTCTGATCAAGTCTATGAAAAAGTATAAAAAAATTAACTGCTTCTGCCAAGAAAGTAAATAATGAGATTAAAATACTTTGTTCTCTTTTGCTATCTGTAAAAAGCTTTGTGCATACCCATCTGAGATAATAATCATTCACTAATTTCAGTTGTGTTGTATTCTAGTTGATACGAGGCATTAACATAAGGAAATATCACAGAACCAGAACCAAACAATTCAGCTGTGAAGACCTCAGGAGGTGTCTAATCCAACCTCCTGCTCCTAACAGACTTTGAGGTCACACAGACATTTCTGGGGTTCATTTAGTTGGATTTTGAAAATCTCTAGGGATAGAAACTGTGCATCCTCTCCCAGGAGCCTCTTTCACTGCTTGACTCTCTTCACTGTTGTTGCATTAAGGACATGGGAATGCAGAAGAAAATAAATGTTCTTGAGGTGCAGCTGATCCTGAGAGATCAAAGGGGCTGGGTATGGCTGAGCTTAATTTCTGATTATATTATAGCCAGGTTAGCACTAGAAGTCTGGTGGAGTTCAAAAGAACTTGCACGAGCACAGATGCAAAAGTAGTGCAATTTACCAGCCCAGCACTATAGGTCTGGTCACATTCAATATGGACTTTGCACAATCCAGACTCACGAATTCTATGGTTTATTGAAGCCACAGGAAAGCAGGTTCAGGATTGCTATGACAAATGCACTAACTAGAGAATGGAAATGTGTTATGACAGAAAGTATAGCAAGAGAGGTTCTACTACCACTGTGTGTGTGTTTAAATAAATATTCCGGGGTGTGCTCCAACATAGTTGGAGGTGTAAAACTCATCTAAAGGCATTCCTTCAGGAGAGGAGGAGAGACAGAGTGCATTGACTGATCCTGAACAGCCAGGGATATTTTCCCCTTCAGTCCTTTCTGCCCTGAAGCACCCCTTTTATTCTATATATTTTGGCCTGTCCCAATGTGATTGAGCAGTCACACGTTGTAGGTGGGGTTTAGTGACTTTGGTCACACATGCATTACACGTCCCATGCTTTCCTTCCTTTGCATCCAAAGGGTTTGTGTAAGTTAATACCAATAACTAGGACATATTCATATTCATATTCATAAATGAATATGTCCTAGTTAGAAAAAGTGTAAGTCAGATCTGTATTATCAATCCCTTATACAGATGTTTCTTCTAATGTCTCAGAAATTCTACAGCAATTTTACTTCTATGCTTTACTAACTTAAAAAAGAATACTGGTTCTATTTAAAACTGAATTCTATTATCAATTAAGGAAAACACAGAGGAAAGAAGAGTTAGTGTGGGGTGATTACAGAAGAGGAAGGAGGACTATATGTAAAACCCCACAGATTTTACTGAACATAGTCGTGCCATAAAGAATTGCAGGAAGTACAGCTTCTGGATGAGGAGAGGAGAGATATGACACACAGACAGTTGAATATTGACATGATTTGTCACAGAGGCGCTGAAGGAGGTTAGTTTAATTGTTTACTTTCTATTGAGGAGAATAAACTTTCAACTCTTTCTTGTCAGGAATTATGATCTTTCAGAAGACATTCCGACCCTTCATAGTCACGGAATTTTTAATGGTTGATTGTGCCTTGAGTTTTCATTCCCAGCAATATCTGTAATTCAACGAAATGCACAGATGTCGTTCTCAAATAACATTCAGATGAATAAAGTCATTAAAATATTTTAGTAGCATGCTTTATCATTTTAAACCATCCGGAATCCTTATAGGCTTTTTTAATTGTTTATGCACACCTTGGGCAGCCATTGGTTAAGGAAGCAAATAAGCTGTTTGAGTGTCTAAGGAAAGCAATTGAAGGTAACATAGAGAACATCCTTTTAATATTGCTTTACATTTTTTAAAGCAGCTAAGCATCACTCTTAACTTTGAAAATGCTTATGTATTCTACGTAGGCACTAGTTAAAACAGTAAATATGATACCTTTTTCCTGTAGAAAGCAATAGCACAAGTACATCAAATTTTATATGCTGTCATGCTACCTAATCCATGAAAGTAAATAACTGCTCACATTTATCCATGTTATTTATTCACTGAAGCAACTTGGAATCTCATTCAGATTTCTTTACCCCTGAAGCACTACTTGTGAATTAGTGTTCTTTAGCATGAGAAGAGATGCCAGAATTAAAGAATACAACCCTCCTTTAAGTATTTTTAAGTATTTTCTAAACACTTTTTTCAACTAAAGGAGGGAGGGAAAGCATGTTGTTTCATGTACTCTCATTTAGGTGTTTGCACATTTTAATCTTGAATAGAATTTCTGGGATAATCGGTTGGTAGCAACTTTGGCTGCAAGTCAGCACAAGGAGGGATCAGGGCAAAAAGCAAGATCGTAACCCTTCACTTCAAGAGAAGGTTTCCCCAGTTCAGAGATTAGTTTGCAAGTATTAGTGAGCAACAACTAGGCTGCCCAACAAGGGAAGGTGAGTCAGAAGCACTGTGTGATAAAAAGGCAGATGCAAGAAGTGACCACACCAAGGAAGACCCAGGGTGGGGAATGGCAAATCAACATCAGGATCAGAGCCAGGGAGATTAATCAAACATAGTTCAGTGGTCACTCAACTAGATTGTAGTTCTGCATGATCAATTCAAGACTGAATCGAACCATTTTGGATGGACATAGTCTGTTTTGAGTTTGAACAGCAGAAAACCCTTCTCTTAGAACAATGGTTTATAGTATCTGAACATAAATTTTATGATACCCTAACAGTTAAAAATTACAAAAAGCATAAAACAACCTAGTAGCAAGAAGGTGAGATTTTATCTCAAAATCAATGGAGAGAGAGATAAGAGAACACTTTCTCATGCTTATTTTCTGATTATTTTGTGATGACAGTGTGTTGTAAGCAAGAGTTTCTGTAATGCAAGGAACGAGTACTTTATATGCTGGAGCTATAAGCCATGTCACTTTGGATGAAGGGTACAGGTTTTTGTCTTCCCCAGCCACTGGTGACCATTCATTCAGTCTTTACCCTCAAGTCTGGATCTTGCTTGTAGCAGTGAATGCTTCAAACTGCTTGTTTACTGACAGGGTGCTTGAAGGATCCTGAAATAATTGAAATGAACTTTGCTTTTTGTATCAGCTGCTAAGGAGGCCAGATGACACAAAAGTGACACTTTGGAGAGAGAGAAACCTTCTTTGAATACATATTAGAAGCCAGTATTGCTTATATAAGTGTAACTACAGTGTATATTTTTTTATATGACAGTAATGAACAAATAGCAATATTACTAAAAAAATCAGACATCTTTTGTATGTATATTTGGGGTTTTTTTTGTTTTACCAACTCTGATAGTGTTATTTTACCCCAAAATTGTGACATTCTGTAGTATTTATCATGCACTAAATGTTCTCCTAGGAGAAAATAAAACAAACAAACAAAATTGTATTTTACGTTTTAAGATGGGTTTGCTAATATCTGTTTCTAGTTTACAGATATATCAAGATCTGATATTAAACTTTTTGGTATTTCTTAAAATACACAAATAAAGCTGGGGGTTTTTGTTTGGTTTGTTTTGTCAGGGAAAAGTAAAAGCTGACATGTCGAATGAGAGAGTTATACCAATAACAGATATTCCTGTTGTATTATTATTTCTGATCAAGAGGACAGATACTTGCCTTGTAAAAACAAATAAAAAGCAAAATATATATTCAATATTACACACTAACCTGATACTCTTTTTCTGTGTAGTTACATTTGATTTAAGGAAAGCAAAAATTCAGTGTATCTTGCACAGTCTGCTTCTACTTTGGAGGGACAACAGGCTTCTGCTCTGGATATTGGGTCGACAGAAATGTTATGATAAATACAATAGAAGAAAGTTCGACAAAAGAACATTCTGACTGTCATTAAACCAGATGATAAATCCAAATTCAGCTTAGTTTCTAAAATATTTAAACTCCCATGGTCAGCTTTGTTCTTAGGCAAGTATAGGATCAGGGCAAGGGAGAGACCTGACCCCTAAATACTTCCCATAGTGCTTTATTTATTCATTTATTTTATTTTCAACAGAAGTACATGTGGGGATATTAAAAAAATCAGACTTTGAGGACTTAGTGTTCACGTATACCAAGCAGTTTCGATTACAACATAAAAAAGGACAGTTTGGGGGCTTATAGGCCCAAAAATAGGATATCTATCTTTGACCAACACGAACTGTGTCATTGGAAAAATCATATTCAAGGTAATTACTCTAACTACTACTTCAAGAGAATTGAAAAAAAGCTATTTCAACTTCCTCATGTTCTTAATTGCCCCTAGTCCAAGGCTAAAAGCAGAAATATCTGAATTAAATGAAAAAGGTTACCTTTTATAGTTACCTCTTTTTTAAGCTTTTGCAGTACATGTCAAGTAACAATGTAATACCACACTGTATATAATATTGTGTTCAGCAAAGTTTTCCAGATGAGTTAATAACAGACAATAAGTCACAATTAATGCATAGCTCATTCTGCACGTTGCTCAAACATATAAGCTTTTGCAAAGAATAGAAAATAGTTTGGTAATAAGATTTAGAGTCTTGTAGCTAGGTAGAAACTTTGCTAATATATCAAAGAGGTTTTAAAATGGTATTTTCAGATAAGCTCTTTGCCTATATCTAAGTGATAAAGGCAATAACCTCGTGGCTAACAAATTTCCTGTTTTGCTTTACATATACTTAAAGCTAAATTAGTGTAGCCAGACATTTTACTCCAGGAAAATTAAATGAATCATATTTTATGATAAAACTCTTAAAATAACTGTGTCTCAAAAGGCAGAATAATTTTAAAAAGGAATTTCATGGTATCCTGTCAAGGTAAGTATATGTATTCCTAAATATACGTCAATGTCGTACATTAAAGCCAGACTTAAGGAAAATTCATAACAGAGAAATAGATAAATTCTACGTTGAGTAAAGCTCTCCAAGAGTGACCAAATTATTCAGTACTTACGTCTCTCATTTCATGGATAGTTTACATCCAGCTTTTGTTATTGCCTGGGTTATGGGGAAGTACTGAGTTTCTTTCCAGAAATCAAATTCTACTTCTATATTGCTCATAAATCCTCATTGATTACTGATGACTGATTCCTATTATTCATGCCTCAAGCTAGTAATTTTCTTCCCATATATGTTAGACAAGACTGCTGCATCTGCCCTGGGAGATAAAAGTTTCAGAGATTTGCGTTCCACAGATTTGCTGAGTGGAGGATTGTGTGTTTTAGCACAATAATTGATAATTTGCAGTGTAAATAGCAAATAGCATTGGTCTTAGCAGGATGTCTGCACACATTTTAAATCTACAGGAGAAATTAGCAAAATTTAATTGTATATTTCTCAGTACCTTACAGACCATGTTAATTCCAAAATCTGGTCAATATCAACATTGCTCTATACAACTAAAGACTTGAAAAGAGTATTTAAAAATATCAGGGCACATTTGCATTAGAAATTGACACTGAAAATACAATATGTATTCATGCTCCCATGTGGACTTTAATACATGCAGAATTAAAACTGAAAGAAATTGTAGAAGGTGTTTTAAGCTTAATGGCTCATTCTGTGGACAACTCTTAATTTTCTAGAATAACAGTATTACAAACAAATAAATCATCAGGGACAAGAGCTGCCTGGTATTATAATTTAACTGTGCTCCAAAGAGCATTAGCACTAACTTGTCTCAGGCCAAGAGTCCATGCTTACTAAGTAGGCTCCTTAAGGTGATAGTCATACTGGTTTTGGGACATATATCAGTTTCGATGAGGCTAGTAATTTCTGATACGAATATATCAATGTTAATTTAATCACATATATGTACATGAAACTTATAAATTTTAATCAAACTGTTTTAGCTACAATAGAAAGAAAAATGCATGTGTATTAAATTGTATGTGTTGAAAGTAATATATTGAAACTAATACATTTAGATAGTTCAAACTGACTACTTGATGAGGTAAAATTTAACAGTATCAGGTTTGTCAGCAATACAAACACATTTTCTCTTAAGCAAAATTTAACTTCGAGGAACTAATATAAACAACAAGATAAGCCTACGAAATCTGGAAGCATTTTGCAGATATGGATATTACTTTTCACCTATAAAAAAATCAGTGAATAGCTGATAGCTAGAGAATTACTCACTGCATCACTTCAGATGATTCTTCTCCCTCAAGTTGTTTTGTTGGTTTGTATTGGGGTTTTTTTGTTTGGTTGCTTGGTTTTTCTGTATTCAGAAAATCAGAAATTAATAGGCAATGTCTAATGAAAAATAAAAGATCACAAATTACTGTAGCCATGGTCACAGCATTACAACTCAGCATTAGATTAGCAAATTATGAAAAAATAATACCACATGCACACACTCTATATCTTTTAATTCACATTTTCCCAAATTAGGAAATCAATTCAATTGTTTAAGTTTAGATATTTATATTACTGAGCACCTCTGAGTCTGAAGTGGAAAGAATACACCTCCTCAATATTCATAATAACTATTTGTGGATGAGAAAGTATTATATCAGTTTTGTTAAATTACAGGGAGAATGATTGCCTAACAGAGGCTGATATTTGACATACAAGCTTCTATAAACTTTCTCATTCTTTTGGATTCAGACAGTGTAAGAGGAACATCAGGTTTACCAGGCTTTGCACATTTTCTTTATGTATACCACAGTGCAATAGATATAACAAAAGGCTTCTCAGATGCCTTTCATTCATTTAGCTTATGTCTGTGTTGGCTTGCAAACCACACTTTTGAGAAACAATCAGAATATTTATTTTAAAAATCTCTATATTGAGATGCTAAAGAAACAGTGGACATAGCTGGATGGATACATTTCATTCTGTGTCACATATATGTTGCTATTTCTTTCTGAGGCAAGATACTCATTTTCAGATGCATCCACATGTTCAGGTTTATCTGTTGATACTCAAAGCCCTCTAATTATGGAAAAAAAAAAGTAGAAGAGAAGAGAAGAGAAGAGAAGAGAAGAGAAGAGAAGAGAAGAGAAGAGAAGAGAAGAGAAGAGAAGAGAAGAGAAGAGAAGAGAAGAGAAGAGAAGAGAAGAGAAGAGAAGAGAAGAGAAGAGAAGAGAAGAGAAGAGAAGAGAAGAGAAGAGAAGAGAAGAGAAGAGAAGAGAAGAGAAGAGAAGAGAAGAGAAGAGAAGAGAAGAGAAGAGAAGAGAAGAGAAGAGAAGAGAAGAGAAGAGAAGAGAAGAGAAGAGAAGAGAAGAGAAGAGAAGAGAAGAGAAGAGAAGAGAAGAGAAGAGAAGAGAAGAGAAGAGAAGAGAAGAGAAGAGAAGAGAAGAGAAGAGAAGAGAAGAGAAGAGAAGAGAAGAGAAGAGAAGAGAAGAGAAGAGAAGAGAAGAGAAGAGAAGAGAAGAGAAGAGAAGAGAAGAGAAGAGAAGAGAAGAGAAGAGAAGAGAAGAGAAGAGAAGAGAAGAGAAGAGAAGAGAAGAGAAGAGAAGAGAAGAGAAGAGAAGAGAAGAGAAGAGAAGAGAAGAGAAGAGAAGAGAAGAGAAGAGAAGAGAAGAGAAGAGAAGAGAAGAGAAGAGAAGAGAAGAGAAGAGAAGAGAAGAGAAGAGAAGAGAAGAGAAGAGAAGAGAAGAGAGAAAAGAAAAAAGAAAAAAGAAAAAAAAAAAGAAAAGAGAAAAGAAAAGAAAAAAGAAAATAAATGGAGATCATTACAGCAGGAAAAAAAAGACTAACTGTGTATGGACCAAAGTACAAACAGTCTTCCTAGGTACCTTGTCCTACTGAAATAGCAGCTTGAATTAATAGGCTATTTACTCAGCCCAAACACTGTTTCAGTTTCTTCTATTTTTATATCAGTATCAGCGTGTGCCATAGTTCACTTCTTCTTGGCACAAAATTTTATTATTTTGTTATAAGCAAAAGCAGAAATTGTCTAGAATGTTATTAAAACTTGAATCACCATTTCTGTGATACTGTCTTTCTAATAAGACACTTCATCCTCTAGACAGTGCATTAGTGTAATTGTTTGGGGTATTACATGTCATTTTCTAAGTTTTATTTCAGTGACTATTTGGATCAGTCTGGCATTTGATACAGAGGGCCAGCAGTGACATTTCAAGCAGAAGAGCTTGAATAGCATATTCTTGGAGTTCAGAATTTTACTTTCCATCCAGGAGTTTCAAACACTGACATTTTTCTCCTGGACTTCAATTGCTTTTTGAAAAGACAACATAAAATATATTTTCCTCTACATACCACTGAATGCTAAAACTACCCTATTTCAAGAAATATGGGTCTCATTCTACTGTAACTAGATTGCCAAGACACACAAAATAATATGAGTCTTCAATTGAAAAAGAAATATAAACTCAGCATTAAATAATCTGTTAATGCTCTTACATCTATCATATACAGTTTATATTGATGGTAAAGATCCAGGTGGTATTTGGTGCTGCCTTATTAAATCTCTATCAGCTTTTCTAAATTTATTAATTCAGTAGCACAGATGAAATATTAAAAAAACTCAGCAAAAACAGTTGTAGTGGAATTCTAATAATTTCCCTGAGTTCAGGATGGCTCATAGAGTGTTTACCACTGCTTAGAGATACTACATTCTGTATAAACAAACTCTTAAGGGAATGGAAAAGTAGAGATAGGTAAATTTGGAACACTTCATCCTACTGGGATGAAGTTTTGATCCCATAGGGGAGTTTATAAAGATTCCAAAGAAAATATTTTATTTTCAGTAACCATAAGACAGCTATTTGATGGGACAGCTGAGCCAGAAGTGTAGTATGGTTCTTATAGGTCTAGGTATTGCCTGTTCTGTGCCATAACTACCTTTTTGGAGATATCTTCATTATAAAATTCATTGTTACTGTAACAAAAAGCATATAAAAATGACCAGTAATATTGCTCAACTCCAGTGCTTGGTAGGAAAATATATACGAGAGTATATTTTGATGACTGTCCTGCCACAGTAGTATTCTCAGTCCACTTTGAAAATGTTTTCCAAATAGAAAATAACCTGTCTTGTTTGCTTTCACGGGACATCCGGGCTATTGTAGTCAACAAATTAGAGACAGCAAGGGACCTAGAAAGTTTGAAGTATATGTGATGGTGTGTTCACATCCCCTGTTCTGTGATTGCCACTATCCTTAGAGAGGGAGTGTCTCTTCTCAGTCTTTACTGGTGTGGTTCACAGAGTAATGAAGTGTAAAAACACATTATAAACCAAACTTTACTGAGGCAGTAAGAAAGATGAGCAATAACACTCCCATATAGTAACAGAATCATAGAATCGTAGAATGGTTTGGGTTGGCAGAGGACCTTGAAATTTAAGCTACTTCCAACCTAAGTATTCACCGCTGACCTATTTTTGTTTTTTAAAGCTGTCATCTTAACATCACAGAATTAAAGCTGGACTTTCAGAACTAGTTTACATCTGATTTTTTCTGATAAGCCTTACCTCCAATATTTAACGTATTAACAGTGAGAAATGTCATTTGAGAGAATGAAATTGTTAGTTTACCTAAAGCTGCAGTCTTTGTGGACATACGCCATTAATCAAACTTCTTTTGCTAGCAGTCATCAAGAAAATGCAGTTGGCATACCAAGAAATGTTAAACTACCTGAATAATTTAAATAGAATAAATTTAAATGAAAGCAAAGAAGCCTTAAAATTATGAGTAATGTCAAGTTACTTAAAAGGGCTAAAGGGCATTTATGAATTGAAACAGCTACAGAGCTACCTAGTGGATCAGTTCTGAATTGTGAAGCTGATGCAATTTCAAAATGTGTTTACAAAACTTTCACCAAAAAATAAACCAGTTTGGCTCTTTTTAAGCCCAAATATTATTTTAATAAAATGTGTTAATGAACCAATTAACACAACAAGTCAGCTTTGGGGGCTGAAGACCATTTTTCTAGGGCCATCGTATCACCTAATTATAAGCTTTACAACAAGTGTGTACAATTATCATTCCCAACACTTTCTGAGTTTAGTAATTTGTCCCAAGGCATCATTATTTTCTAAGACCTTTTGGTGAGCTGATGGACCAGTAAGTAAGTAAGCCACTCACTCATTTTTCCTGCTCCCAGTGGGATGGGAGAGAGAACAGGAAGAACAAAAGCATGGAAACTTTTGAATCAAGATACAGATTGTTTAATAAGTGAAGCAAAGATATTTCAGCCTTCTCTGGATATCTCCTAGACCAGAAAACTACAGAAAAATAGATTATGGTGAAGGAAAAAATGTGAGGAAATGGTGCTAAAAAATCAAACCAAAACACCCAAACAAGACTGCTTTAAAAATATGGCAAACCAGCAGAAAGGGTAGTCTCATTAGCATTGCATTACCAGGAATTAACATGCCACATTCAGATGGTGACGAAAGGGAAACAAAACTGGTTGAGGTTATAAAGGTATTTTCACCAATTGTACTTTTCCTGTGCTCTGGATAATAGGACTGAGGATTAGGAAGTAGAAGGATTACATTGCTCCATTCCACAGTTGCATAGGATAAATTGCATTTTTTTTTTCAATGTGATGGAGCTGAAAACGAGAATTCAAAAATGAATTCTGGCAGTGACTTCAGTGAATTCAGGATATCAACACAAGACTGTATTGAGCCCATGTCCTGAACTTTGTTGACTTCAAAGAGGTGAAAGAGAGCTGCTTAAAAGAGAGGGTCTTGGTGCATAATACTGCTAACAAAGGTATTAAAAGTACTGCTTTCTGATAGGAGTCACCATCCAAAAACATCTTGCAAATTTATAATTTTTGCAAATTATTTTAAATATACTACATGCATATATGTATGTGTGGAAATAGAAAAATGTCAGATGTAAAAAAAAAACCGATCACCTTTGAAATTTTTTTCTCACAGTTATATTAATTCCCCTGAAATTCACCTGGCTTTTTTTTTCTGAACTCTGGTATTTCTAAATACCTGAAGAATTCTTCTGCATTAGTTTATCTTATTTTTATTTAGAAACTTTAAAGTTTATAGATTATGCAACAGCACAAGAGAATTCCCAAACCAGTATATTTTTAGTAAAAAATATCCTACACAACAGTTTCTCTGTGCAGTAATAGCACTTTAACAGTGCAAATTTTAACTATGCAAACTTTAAATCCCAAAAACATAAACAGTAAAATGGCACTATAAATTGCAATTTTAAGGAAAAGAAACTGTAATTTAAAGGAAAAATGTTTAAATTGATCACATATGATATAACTATGAAAAAACTGCTCAGAAAAAGTTACTTTAAAAAACTAATAGAAATTGAAAGCTTGTGTGCATTCTGTAAAGAACACAGTATGGTACCTTGTATGGAACTCTGAAGCTCTGAGAAATTCTTTTATTTTGTAGTTATAAAAGCTCTACTTCACTGCAATCTGTGAGGTTATTTTTTAAATGTGTATTTATTTCAAGGTTCAAGCTGAACTGTTGGTCCTTGTTCATCTCAGCTGACCGTGAGGAATGTGACTGATTCCTAATAACAAAAGAACTGTAATGTTACTTGTCCAGATGGTATTTATAGGCCATAAAATGAAGTCAAAGAAAAAGCTAAGGAAAACTTAAATCACCATGGGGGGAAATATTGCAATATCTGTGTTCAGGAAGACAACTTTACTGCAGCCAGGAGAGATGCAGGGGCATAGAACATCAGATTTCATAAGGTTCACTGCTTTTGAAGCAAGACCATCATTGTTTTTAGGATGATGCATACAGTTTTAGATCTAAGCCAGACTTTTATACATATCTAGTTTAGTAATATTAAACTACAACTCCAAATTCTTTCCCTGAACTGCTACTATTTGTTAAATTACTTTAATAAAAATCTAAGTTAAAACTTTGTTTTGGTAGGTTTCCAAAAGCAATGAAATGTTAAACCTTCTGTGTGCTTAGTAGAAGGGTGTTAAAGTGTGTGTCAAACAACTAGAAGTAATATAATCTAATTCACAGCTAAGTAAGTTTTAAATTATCACGGAACTGAATTATTTGTAGGAATTTCTCTTAGGTTATTGCTAGTGTACAGTGTAGAGATGAAATTTCAGAGCAGAAGTTGGCTGAAAGTGCTGGTGTAGTACTTCTTTTTGTCTCATTGTCTACTAGTTTGCAAGATTGTGATGGCAAAGTGATTGCAACAAAAACAACCCCAAAAATAAAACCTTTCTTTTTAAATTAAGAATGGTAAATTCAGTGAAAACCAAGTAGACCAGTAGCAGAAACCACAGTCTTGAAAGCACTTGAGGATTTGCCCTAGGATAAGCATATGCATGTTCAAAGGCATGGCAACCACAATTTTCAGTGTTTCATCATTATTTCCTGGATTCAGAATGAATTTGAGGAAAATTTATTTTAAAAGGTAATTTGTGACAAAATCATAATATATGGAATTCACATATACCCAGATGTGTGCACGTGTGTATATGTGACTGTATGATTATGAATATGTATATAGATAACTTTTTAAAAATACCTGTTGTGAGGGAGTATCATGGTTTAGATCAGGATGGACAAAATATATTAGTTATTGCTCAACAACTGTGTCAGTGTCAATGAGTTTGAAATGTAATATTGTCTCTGCATAAGAATGGTTAATAATGCAAAGTCCTCAAAAGTTGCAGAAAAATGTCTGTATCTTCTTCTCTTTTCTTGCTCATAGTTTCAGCCTTCAGAGCCAGGGAGGAGCCAGGAGCTGAGTGTGGTGACTCTGGCTGCATAAGCTTCATCCCAGGCATCCGTGGAGGTCTTCCATAGTCAGGTGCCTCCAAAGGTGTAGGCCTGCTGCTCCATGCTGGGATGGTGGAGGCTGGATAAGCTTTATGAGGTGGGGACCATCAAGGATATTGTTTGATCTTTGCTTGTCGGCAGACTGCTTCAAGGTGTTGCTTGCTGATGGGTGTAGTCAGTCAATGTGCAAATATTCTCATACAAGTTTAGGGCTGCTCTGCCTGCCTTTTATATGTGGGTGGTATTTTTTTCAAAATACTTTCCTAAGAGTACTTTACCCAGTGGAAACTTTGTCCCTAACAACTACTTAACAACACACCTCAGGCCTCCAATATCAGCCTGATCCTTCAAGTGATGTCAGATCAGCAGTCAAAGACAGGGAAAAAGTCAAATGAGGTGAATTCCATCCTGGCATCCTTCTCCTGTTTTTCTTAGAAGCTCTAAGGTTTCTTTCATTCTGTACAGACTCACTTTGAGAAATGGTTTCCTTGAGGGTATGTTGTGTACCCTCTTGCACTCTTTAAGCTAGTGAGATCATCACTTTGCAGAGTTTGTCAAACTGCAGCTCCCTGTAAAAGGTCAATGTCGCCATGTCCAGAGTAAATGATATATTTCTTCTCCTTGTAATACCTCCTGTTCTTTTTATAACACTGCACTGTTAAGACTGCTGTCATCCATACCGAAACTTTGAAAGTCAAGGTTTCGGACCACAGCTGCAGGATTTTTTATGATCTGGAAGATCCTTTTAGATTTTGTACTCTTATCCTACTTTTCATGTTTTAGTCAAGAACCACAATTTTTTTTCATGGTCCTAGAAACTCACTTGGGGGGGATCATTAGTTTTCACTTGTAGGGATAAACAATTTCTTTTTAAGCAAAAAAGTCTGTCTAAACACAGTATTTTAGTCAGGTTAAATACTTTATATTGTATTCAGCACTTCAAAGACACATCTGACTCTAAGCGTGTGACTGCACCAAAGGTACAAATAGTGAACCATAGACTATTGTGAGTTAGAAGGGACCCACAAGGATCATAGAGCCCAGGTCCTGGGCACAAGGACAACACAACTTAAGGCACACTTAAAAATTATACGAGATATGTAATCGTTGTCCAAATGCTTATTGAACACTGACAGGCTTTAGGTGTGGACCACATCCCTGAGGATCTTGTGCCTGACTACCCACCCAATAATAATGGAAATACTTTAAACTCCTCTATGTGACTACATGACTATATTTCCCCTAAAACTATCCTCAGTCATTTGCAGTGATTGAGTAATTACAAATATATATCATATCAGACTTCTTCCTTGTATTTCAGAACTGATAAAAATCAATCAATGGTAACCCATGCTTCAACATTTTAATGGTCTCTTAATAGAGACTTTTCTCCTTTAATGAATCATCTTTTGAGATGTCTTTAGATAATATTACAGAACATAGATAAGTATTCTGGAATTCTAATCCATGTTATAAATACTGTTTATTTTGCTTACTCCTCTATTGATAACAACATTATGTGTATAGTTTTTAAAAGCCATTCCTCTAAAATATCACTTGTTTAGTTATTATAGTTTGAAATAAACTAAGTCACCTAGCCTCTCTCATTGTATACTTACATTAAATAATTTCACATATTGTTGAAAAAATCAGATTTTCTGACCTGAAATGACCTCACTTGGCATGCCTTTTTGAAACCACAGAAAAGTCTGTGGTAGCTGCAGCTTTGAAAAATTACTATATCATTTTGTGCAGAAAGTAAACTGAAATTCAGCTTTTTATGTAAATACCCAGCAAATGAGAAGAGTTGAAAAAACAAAGAAATTTTTTTTTAATTTTTTTTCTGATTTTATATTAAAATCAGATTGATTGGATAATTTTATTTATGCTACTTGAAGGAAGTATATCTCAGGTTATTCAAAAATATAAGAGAAATACACTGGGGAGTGCCACATAATGACAAATTAAATAAAAATAAGTGAACTATTATTTTTGTATTTTATTTTAAATAAATAGGGTGACTCAAAAAATGTTCTTTTTATTTTACTCTATTTATATATATAAAAACTAGGATTATAGTACATGTGCTCAGCTTCAAAGAATAAATTACATACAAGATTTTTGGGAAACTACTTGGTCTCTAGAAGTCACTTATCACACAGCTGTAGATTAATGGCTCACTAAATGTGATAGCCACTTCCATCAGCTTTCACTAACATAGGCACACATATCTTCTAATGAAGGAACAGCAATTTTTACTCAAGCTGTAGAAATTTTTTTTGTCTCTCTGTGGAAAAATTTGTTATATTTTATATATATTTTATAGACAGAATATTTCTTCCAATCAATAAAGAATGTGGTGAGTGACACTTGGTCTTGTTCATCAAGTTGTGAACACCATGTATGACTTATATTTCATAAACAGACAACAGATGGCTCTAATCCTTGTCTTAAAATTATTATAGTTGTCTTTTAAAAAAGCAGAAAATATGTGAGAAGTAAAGAACTGCATCTTCATTAATCAAGTCTATAATAAAACCCTTGCCTAGAAATGAGAATTATAGCATTAGAATAAGAGCCTGGATTATTTTTCCACTCTTCTTAATGATTGAAAACCATAAAGCATTGAGTTAGGGGTTATTAGGTATTTATTTTATTCTGCAGAGTGCATACAAAATTAGAGATCCTTTCACAGTGATTCTTTATTTATATCAGTCTTATATGCTCATACTGTTGCTGTGCTTTTTTTTCTTTTTTTTCTCTTGCAACAGGCTGCTGGCAGCTTGAAAATGAAGAGGTATCCTGACAATGACCTTTAAAAAACCAAATTGCATTATTAGGAGGTAATAGCTGTACTACAATAACACTGTTAAAATGAAATAACATTTAAAATACCGTTTATTATGTAGTTACAGACCTAAAACCATAGGGTCATGAAAAATCACTGCATTTTTACACTTTCCTCATGAAGACAATGTAGTACTCAAAGTATGGTCATGTCAAAGTTTTATAGAGGTAAAATAATTTCATCATCTTTTGTAGTTCTGGTTTCCATGTTCTAAGAAGGATTTAGGATAGTTAGAGAAAAAATATAGAATAACAACATAAGAAGATGTTGCTTTGTGAGAAAATGCTGAAAAGGATGGCACTCTTCAATTCAGAGAGGAAAAGAAATGAAGAGCGTTATGACAGAGGTTTACAAAGTCATTAAGGACCGTGACTAGCTGTTCTCAAACAGACTTGGAAGTATTCTGTTAAAGTACCAGAATTTTATTTGAATAAATATGATGGAGTACTTGATACAGTGGGAATGAACTGTAGTTTGCTGTTACAAGACACTAAGAAAGCAGGCAGTATCCTAAAATAAAAA
>VZRQ01005763.1:236844-256355 GCA_013397975.1 Machaerirhynchus nigripectus
AAAAAAAAAAAAAGGATCAGACAATCCAGTGGACAAGAAAGTTCATGAAGAGATCATAAAAAGATTGTCAAAGTCCTAAAATAGAAGTTGTACTTGGGAGCATGAGGTAAATCTACTGCAGAAAGTGATCAAGCTGAACGGTTTATCTTACTACCATTGTGAGAGACTCCAGTCTGGGCTAAAGGGACCATTAGTTTGGCCCAGCAGGGTTTTTCTTGTGTTCTTCCAGTCTCTCCTGGACACCTGGGAGTTTCCAATTCTTCATAGAAAATACCTATAATTATTTTTAACAATTTAAAAAATAGCACAATAGAGAAAATTGGTGAAGTTACAGACAATCCTAAAGGTGTCTATTGCCTTTTATTTATCTTCCAGATCAATTTAATACTTTTAGCAATTAAAGGGGCTTGTACTTTTGTTTCTTTTTATTTTAAAGTATACTGACTCTTCTCAATATGGGTCATGGCAGCACCACAGGCAACAAAAGTTGCAGAATAATAATGCCTTCCTGCTGTTAAATAAAGGATGAGAGTTTCTTACACTGAATTTGAACAGAAACTTCTGAGAGTTCCTGATCATCTGGCATCTAGTCCCAAATACCCACACTTGGAAAAAGAGCATGAGAATGTTTTTTACAGAGATCTAGACTGTAGTTCCAAGTTGATTAGAAAAGTATTTCTTAAGAATAAGAAAATTGTACTTACCTTTTGTTTTTCTATTTGTAAAATTCAAAACAAGGAAAAATATTTGAATTTAAAAAACATTAATTTAGATTGAAATAATCTGAAGTCAAATTTCTAAGAAAGCACTTCAGTCTAGAAAACTCATAACAGTAGACTAAAATGTAGCTAGCTGAGTTTGTGCATACTTTAAATCTTTTTTTAAAATTTTTTCAGTAGCAAAAATTTCAAAACAGAAAAAAACACTTGAATTCATATAATAGATACATTAAATTAAGCAGAAAGTCCTGATTTAAAACCTCTGTTTTGGTAACTTGAATTAAATTCATTGCTATCATCAACTACTTCTAATCCTAACTAGTTGATTTTGAGTATGTTCGTTTTTGTATTTATTTTCCAATAACATGTTTATAAACATTTAAGACATTTGATCTTAAACCTCTTCGAGGCATGATTTTTTTTAAGAGGAAACACTTTTTTACAAACCATACAGGTAGTAGGATACAAATTAAAAGAAAAAAAAAAAAGCTAATTCAGAAAAAAAAATACAAAAGTATATAATACTGGGGCAGGCACTCCAGTGGAAGACGTGTAATAACCCTATCTTTCAGGAAGAAACCTTTTTTAACTTTTAGGTGGAAAGAAACAACCAAGGACTTTAACTATCAAAATTGTGTGATTATTGTTGACATGGTAAAAAAGTATACTTGCAGACAATGTAGAATATTTTTTGAAGACTAAAGGTTTTTATATGTTGTAATGATGATGAATATTGTGTATGAACACAGATTTTGTTAAAATATATTGTTAATGAATGTAGCAGTGTGGGATTGAGACTTGAAACCAGCCTGATTTGTCAATCTTTTAATCTGATCTCTCACTATCTCTGTATTTGGTTGCAATAATGGAGTAAGACTCTATGAAAGTTTTGTATTCATAAACATATATATGAATCACTTATTAATGGCTGTGTCTACATTAGCATTTTGATTCAGAGTGTGATTTTTTGAATTGAATTTACAGATCATCTCCATTTACTTAATTTTCCTTTGTTTTTTTTTAAGCTCTTCATCTCCAGAGACCAGACTTTTTGGAGAGAAAACTAAATCACAAGCTCTTAGTAAGGTGCATACTACATTTTGGAAGACTTAGTGAGCCCAGACAGCTGCTTATGGACATCTTTGAACCACAGATGTGCTGAGGACATTTGGTTCAGGGAACCAGATGATGCTGATAAGTACAAATCTGAACCATAAAGTCAGCACAAAACACATGAATGCACTGACACTCCTATTCCAATCAAATATCTTACTTAAACAATATGTAATATACATACTTAAATTGCAAGCTAATAATACAAAAGTTCCAATGCTAAAAATATATAATATAGCACTATTTTTAATCTTCTTTTCCTAAATGAAAATCCTTTATTCACCTATGTACATTTTGAAATTTTCAGCAAGCACATTGTCATGGTGAAAGTACCTCTGACTTGCAAATCAATAATGCAGAGTGTTAAACAGAGTGTATTTTGTGGTTTAAAGTGGATCGAAAAAGACTTGTGAACATTGCATATACAGAAATAGAAAAATAATCTACCATGTTCGCTAAAGCTGCAATATGAAGCTGGGTTCTGCTATCTAACAAAAAGCAAAATAAATGAAGAATGTGGAGAGCTCTGGTTTGGATGAAGCTTTTTGGTTTTTGGTTTCTTTAAGCTAGTATGAACTACTGCATCACCTGGAAAAGTGAGAGAGTAAATGGGATATAATTGTGAGGAAAATTAACATGGAGACTTTGATTCTTTTGGCTTGTCCTAGACTGTTCTACAATAGTGGGACAGAACAAAAATAACCATGTGCTGTGCAAATTCCCTACATGTATATCAAGTCAATGTCTTTTAAACAGACATTTTTTTGTTAAAAAGCACATGCTGGAATTTTCCACTGAATTTTAAGGGTCAAGAGTTTACCAATGCATAAAAATACTGATACAGTGATATGAATCAAACTATGCTGTATTTCCCTCAAACTAAAATGTCAAAGCAGGGAATATGTCATGAATCCTAGAAACAGATTATTATATAGAAATCAGCAGACAATTTAATGTCTTAACGTCTGAGAGAGCAGATGTTATGATCTGATGTACAAACAGCAAATTGAGTTGCTTTGATTTAAAAAAATTCTTCTTAAATTAACACATAGAATAGGATAGAATAAAGAAACTAGATATTCACTGAACATCTGCTATTTTTGTGTCATTCAGGTGACTCATATACCTGCATTTTCCTTGGGGATGCCAAGTTTTTAAAACCAGATTCTACTACAAGATTGGTGCCAGTAGAAAATGTGTGTAAATATTACTTCAGTGAAGTGTCATTTCAGTGTATTTCTTTTGCTGAAGCCCTAACACAAGATTACAATCCATCTCCTTCGCATTTTCTTTTTTAAATTATTGATTCTTTTTTTAATTAACCCATTACCATTGGTATTCTAGACAAAATAAAATTCTTTAATTACTGGCTATGTTTAGAAAATCCCCATTTTTGGTCAGATGTGCCTATCATGTAAGATAAAGATATAATCTGGATTCTTTGAGTTACTCATAAATGGTTCAGCCCTGTGATGAGCTACATGTAGCATATTTGAATACATGCCTCTTCAGGCATCCACAGTGAAACCTGGTACATTCAACCTTTTCCCAAACTTCCCTACTACATTGTTTAAGAGGTGACATAAAAGTATGGTCAACAACCAGGAGCTGACTCAAAAATAACAGTCAGTGATTAATTTCTTGCCTTCCTGCATTTATTACCTCAGTGTTTGAAAGTGGTTTCTTTATCAGCAACCAAATCAGAGTGTTTCACATTGCCCTAGTTAGGAGAAAAATAAAAACTGCTTTACATTATAAAGTGTTGATCATGTGTACTTTCAGTGACCCTTTTTGTTTTCTCCATGCTAATAGGGAAAATGTCTCCAATCCTTATGGCTTCCTCTTTCACACTTTTCCTATGGCCAATGATTGATTCAGTAAACACTTTTATAGCAATTATGATATAGTTTAATAGTCCAACCTTTTGATTTCTGAATATCTAAATATGGTTTAATGCTGACTGAAATAATCATAAACTTTTATCAAGCTACATAATAATTACCCACTGAGGGAAATCATATACGTCTGGAGTATACATTTGTACAACTAGACAGCACTGGCCATAAATCAGCAGACTGTTTTTGTAGAGCCTTTTCCTTGAATAATTCTTAGTCATTAAAGCTTTTGGAAAGAAATACGATTTTACAAATATATTTCAAATCATCTAATCTCTGAATAAAGCAAAGAATTCCTTAGCTGCAAAAATTTATTTTAGTACAAAAATTAGTACAAAATGATTTCATGATTGTAGCTCTTCCTTTAGCAACACTTTACTACTACTATTTATCAGATCTTCTCTGTCCTGACAGGAAGAAACATTATCACAAAGATACAGAAAACAACTTTCCACTAAAATTCTGGTGTAACTAAAGTGAATGACAAAATTCCTATTAACCTTAACAGGTTCAAGAAAAGCTTTTACACAGATCAGCTGGCAATTATATTAGTTACCTAATTGTATCTATGCACTCATACTAAATAATGAATCTTCTCAAAGCAGCCCAAAGAGTTATATATAAAAAAAAAATGGAATTATATTTTGTGTATATCATTTATACAAGAGCAGAGGATTCATAGAGGAGAAAAACAATCAATAAAAATGTGCCATTTCCTGACACAGAGGTATCTTGATGACAGAGAAAGTTGCTTCACTAAAATCTCACTTACCAAAGGAAGTGAGACACAGTGAGAAAGGCATTTCTAGCTTGACTCATAAGGGAAAGTGTGAGAAAAATCTGTATTTTAAAACAGTATCAAAAAGGGAATCTTTTAGATCTGGAGAAAAGCAATAGTGTCATCTAATTCATTTATCGTGTGTTATCAGAAACTGGACTGTATTTTATTCTTCTAAGTATACCAAAGAAACACTTTATCCTTGTTTTTCTTAATATTGAAAGCAGGCGGCTAGATTCCTTTGACTAACAAGTATGGTCCAAAAAAGTATCACAGTTTTGTATCTAGACAATATAAATTTTCAAATACAGTGATTTTTCCCATTAAGATAATTTTCACATGATCATTTTGTATAAAGCAAATAAACGCTCCCAAGACATTAGTCCTGCACAGCTTTGATGATGTGCAGAACAAAATAAGTATACATATAGGTAGATTTTATGAAGTAAACATAGTCTGTAATTATTTTATCGAAGTTTATCCCTAAGAGAGCAAATAAAAAAGCTTAACATTAACAAAGTGGTTAAAGCTATATTTCACCTTGGTGATTATCTCTTCTGTTTTTTTTAATTAATGTGATATTTTGGGGAAACAATTATTACAAACTATTAACCTATGGCAGTAGCTGGAGAAATGAGACTTCACTAAGGTATTTAATACTTACTAAGCACTCTTTGTATGAAAACTCTCCTACCTCTTCCCCCTTAGCAGCTGTGTTTTGGAAGACCAGAAGTTTAGACACAATGTTTGCTAAAGTAATGCAAATAAATTAATACTTGAATGTACTTTAAAAAAACAAAAAAGAATGATTCAGCTCTTCCGTTCTTTTATTTTTTGTTTATAGCAGTAACTATATGTATCGGACAAGGCTGTGACCCTATTCCTTTCTTCTAAGAACATATTTACAATTCTATCCTCAGAATAATTTTCTCTACTGTAAACACAAATAATTCAGCCAAGCTGACTTGAAATTCTGACTCAGCTTCCCAGTCACCAGATAGGGGCAAAATAATGATGGCTGGCATTACTTTGTGATCAGCTGTTTGTGACTCTGAACTCAATAATTTAAAATTATTGTTAATCCATCTATTGATGGGGGGTGATTAGTAATCATTACTCATAAAACGTCAAAAAGATCTAGGCACCTACTCAAAATTTTAGAAACCTCATGTTACAGACATGCAATTATTTATTCCATCTTGCACTAATAACTTCAGATAATTTACAGGTATACAATTAAATCTTTCAGAAATGTGTCTACAATTTACAAATCTTAACATATACAAGACAGTAGTATTTTACACCTACCTCAAAGGAAAAATTAATTATTTTACTATGTCATGGCAAGAACTAATTGTTGGTGGGATGTTTTTCCTGCAGACTCAGCTTTGTCATTAAGCAAACACTGCATTGATGATTTTAGCGCTACCAAAGCAAGCATTTCATGATGACCATTAACTTTTCACTTTCCTACATGTTCAGGCTCACCACAGTGGGAAAAAAAAAAAAGGCAGAAAATGATTTCTCCAATTTATTATTGCATTTGTCTGGAGGCAATTTTCTGACTGAAATGACACAAAATCCACTGGGAAACAAGAGCTATGGACCCTATAAATATGCAGCCATCACTTCTATGATCAAGCTTTTGACTCTGTTGCAATGGCTGTCATAATAAGAAGGAACGCTATGGGAGAAAAATAAAAAGGGTTTTTGTTTGAAATTCCTTGGTGCACTCCTAGCACCCACAAAATTGGTGCTTATTGTAGGCACCACAGTCTAAAAAAGTATTATACACACTGTTGGCAGATGCTGTCAGCTGAGATGGTAGCTGTTATTCACTTCAGTATGACAGTCTTTTAAAAAATCATTACAACTGCCTGTTCTTCAGTGTATTGTGTTAATATGGATGATTTGGACAATTGGTTTTTTTTGCTGCCTATCAGAATCTTCTTGTATGCTTCAGCTTCTCCCCCTTTCCATTTACTCTTTATCAAACAAAAACCAGAAGAAATCTATTGGAGAAATGACATAAAAATTGTTTTCCTGAACAGAATACAGTCAGTATTATCTTCGGCTGTCCGTAAGCTTATCATTGCTACATTTCCATGTATCCAATTACAATTCCTGTAACTCAGGAACCTCAGATCCTGCCTGCAATGTGCTGCAGCTGGCACACTGCTTCTCCTCACCAAGTGTGACTGGGTTTTGCAGGTAGACACTGTTACCATTCTGATTTAACGAGAGTATGATGTGGTAAAAAAAAATCTCTCAAGACAGTCCAAAAACGGCTGAGAGCATTTAAATGGCCTTTTGCACTTCCTTTTCTGATCCAGCTGGGCAGGACTACAGCTGACTACAGAAATATCTCTTATCTGCTCTGTTGGGTGGCAGTGCATTAAACAGAGAATCCCAATCAGGCTGGAAACAGATACGTGCTTAGTATGAACAGACAGCTGTGTGGAGGTTGGTAACTAGGGCTGTGACTCACTGCATGGGGCTCAGAAGAACTAAATAAGAATTGGCTCAGTCCTGTGGAAGAAGTATTTTGTATTGTTGTTATTGTCTACATGATCTAAAAAGCACTGAGTATGGATGGAGGCCTGACTAAAAGGGAAGCTTAGGGAAATTCAGTACATTCAATTTTCTACTGGTTAGTAAGAAGAAGTTGACAAAGAGGTCCTGAGGTCAACAAGCAATATTTTAAGTTCTGCAGAATGTGTAAGTCCAGGAGCAAAAAATTCAAATGTGTAGGTTTGAGAGCTCCCTAGACCCTCAGAAGCTCACCTGTACATAAATAATAATTATGTTTCTAGCTCCTGCAGGTGCTGAACTTCACAGACTCAAAAACAGCAGCTGGGGCCTGGTTTGCCAGCTGACCTGAAAGAGCACTAGTTCTCCATTTGTTTTCACTTGAACTGTTCCCCACAGGAAACTTAGATGTTCTTTTTTCCTCTCCCTACATGTACTGTTTTTGAAACCGGAGCCTACTTCTATTCCCAAAAGTGGAATTCATAATTACAGAAAGGGCATTATAATTTCAGATTTGAGCAACTCAGTCTCAATATTTGTGTATTCAAGAAATCTATTCAAACAGGAAACATAAATTAATTAATATGGTTTTACTTGGTACCAATGGTTAAACACTCATCTTTGATTAGCTCATAGCTTCTTTTTTATCTCTCAGATCAATAGAAAAAGGTAGAAGGTGGGAAAAAAACTCTGTGATTTCTATTCTTCTCAGACCTTCCTTGTGTGTACTGAGTAGCAGTTGAACAAAAACAGAAGCTATACTGAGAATAGTAATATAGTCCGCAAAAGCCTCTCAGCAAATCAGAAGTTGATAAAACAGAAGTGACAAGCCAAAGGGAACAAATTTTAATCTGACTTGCATATTCAAATGTAAATATGCAAATTTTAAAAGTCCAGTTTTATTCTGCTGTGAACCACCCTTCAGCATGTGAACCTGGAATTATGATAAACTTCGAGAACTCCATTTGTTCTGCTTATAATTGCATATTCCTTTCCTTAAATACAAGTATTGCCCTAATTTATTTTTTTCCTTTGTATATCCATGTTAAAAGGAATTTTCTCTTCTGTGTTTTCTGTCCAGCATATTTTTCCCCCTTTAATTTTCTTTTTTTTTCTTTGAAAATACTCCTGAATTCCCCAATCTCCCCACACAATCACTTTTTAAATTTTTTTTTTTCTTTCTGGCTTAATGAAAAGGAGCTAAGAACAGACAGGAAACTGCAGTTCCAGTAGCATTGCCCAACAGAGAGCTGGCAGTGCCTTCACAATTTTTTGGAGAGCTTTCCTTACCTTCCATGAGCATAATGTAGCATAAATACTTCAAATACCTGAGGTGGCTGAAAGGCACATTTTCAGCTCATTAGAGGAGAAAAAAGTTGAAGAAGAGATACTGTCATAGATTTGTTGGAGAAAATCCAACTTAGCTCTTTCTTCCTCATCTGATTTATTAAAGAACAAGAGAGAGGAGAAAAAAATTGTCCAGAAATGCCACTTCTGTGATACAAAGGATTTATTGGGTGTCTAATTAGTTACCAGAGGCTTTCATAAATTTTTCTCTCTGTGCTGTACATTTTTTCCTATGATACAGCCAACCTATCCAAGTCCTACCTGGATCTTTTGAATTGTGACTGTGTCTGCAGCTTATAATCAGACATATGACATGGAAGATAGGTCAACTGGGATACAGGAAACAATAATCACCAGTAACATGCAAGTCAGCAGTTTTCCATTATTAAAATATTTTTACAAAAATTCAAGATTTGTATTGAATTCATATGACTTTAATGAAAACGTGAATTTAGACTTAAAACCAAAACTGATTAATTTTGACAAGAGATTTCAAAAGAAATCCTGAGGCAAATTTTTAAGTTACTGCTTTAAAACAGACATTACATTCTTTCCTATTACTTCTTTGACTTCTTTTTAAGTTTCGGTTTGTTTTTTTTTTCTATCACTTCCCATCAGCAGCATAAATGGAGGAAATAGGATGTAAGACTCATGGGTTGAGATGAGGAATGGAAGATCACTTACCAATTATAGTCATGGGCAAAACAGAAGCAACTTGAAGAAGATTAATTTAATTTATTTCCAATTAAAAACAGTGTAGATGGTGAGAAATAAACCAAAAACTTCCCTCACACCTTGTTTCTTCACAGGTTCAATGTCTCTCCTGATTCTTTTACTTCCTCCCCCTGAGCAGTGCAGAAGGGATGAGGAATGGGGGTTGCAGTCATTTCATAGCACATTTTCTCTGCTGCCCCTTCCTCATCACGCTATTCTCCTGTTCCAGTGTGGGTTTCCTCCCACAGGATGCAGTCCTTCAGGAACAGGCTGCTGAAGCCTGGATCCCCTGCAGGCCACAGCTCTTGCCGCAAAACCTGCTCTAGCATTGGCTCCCCTCCACAGACCAGGGTCCCAGCCAGGAGCTTGCTTGTGCATGGACTTTCCACAGGCTACAGCATCCTCCAGGGCACCTGAAGCACCTGCTGCAGCATGGGGTCCTCCATGGGCTGCAGTGTGGATGCCTGCCATAGCGTGGCCTGCCGTGGGCTGCATCTCTACCCAAAATGTGAGTGCAACCTGCACAGCAGCATAGGCTAGGTAAAAAATCCATGTGACTATGTAACATTAAACAATGCATAAAATTAAATGCCTTAGAAGTAAAATCTGAATTTTTGGCTTGGATTATTAAATATAGTTCAAATTTCTGCTCCTGTTACACAAGTAACTGTTGGGATCTTGCCCTTAAGCCTCATCTAATTTATCAGTAATAAGCCATGAAGAGAATACAGAGTAAATACAGGTGGAAAAGGATCATTGCCATTCATTTGGATTATTAGGCTTCAGGATTACAGCAGCATCAGTGCCAAGAGTGGACTCCTCATAAAAATAAAACTTTTAGAAGTATCTTAGGAAGCCAAGTAGACTTCAAGCTGTCATGTTATTTTCAGCTGCTATCTCAAACATGGCTTCCCAAGAGACAGAAGCTTATTCCAGTCTGTGAATCAGGTGTGCCTCTGAAGATGAGCACAAAGACCTTAAGCCTGTAGTTGTGGCTTTTCAGTTTCTCTGCTGTCAGACTTCTTTTAACTGAAATTTTGCACAGATTTTAATCTCTTTCCCTGGCAGATATAAATTTATAAATAGAAGAATCTGATTTTCTCAGATAGTCTCTTTTTTATCCTTGGCCCTTGGTCTCCTTTGAATAATATCTGATACCCTATGAAACATGAAGAAGGCCAAGGAGAATCTCCATCCTTTACTTGGTGTAGGGGGAAACATAATCACAAAGGATGAGGAAAAGGCTGAGGAACTTAATACCTTCTTTGCCTCACTTTTTAATAACAAGACCAAGACAAATGTTTGTCAAGGTACCCAGCTCCCTGAGCTGGAAGACAGACAGGGAGGAGAATAAAGCCCCATAAGGCAGGCGGAAATGGTCAGACAACCCTCTTAACACCCTCCCTTCACGTACTTACTGAGTATTACTGAGTACTCCCTTACGTATTACTTATTGATGAGGTTGCTTCTCAGTCAGTTTTTTTGCAAGGCTGAACAGGGCCAGCTCCCTCAGCCTTTCCTCAAAAGAGAGATGCTCCAGTTTTGTTGCCTTCTGCTGGACCTCCTCCAGGAGCTTCATTTCTGTCTTGCACTGAAGAGTCCAGAACCAGACACAGCACTTCAGATGTGACCTCACCAGAGCAGAGTATAGGGGCAGGATCACCTAATTTTTGGGCCACTCACTGCAAGAAGGACATTGAGGTGCTGGAGAGTGTCCAGAGAAGAGCAACAGAGCTGTGGAAGGGTCTGGAGCACTATGAGGAGCAGCTGAGGGAGCTGAGATTGTTTTCAGTCTGGAGAAGAGGAGGCTCAGGGGTGACCTTATCACTCTCCACAAATACCTAAAAGGAGGTTGTAGTGAGGTGTAGTGCATGGTCACGAAATGATACTTTGGCTTACCTTCCAGTGCTCTTACTTATACCAGAGCCATTAACAGAAGAAGACAGCAATTTATTTGCTACTTAAAGGTACAATTTTATCTTTATTCCCTTTTTTCTCTCTTGCTTTTGAATCTCGGTGAGAAGCAAACTGGCAAGTCTGTGCTCATTCACTTGTAAATTAATGAAAATATGTTAAGACCTTTCATCTTCATTCTAAGTTGAGACAGGACAGGCATGTTCTGTGTATCACCATGCAGAAGAGAGGAAAGATTGTTAGGTGTAGGTATGGCAAAAGATCAATGCATTCAGTGTATAATTTAATGCTCATAGGAAATGAGTTTATTCCGTATAATAGGAAAGGCTATTGTTTCAGTTTTGTTAATGATGAAAAGTTACACAACAGCGAGAATATCAAATGAGAGAGAGACCTAAAAGAGGACCTTGGTATACATTTGATTGGGATATCAGACAATAGAATTCATTCCCAGTGGAGAAAAAGATTCACATGTATTGTAGCAAAGTTTGAATGAAAAGAGAGCCATGTATCTCTCTAGGGCATTGTGACTAACCGCCTCAATAATTTTATTTTTCCTTTTTACACATTTTTGCAGCTGGATACAGTGGCAATCTAACAATGAAAAATTTTTCATTATTTCAGTTTTACCATTTCAGCACAAATAAAGCATAAAAACACTCATTTCCCAAGAGCAAGGACTTAAAGATCACAGTTGCCTGTCTCAAGCACTGTTAAGACCACAGAAGGAATTTGCTGTGAGATGAGCACAGATGGGAGTGAGATGATGGTGCTAACTCTAGACGTGGTAGAAGTGAGATCTGGTAGCACGTCCTGGCTACTGCATTCAGACAAAAATTCACACTGGCAAACCGTGTAAAGAACCAACTGCTCATACACATATCACTGGTCAAACAAGGATCACCCCAAGTTATGGGACAGATGGCATCTGAGACCAACAATGACCAAGGAAACTCCCCCAAATATGCCTCCCTGGACACCTGGACTGGAGGAGAAGTCACCACAGCAAGAACTTGAGATAAGAAAAAGGTGTTACTATTGTCTGGGTGTGATCTCAGATTTAGTGGGAGGTTAACAAAGCTGAGGGAGAAGAATGGATCACTGATAATGGACACAAGGAATGCAGAATTTATGGGCCACAAGGAAAGCTAACTCAGTAACTATGATGAAATCAACTCTGAACAGATGAAAGGCAATTTTGGCAGGGGGAAATCACAACTGCTGACTCACAGCCACCAACCAAAGAAGCACACCAACTTGAAGAGAAAGATTGAGCATGGGATTGATTAGCATTAGAAATGAGGGAATCATTTAACCAGTAGAATAAGAAAGTTGTATAGCCAATGAACAGTAATTCCTTTATTTGCTAAAGCACATAAATAGTGAAAAATTTTGAATTACCCCCACCACCTAGAAGCCCAAGGAGAAGAAGGACCAACAGGACACTGCTGGTGGTGACTGTCTTCTGCTCGAACTCTCTCTCTAGCTTTTCTATTTCTTCCTGTCTTTCTGCCTCACATTCACTGTAAAATAAATTCTGGACTATTGACTTTGGCATATGGTCTGGTTTGCATTTAGTTCAGGCTAGGACATCTCTCTGTAACTGGATTTTAACACTAAATGTTTAAGTTTTGGTAGTTTTTAGCGTAACAGGTGGTATTAATCTAATCTTAGACCAAACAAATTAAACTACCTTACTAGTAACTAATCAAACTCAGCTAGCCCTCCTAGTTTTTCATCCTGAGGATTAAGAAAAGAGACCTTACTAACATGTAATTCATACTACCCTCCAAAGATTTCAAGATTATATAGAAAATTAATTAATTTGTAGATATCTCCAATGTGTACATAGTCTAAATCTTTGTCTAAATCTTTGAGATGAAACATATGTCCCTAATCTTTGCACATGGGATAATGTAAAATAAAATATGAGAAGCACGTTATCTAACTCATCTGATCGAATATCAACATATATTTTAGGATTAAATAAGCCACAATTTTTTCTCTTCTCTAAATAGGAAGGCAGCCTAGTTTTACTATTTCAGATATAAGGCTTCCTTATTTGGTCAGTGTCAATATCACACGAACATTATTATTTGTAAAAAATTAGAAGTTAATAGAACATCTTTTTAGAAGAAAATTAGGGTGGTTTTTGGTTTTTTTTACATGGAGTCTTAGTTTCATTCACTGAATTCCCATTGTGATCTTTCTGGAGGCAATGCAGCATGAAATTCTGCAGTTTCTATCATAATGGTAATCTATCAGAAGCAACAGAGTGATTTACTGATTTAAAAGTGCCAATAAAATAAATAAATAAATATTTACACTCCCCCCTCCCCCCTCTAAACATAGAAAATCAGAAAAGTCATTATTTTAGCTTTCTAGATTAATTCTCATTTTTTTCCCTCAGTATCCCTGTCAGACAAGTAGAATTGTTTCTTTTCTAATTTCTTCACAGCTAAAATATGTTTTAAATTTCCTTACTGAGTATGGAAGAACCAGACAATACATAAATCAGCCAGATCCTCAACTGAAATTCTACAGAATCAGTTTTCACAGAAATGAAAGACAAAGAATGTTCTGTGGCTAATTTTATTAAGCCTCACAAGAGTCCTGCCTCTGATAATAATAATAACAATATTCCCCAGCCTTGCTAGGGGTTATGAGGGAATATTGTTTTTCTTTGAGCTTTTTTTTTTTTGTCAGAAAGGTCATTTAAAGCACAGCTAATCAATTTATCTAAGATCCTTCGAGTCAGAAAGTAAATAATGTAGTACCCTCATCCTAATAAATCTGTATCATCCCAGTTACTGGATTCTTCCTTCCCTTGGGTATCAATTGCTTTGTTGCAGCAATTTTTTGCCCCAGTGTTTCATCACATGTCTTGGTTTTGCACGTTTATTAAAAAGCTTTTTATTAGAATGAAAGTTAGAAACCTATCTGCAACTAAATTAGCAAATACTTAATTGGCTGTTAACCTCACTTCCTACTTCACTTCCTACTATTGTTCAAGATAGACCTTTTTTTCTTATTTGCTTATATATTTTTAACATTTTTAATTATCATGTCTGTATTCCCCATGATTTTTTTCTATTACCATTTCTTGAAAATATGTTCAATTCTCATAAAATCTTATACTTCTCTCAATCCTTTCTTGTTATTTACAAGTCTATTAGAAAAGCCACTTGCTTTCTGAAATCTGTATCTACTAAAACATTTTTTTCCCCATATAGTCATTTGTGGACATAGATATTGTTTGGAGTTTTGGGACAGAATCTTTTATGAGTGGAAAATAGTTCTCTCCGTTTTCACAGCATCCAGTTCCTTTGGCCTTGGTATCCAGTTGCAGATGTCTTTCCAGTAGAAGCTTTTTCTTAAAGGTATTCAAGTCTCTTAGTGGAATGGAATTCTGATAGTCATTGCAGGCTAAGTGAAAATAAATGAACAAAACTAAATTATTCCTCAGTATTTTTTATATTTATATTTCAACAGCGTGCAGTTTATCTTCCTAAATAAAATAAAATTAATATATTTTAGCAAGAGATGAAAAATGAAAGTGTATATTGGCGTGGTATTATTAAGCACGGTCCTGTGGCATTACAGTCATGGCAAATTTTGACACCGTCTCTCATGAGCATTTACATGAGACCATCTGCTTGGGAAAAGGGAAAGCCTTCTTTGTAAATGCAAGGTGACAGCTGGAGGTGAGTTGTCGTTTGACAGGTTGAAGACAGTTGTGTTTTGAGAGCAAGCAGATATGCCTCTAAAGAAACACTCTGTAAATAAGTTTATTTCAATATGGTCTACATATTGATGTATACATTTTATGTATTGGTAAAATACCATTTTAAGACCTCACCTGCCACCATCTTACTCCTTTTGTCAGCCTAACAATTCATTTCAAACAGGATAATAAGTGCTTTAAATAATACGCATTTTTAGGATGGTATAAATCACATAAATTATTACAACAAAACTTCCTTGCCTGGAAACAAATAAATGATTTTCCACAGTGGAAGTTGACATTATGATCAGCATGTGAAAAAGAGACATCTAGTCTTCTTGAGACTTAGACAAACTGAAAAGCACTTGTTTTCAGGACCGCCATCTTCTCTTTCCAGCTGCCCATAGAAACAGAATGCCAGAAATATTCCCACTGAAGCACATCAGGCAGGAGCCTGAAAAACTTCTCAAAGCCTAGTAAAATGACTTAATATAGACCTCCGCAAAGTACATGCAATGGAATTTTTCTACTACCATTCTTTGTCCTGGATTTACATCATAGTTATCCCACACATTAATTAATTTATAAAGGTGCTCTTTTCACAATGTACTAACGTGCAGTTCTTACTATTAAAGCATTACAAAATCATGAACATGCAACTATGGAAGTTACTGATACCACCCAAATCATACATGTAAGTACAATACCTATGTCCTTGATGTATCAACTGTATCACCTTTCAAAACATTTAGGAAAGCATCCTAGGTTTTGGGGATGGAATTTTTTGGCTTTCATTAGGTTCCTGTCATTAGACATTATGAAAACATTTCTTTAAGTCAAATGTAATGAAAAGAAATCCACTATAAAGCCTGTAATGCTGCTCAAAAGATAAAACACATACAAATATTTAGGTCAAACACAATATTTAAGAGTAATTACTATAATCTCAGAACTGTTATAGCTTTTCAGTTGACTTAAATGTCTCCCTAAAATAGCAATTACTGTGGCCATTATATTTAACCTACAATGTCAGAAATTACTCCTATCAAAAAATAAATGGGCAAATAGAAAAATATTCAAAAAAACATAGAAATATCAAAATGGAATATTTGAAACATAAAAGAGGAGTATTTCTAAGCTACTTGATTCCTGGTTATTCAGGGAGGACATTGTGTTTTAGACCTCACAATCATTGCTAAAAATTGCCTTCCAGTTGGAACCATCACAAATTACAATACAGAATGTCCTTTCTTGTTATCATAGTCAGCCTATTCTTTCAAAAAAAAAAGTGATCAACAGACAGACTATGTAAGTTATACTTGCTTTTGGATAACATCCAATAAATAAATAAGGTCTAGAGTCAAAAGACCATCTGGTCCAGCCTTTCAGAAGAAAGGGAACCCAGATAAGATTATCAGAGAGGGAGCCTACATGAGAATATTCGGAGCTAAAATGAGAATAGCACAGTTCTGCTTAGTTTATTGATCATCTTTTGGAGATGAATTTTGTCAAATTCCTTTTGGAAGTCTTCATAGACTTTATCAGATTGATCACATTTTTATCAGCAGGAATCATTTTACAGATCCTAATAAATTGGTCCTACAGCAATAAAGATTCTAGTCTTTTCCTACACAACATTGTGTGTAACTTTCATAGATAGAATTTCACTTGAGACTGCTTAATGAGTGAATGTATTTTTAAATTACAGTTGTCGCAAAAATACTAATATCATAGTTGTAAGAACAACTATGCTTAGAGATTCCCGGATGGCATCTCAGAGCACCTTTCTAGAATTTTACTTTGTTCTGTTAAAAAATTCAGGTCTCTGATTCCAAGTGCATGAACAACTTCTTAAATAATGTTGAGAAGAAAATTGGAGTGAGCTGCTTTAAGTCTGAACTGGGCCTCTTCACCCTGCCTATGCTGTCACTTTTGAACACCAGTCTTGTCTTCACTGTAGCCTGTTTATTTTTCTCCCTAAAATGTCTCAAGTCGATACACAAAACAGATGGGCTATAGGGTAGAAGGGACATTGGGATGCCAACACTGGTCCAACCTCCCAGGTCAAACTTTGAAGTCCAATGAGATTACTTAGGTCATAATTATCGGAGGTTTGAAAAATCCATAGCCTCCTTGGGAAACATGTTCAAGATTTTGACAGTTTTCTCAGAGGACATATATAGGATCTGTATTTATCTTCAATAGCAGCAACTGGAGAGGAAATGTAACCAAGGTGCCCTCAAGTGATAACCAGTACGTTGCGTGAACACAACAGAATCAAATCCATTAATTGTATTTTTGGTTTTCCTTTGACTATACTCAGACTTTAGTCACAGAGCTCACTTCAAGAAATACCGATTTAGACAAGGTGGATGTATGAAATCTGAAATATAGTCCTATTCTAGCCATCTGATTTCCCAAATACTTTCTAATTTGCCTGAAAATATTTTTTTTTTTTAAAGTCAAGGTGAATATAAATTCTGCCAGTAATCTGGCATCTTGGAAAACATTGACAGAAAACATTGGGACTTGTGGTTTCCTCGTAAAAATTAATTGATCTTCCTAAGTATCTCTTTCTGAGTAAATTCTCATTGCTTCAGTTAAACCCAATTTCAAAATTACTTTTGAAACAAAGAATGACACAGCTTGAAATAAACATAAACAAGAAATTGCCCACCTTCTAGGTGGACAGCATGAGCGTTGTGCTCTGTTGAGTGAGGTGGCACTGCAGGGTGCAATACTCAGGGTGACAAGGCAGGGACCACACCTTGGCTGTGTGAGCATGAGCCCATGAAGTGCTTTCTCAGCACAGCATCTGTCAGCAAGGTGCACTCAAAGTCAGGGCAGCCTCATCTCCACAGGAAGGGTGAGTGCGGAGGGAACCCCCCATTCCCAGGCAGTGGGATACTGGTAACCTTCATGACCTGTATCTTTCCATCAATGGGTGTGTGTGTTTATGTGTGACAGAGACAGAGAGAAGGTCGTTGGCTACAGAAGGGTGTTTATAAATATGTGTTTATTGACTTCTTAAAATGTTTACTAGTGTGGTTTATCTTCTGTATTGTTGTTATTGATTTTGACTGTGTATTCACAAATTTCTTGTTAATTACTTGTCACCAATAAATCAATAAGTCACTTAGATCATGATTTTGTTTAAATTTACTGAACTGAGAAAATTTTTACCTGTGATAGATATCCTGAGGTTCTCAGATTTTTGTTGGGGATAGCTGGAAAGCCTATTTAATTTTTTGCCTCTAAAAATGGTCTTTGATTTCATAGGATGCAAACATAAATATTGTCTGCCATGTCAGACCCCAGTATTTTAAAGTGCAAATCTTGACATTTCTGAGAAGATTAGTTCCACATATCTGTGTTTCAACACGGTTATAAAAAGAATGCTATTCATTACAAGCCCTATTAAATAGCTTGCCCAATGGCATGCTAGCCAGCCTCCAAACAATCCAGAAGTGTCATAAATTATAGCTCTATTTGCACCTCTTGGAAAACACTATGGCATTTTAAATAATGTTATTCATCTCCATTTGGACAACTCACCAAGCTCTCTATCAACACTTAAAGTAGGACCATTTGCACACAATAAGAAAGATTCCTGCAGAATCAGAGCTCTCAGCTGGATACAGATTCATGTAAAAATTACTGAGAAATTGCTTCAAAATATATTGTGGAAATACCAGGAACAAAATCAGCCCAACCATACCAGTGTGTGGAAAAAGCCTGCTACTGATGTTGAGAAACAAAGAGCAATAAAATGAGAAGATTGTGACAAACACTGAATGAATTGTAGGTGTATTTAATGTTTTTCTTTCTGTATTGATGTACTTCATAAAGAAACCTTTTTTTTTAAAAATCTGTGATAAAATTTGATAGGTTTAAAAATCACATAAATATGTAATACCCCCTGAAAAAGTAAGATCCTAATTACTCAGAATGAGACAACCCACCAGATATTACACCAGCAAGTTTTGCAAAACCCTTCTAATCACAACAAGCTCTTTATCAGGCATAGGCATTTATTAAGCTCAAACCTAAATCTATCAAAGATAGCTTGCTTGTCAAAATGGGAAATCCACATGTAAGTATTTAGTCAGAATTGGAGGTACAATTCATTAAGTTTCATGTATTATAAGAGACCTAAAAAAATAAGATTTGGGCTAGAAGAAAATGGTTTGAATTACATGGCAATATCTTTGGTTGTATTAAAGGCATTTGAATATTCATTTATCAGACTCTGTACTCACATCACATACTTTCATAAGCGTAAAGGTTTTCTGCAGTCTGAAATACTTAAAATACACTTCATACCGTGATGTATGGGATGTATTCCGTACTGCTTCTTAAAGACACATGATGCAGAGAAGTTCAACGGAGGGGAAGAAGAGGCAAAGGTTTGCCCAGGTTTTGCCTGCTCTGCAGACTCACCTAAGGGTTGCCTCACAACAGCTTTTACATCCTCACCCAGCTGCTTTGCATTTCAAACTTGCTTTACAATAAAGCACTTCAGCGACATTTCTTCCACCCTATATGTGACTTCCCATACAATTCTGGGCAAGAGAAACTATGGTAAGGAAATTTGATAATCCCATATGTATGAATACAGTAATGAGAATTAAAGGAAAAGAGTTTATAAATTTAGTGTTTCATCAATAAAATTTCAATTCATGTTCACCATTCTATTTGAAATGTCAAATAAAATTCTTTCTTCCGTTCTTCCTTTCTCTCTCTCTCTCTCTTTTCCTTTTCTTCTTTTTTTTTTTTTT
>VZRQ01005763.1:256373-436326 GCA_013397975.1 Machaerirhynchus nigripectus
TTTGAATTCTATTTCTTGTTAGGGACTGATAACACATTAAAAAAAACAGTGAAGTTTAATACGAGCAGTAGTAAAACTGAAAATTGAATTTAGGTGTTTTTATGATCAATTGTGAAAATACTGATTTATGTACGATACCATAACCCCGTACTGCTAAAAGTATTTTAAAAAAGCCCTGTGTTCAGGAGACAGTTTCAAAACACTGGCACCTTGAAAATAGAGCAGAATGTAAATTCTTCATGAGTCCTAAACAGACCTTCTACATATGGTGATTTTCACCTTTGATGCACTTCTGTTTAAATTGTTTTGGCTGTGACAAGTGTGTGATAAACTGATATTGCTCAAAATTTTCCAGTAATGAAAAAAAAGTTATAAGGTTTGCCCAATTTAAGTCAATAAAATAAAATTGGCCAATTTTATTAGCCAAAAAATAAATTGGCATCTAAGATGATAGAGGTTTTCTGTTTCCTTCCACTGGCATATGACAGGAAAAGAAAAAAAAATCTTTATTTCATTTTATTTACTTAATTGTATAGCATAGAAAGAAATTTCTGTAGTGCTTAAAATATTGAAGATAACATTAATGCAATAAAAAGGTACTGATTTCTATTATTAAAATGAAATTTTATAAAAGTAAAACAAAATTAAATAAGCATTAATTTTGTTAATTTTGGCTTTGGATACTCAGTCAAATTTTTTATATTACTAAATAAAATCAGTTTGAGGTGGTAATTTGGTTTCAAATTTATTTTAATATTTTAGCCATTGGAAGTGTAAGATGGAGATTAGAGGTAATATTTTTAGTAGGCAAGATGATACAAAATGGTATAAGTATGAAGAAGAAAACCTGAAAACTACAGAGATATTAAAATAAAGGGACTAATCTAAAAAATGAAAAATAATTAGTGTAAAAGAAATTACAGTGCTTATTAGTAAGCTTTAAAAAACATAAACTGTTTATAAGAATTCAGCAACTCCAGAACTTGACACTAAGGATCAACTTACTCCTGATCCACAGGTGGTGTAACATTAATAATGCAATTTCACTGGAATAAAAACACCAGCTCTTCTCATCAAATGCTTTCAAATCCAGGTATTTCAAAGGACACAATTATAAGCAAATGGACACAGGTGAATTCCTTAAGATTATTTGCGACTCCGTTTTTCTTTCTTACCCTGTTTCTGTGTCCCCTTCACTGAGTCAGGAATTCTGCAGTCCGCAAATTTTATGTCCATTCGCTACAGACATTCCACTTCATTACTCCTTCCATTCTTTTTACCTTCCTCCAAACTGCCCACTTTATCTTCTCTGCATCTCATGTCTCCCTTTATATCTTCATTGCTTCAGAAATATATACTTCATATATTAGGTACATGCAGCAGAGGGGAGTTACATAATTTTTTCAAGAAGGGTTTTAGGTACTCTGCTGTTGAAGAACAGAATAAAACAACATGATATGGTAAGGTTGCTTATAATTAAACTACAGATTTTTTATTTCACTGTCATTTTTCACTTCATAATTAATAAAATAATTAATTACTGCAATTGATATTTCCAGTGGACCAAATGAGATCTTATTTGAATAATAAACCATCCCACCTAAATATATTATTTCAGAACATTTGATTTTTTAAGCATTTGATTTTTACCAGCTGAAATATCTTCTTCATTGAGGTTTCATTGAGAGGTTTTTAACTAAAATATGATTTCCAATTACAAATTTTGTATCTGGATCAGTTTAATTGCCTCCATGTTTTCATTTCAAAAGAGTAAGGTGAAGTTAGGAATCAAAATGAGGAATATGAACTGTGATTGCTAGATTGCAATATATTTTCAAATATTCCTGTAAGCTTTCCTGTACCAAAGAGATATGCACATAAATTTGTAAAGAGTTTACAGCATTCCTTCTAAAATGTGTATTTATAACAAATGTAGTGTCTTCATAAAACAGTGTACCCCTCCTCCCTCCCTACTTTCCTTCATTGTTAGTGCTGTTGAAAGTAGAAACTGAGAGGGAATAAGTAAGGGATTATAACAAAAGCAATAGCAAAACAAAGTTATTTATTGGTCACAAAATTCAACAGAAATTATTCTTAGTACAAAATAAAAGATATAAGAACCTAAGAGGCAAAAACCTCAGATGAGCGATGCAGGAAGATACATTTCTAGAAAATTGGATTGCACATTTCTAATTCTGCTACTGTCAGTTTCTGAGTTTGACAAACAAAACAAATCAACCAAGAAGGTGAATTTCAGTCATATTCCTGAACAGAACAAACAAGAAAACTGACTCTGGACATACTGATGTGGCAAAGAACCATGCACAGAGACAACAAAAGGTGGTAGACTGCGAAAATCATCTGGACAGGTTGCTCTCTTTGTCCTTTAAAAGATGTGTAAACCCTTTCCATTTTAAGTACATGGTGCCCCTTGAATTCAGGATTAGGGATAGATCCTTGAGTGTTTTCTATTAAGCTGCAATGCTGATTTTATTCCTACAGTAGCTTTCTAGATGGGCTTTCATTTAGCATTCTAATAAATAAAACTGGTAAAGAAACGTTCTCTGGTGTTGAGATCAAGTGCCATGGAGCACTTCATTTCATGCATTTCAAACTCCATACCCCTCAGTATCCTTTCCTTTGCTGTACCATCCTTGGTAATGATCCCTGCAAATTTGTATCCCCAAACCATGGTGAGGTAGCTTCGGAAAATGCTACTTGAACTGTAGAAAAAATGTATCTTAGGCCATCTTGATAACAGGTGTGTACATGGCCGCCAGAGCAGTACCAGCTACAGTTTCCTTAACGGTATTGGCATAGTCTTAAGGGCCTTCTGCTTATGATTTTCACCTTCTATATGTTTTTCCCTGTGTAATATAAAAGCTGGAGAAGGTGAGAACAAGGACTTAAAAATGCATAATTGGGGGTTTGAATGATCTGAATTTAGTGCAGAGAAAAATAAGGGAGAGCAAACACAGTTACTCCAAGTGAATTTTCTGACTCCTACCTACAGGGAGACCAGGCTGAACTCAAGGGCAAAACAGACATGGGGTTGCTCCAAGTTTTATCAGCATCCTCTATAGATATTTTGTTAAGCCAGGAACTTATGAAGTGCAGGAGTGAGCAGAAAGGACTATATGTCCTGGCATGGTTTTAATACTAAGGGCTGGAAGAAGCGACAGAGGAAGTAAATAAGTCTGAATTTTACATGACTTCAGCTTTTTTGCTTGATTAATTGGCTTCTGTTAATCATTTATAAGTAGTGTATACCAGAGGAAAACAAAAATTTCTCATATAATAAAAACTTCATAATTTTTTTCAGGGATATCACAAGTTTTTAAGGATGTTTATCTTGACAATAACAATGTTAGCTTTTAATTGCAGATTTCAGCAGCATGTACACATACATGGTAAAATAACATCTGTATGCTGACATATAATTATATGCATTAAAATCCCTTCCTGTTGCTGGAAAATACACTGCAATCTGTTTCCTTGTCTAGCTTCAGTGAGGTGTTCCTTTAAAAATGTAAATTTTGGAGCAGCTCGTCTATTAATAAACCAGAGCCTTGACATTACTGGGGGAACAAGTGACTTTGGTGTAATCTAAGCAGGTCTATTATTTCAGTTATTCAATCTGCTTTTATCAGCAGACAAAATAAATAAATACAAATTGATTCCTGTTACCATGTGCAACTATCTATTGGGCTGGACTAAGCATTATTTTGCACATTGCTGTCTATTTTTCTATTAAAAACATAAAGTATTCTGAGACAAATTCTGCCGTATGGCTCTTATAACTGCAGAGCAGCTGGGCTAAATTATCAAAGGAGGATGCACAATTAAGCAGCATCTTACTAGTACAATCGAGGTCTGTAATTAAGCTTCTGTCTCCATAGACACATCTGGTCCCTGCCTCTTCACTGTGCTCTGGAATCTGAGATTTACTGTGATTTGGCAGTAACGTGTGTTGGGGAGAGTCGGGGGTGAGTTTGTGGGTCCACTGGGTATTTAACACCTCAGAAAGATCTGCACAATCAAGATCTTAGTGTTAGTGAACTGAATTTGAGAGGAGGACATCATTTACCTTCTTAGAGAAGTTTATAATTTCTACTAGTCACATATATCTATTTGCCTGTTTTTGAAAAAACACATATCTTAAAACAGTGGCATCAATCACTGCATCACACTTAACAGCACACAGTTTTCTGTAAAACTGTTTGGTCTTTTTTAACTTCGATGCATTATATAAATAATGAGGTAATGCTTACAGGCTAAAAAGATTTTCCATTTCTATTCTATACTTTATCATTAGTTAAAATGCATCGAAAATGTGTTACTCAATATTGCACATATAAAATTTAAAAATGCATATTATAGAACATTTATTAAGGATCCAGATCACATGACTTTAAATTCAAAGTAAACAGATTTTAAACTGTCTCTATTTTCATGCCTGTATCAGTAAAATAAGAGAAAATGTCACTTGTATCTACAATCACAGAATCATAGAATTCTTTGGGTTGGAAGGGACCTTTAAAGAATTTCAAATTCTAACCATCTGCCTTGGGCAGGGACACTTGACTTTAGATCTGGTTGCTCAAAGCCCCCTCCAGCCTGGTGAGAGAGACTGAAATATTACAGTTTATTACTTAAACTTTTGAAATTAGGGACTTTTAAAACTGTGTTGCAAAAACTGCAGAGAAGACATGGAACCCTGAAAGGAACCCTGCCTGAGGCCTTACACTGCTCGCTGATGAAGATAAGCTAAAGTAACAGCTCAGGGCTGGGGACATTCACAAAGCCTAAGCTTAGCACCTCCAGGGTGGAGACCACAGCCCCAGGGCTATCAGCTGCCAGGCCCGAACAGACGCTTGCACCAAAGGAGGGGGGGAGAGAGGTTTTGGGTGTGTGCTGGAGAAGCCTCTGGTCAGAGACAGTGGACTGCCCATCCTCTCCGTGCAGAGCCCAGCTGAGGGGCCCTTCACCCGGGGAAAAGCTTATCCGCAGCAGANCGCTAGGACCCTCGGATGGGTGATATGCTCCCACCTAACCCCTGTCACCTCTCCCTGTCCCCGCACCCCGCACGCACATTTCTTTCTCTATGTCTTTCTTTCTTTCTTCTCTCTTTCCTTCTCTTTGCCTCTTTTACTATTAAATAAAATACATCAATTTTTTGGCACCAACATCTAACCTCGTTTGGTTTTAATCTCATTTTTGGGAATATTTTGAACCTTCACTATGTTCTTTCTAGTTTATGCACATAGACTTAGTTTTCCCTGCTCTTCTGGGCTTAAACCGGATCATAACACCTGGTCTTGAACATTTCCGATGATGAGGACTGTATAGCCTCTCTCAACAACCTATTCCACTGTGTCACCACCCTTATTCTAAAAAAACCTCTTCCTTGCATCCAGTGTAAACCTATATTCTCTCTGTTTAAAATCATTGCTCCTTGTCCTATCTCTACAGACCTTTGGTTAAAAGTCTTTCTCCATCTTTGTTATAGGTTGCCTTTATATACTGAAAGGCCACAATAAGGTGTCCCCACAGTCTTCTCCAGGCTAAAAAACACCTACTCTCTCAGCTTTTCCTCATAAGAGAGGTGTTCCATTTCTCTGATAGTTTTCATAGCCCTCTCCTGGGCTCACTCCAACAGGTCCCTGTCTTTCCTTTACTGAGGACCCCAGAGCTGGATGCAATGCTTGAGGTGTGGTTTCACAACAGCAGATCAGGAGGGGAAAATCACCTTCCCCAATCTGCTGGCCACACTTCTTTTGGTGCAGTTGGCTTTTAGGTCTGCAAGTTCACAATGCCAGTTCGTGCCCAGTTTTTCATCCAACAGTATCCCCAACTCCTCTCTGTCTGGCTGCTTATAGTACCTTTATCATCCAGTCTGTAGTGGCACTTTGCCTTGTTGAACTTTCACAAATTTACATGAGCTTACTCCTCCAGCCTGTCCAGGCTCTGGATGGTATCTCATCCCTCAGATATGTCAACCGCACTACTCAGCTTGGTGTCACGTGCAAGTTTGCAGAGGGTACTCTCAATCCCACGGTCTACATCATCAGTAAATATATTAAATATTATCGGTCTCAGTGCAGACAGCTGAGGGAGACCTCTGGTTGCTGGTTTCCACTCGTACGTTAAGCCATTGACTGTAACTCTTTGAACATCCATCCATCCATCCATCCATCCATCCATCCATCCATCCATCCATCCATCCATTCATCGATCCATCCATCCATCCATCTATCCATCTATCCATCCATCCACTTCTTTATTCATCTTAGAGTTCACCCATCAAATCCATAGATCTCCAATAAAGAAGTAAAAATGTTGTGTGGGACCTTATCAAAGGTCTGGGTAGATGACATCTGTAGCTTTTCCTCTGTCCACTGGTGCAATCACTCTGACATAGAAGGCTACTGGTTAGTGAGGCAAACACATCCAATTAACAGCTGAAAAAAAGTGGAATGACAAGTGAGGGTACAGAGAAAATCGATCAGCACATACATTATCATTGCAAACATGCAAGCATATATGTTTAATTAACAAGAGGCATGCTTTCAGTCTTTGAATGATGTATGGGTTGTACTGAGTGAGCTCCTGTTGAGTCACAGTGGCATGAGTACAAACAAGTCTCTGTACAAGAGTCACAAATGTGAGAAAAGATAATTACATCTGCACTGCAGATATTTCCTGCTGACAATCAGACTTATATAAAGCCTATTGGAAACGGGAAAATTTCTCAGCAATTTCAGTTGTTCTTTCATTAAGCACCATGTGAAGAGTTTGTTTATAAAATAGTAAGTAGATTTTGCATTTAAATAAAAAAGTTTTGCTAATTTTAGTGGATGAATAAAAAAAAAAATCAAATCACTGTGCAACTAAAATTTGTAAAATTAAAAAGTGTGAGATTGATCTTTTTTGTCTAAATCTCAGATTCTGTTGTATCTATGCAATGAATATACTAATATATGAACATATGAACTCACCTCTTCTGAAACCGGAGCCAGAATAAAATTACTACTTTACTTTTACTGTATTCTAATGGAAAAAACCCTGAACATCTTAAAAATCTTTTATTTTATAAAGGGGGAGAAAAAAGCTGAGCTAGGTTTCAACATTCGGCATAGTACATTCTAATAGGAAGAAGCTCGCATATTGAGGACAGAAACACACTGCGGGCTCTACAGCCTCGCTACAATACAGGCAATAGCTGACCTGTGCATGTAAAGAAGAAGATATTAAAACTAAAAGCATGAATGTAGCCTGTGTGGTTTTTTCCTACTCTATTCTGCAGATTTTATGAGTAAAATTTTCAGGACATTTTTTGAGCCCTTTTATGAGACAAATTTGAATCAGAGTTTGTTAGGACTGAAAGACACTCATAACTTGAAGGTTTAGAGATTTAGTAATTTCTGTGGCCGATGAGAGATAGCTTGGATGTACTCTAAAGACATGTCTTTTCAGAAAGAAAAAGATACTTAAAATGATGATGCCTGTTCAACGCTAGGGTCAACACTAGACATTGGGAGTTTGGAAAACTGCATCTTTGAATTTGATCCTATTTTACTGGCAAAAGTCTTAAAGTGCTTTTTGTTACTTGACTACCTCAGTAAATATGGACTATGTGGTGCTCCTGTTACTGAGGAAACATGTTGCAAATGCCCTACCCCTGCTGCATTATAAATGATGACACAGTAGCCTTGTGCTTTTCAGAATAAAAGGAATGAAAGGAAGGGAGAGCCAGGAATCAAAGGACTGCAGCAGGTACATAGCCAGCATTACACTGCTTAGAAATGCTAGAACTACTTAAGCCACCATTTCTAAGATTTTCCTCCCACATCCAGAACACACCTGTGGAATACACAGTCTTTCCTTGAGTCTGGGAGAAGAGGAACAGAAACCCATGTGAAATGGAGTTTCACTTTGTAGCTTTTACTATTGTATTGAGATAACACCAAGTCCTATTTGATTCTAATTAATTGATTTTATAAATATCTATTATATGAATTTAAAATATGGGATTATTTCATATTAACTCTATGAATCATAGGTTATGGAATTGTAAGAAATAATGGTATTGATATTGTTTATTATGTATGTATAAGGTTTTTTCCCAGAGTATTTCAGAGTTTGACTTCTGATACTAGCTGTTTGTTTACCATAAGGGATGTATTGACAGCCAAAAAAAGGTAGCTGGAATGAATTTATGCTTTTTAAGAAACCTTACCCTTAAACTGAATGACTGTTACCCTGAAGCAGGATAAAAGATTTGAACTGGTTTTACCTTTACGAAGAGATAAAACCTAAACCCAAAAATATTTACCAAATGTTTTGGGAAACTGCAGTGTTGAGTTTGGGTTCACAGAAACTATTATTTAATAAATATATGATGATGTCAGGTCAATACTTTCCCATATCTTGAGAGGCTGGATACCAACCTACTTTTCTAAAGTAGAACCAACCACCTACTTTTCTAAAACAAAGAGGAGAAAAAAACTTCTTACTGTATTTGTTCTAGACTACAGTGAAACAGCAGCCTATGTTCTGAACATAAATTGTATAGATAGTGTGGTTTGGACTAAAAGGAGGTTTTAAAGATCATGAAAAAGATGTAATTTCACAGGGACAAAAGTGTTCAACCAAGTGGCATAGAGAAAACTAGTGAAACAGCATGGCAGCCAAGTCAGATACTATTTTAAGATGAAAATGAGAAACTTAGCTTTTCTCCTCCTATGTCTGTTATGAAGTAAGAGTTGATACCACATTGTACTATTTCATGAATCCTATAGAACATTCTAAATATGAAGAAGGGATGCATCTGACTTCAATAAAAATTTCAAAAGAAACAAGGTTTGGGTCCAATGTAGATATTATTCTGTACCTGGCAGTACAGTTTGCTCTACAGATGTAATGAAATGTTTGACCCTCTGAAATACAGGGAAATTTATTTCAGTGCACTCCAAGAACTGCGGGAAGTAAGATAACTCTATAGACAAACACATTGATTCATGGTTAACAATGCAGCAGTTTTAAAGAAATCAATTTTGATGCAGTTATATGTTATTTTCTGCAAGGGACACTTCTTTGATCTCAGGCTTAGGTGACAAAGCCTTATTGTGTCCTCTTGCTTAAAGCCTCTCATCACCACAGAGGGTTTGTTCTTCTGTACTGCCTAGGGGGTGTGTTATCCAGGCCTGGATGCTTTCCGGGGAAGAGCTGGCATACAGAAAGCAATGTTGTAGATGGTGCTGGCAATTAAGCATGAATAATGGCAAACCTTCTTCCTGTCTCTGTGCTACTTATACACCCAGAAACAGCCTCAGTGTCTTGCGGATGTTTATTAATATCACTGGTGTCAGCGTTATCCCTTACTTAAATACAAGGCACACTTTCAAGACTTTTGTTTTGAAAGTTAAGGTGCATGGCAAATATGCTCACTATAAATGAAATTAAATCCTGTTAGTTTATACTCTATACCTGGAAGAAAATAGATCGTATAAAATTAAAGTATGCACTTGGAAACAAATACTCCTGTATACTTGTGCTGCAGGCAGGTGTTACCTATTTAGCAAGTCACAAAGCTGTTTATGTTTCATACACTATGAACAAAAAAAAGGCATATTCTACTCATTAACTCTGGAAAAATATTAATAACCAATGTTTAATAAAAAGGGGGAAAGAGGTTAAATAATAGTGATATTTATGTTTATTTAAATATCACTGAACTTTATGTTTGAAGAAATCATACATTTTGATTCAAAAAAGGATAGAGATATGTGTGGATAAAGAGTCAAAGTAGTCTATGGTAAAAGGACGAGATTTGTTCTGTCCAATAGATAACCTGACAGGACACATATGATAATATTATTCCATCTAACTGAAAATCATAACTGCATTTTAAGATTAATGGGATGTATTAATATTTAGTAGTACATACTCCCATCTCATCCTCACTAGAGATTAATGAGCATTCAAAGAATGAGCAAAGTCTGCAATTAGAAATCATTTGTCATCTAGAAGGTGTCATTGATCAACATCCAGCTTTCAGTAGTGTATTTGATTCTATTAAAAATTATTTAATTTCTATCCTTAGTAAGTATCCACAGAAAGATCCTTCAGCCCCCATTCATGAGCACACATTGGGATTATAGACCAGGCAGGGGCTCTCCACTTCTGACGTCCTTTATTGAGAAAACTCGCATAAGCATGCTTAATAATGGTGAGAAAACAGTGTATACTTGGTCTCCTAGAAAAATTTTATCTAAAAATGCAACTGCCCAATATTTCTCTAGCCAGCAGGGAATTCCTAGTTTATTAATCTGATATGCTAGTTTGTCTCATTTGATTCTTCTAGGGAGCCTGGTTTGATCATTTGATTCTTCTAGGGAGCCTGGTTTCCAGATATGCCAAGTGCCTAAAGTGGGATTGAAGGTTTCCACATAAGGAAACACTGCAGCTACAATAAATAGAAAGATGTTAAAGTCACTACTGTTTTTCCACTCTTTCTGGAAGAAGCACATAAGTAACAATAATAGTGAGAAAAAATTCTGTGCCAGCCCTCAAGGAATGGAGTTGGAATATTCATGCAGATTTTTCATCCTCACATGATTTATGAATTGGATGGAAAATTACACATTGCCTCACTGCATTATAACAAAGCATATTTAACATGGTTTAGTTTGAATGACAAATTTGACATTTATTTATCTGTTATTAAAATCAACAACACACAAAACCCTAACCAAAATCAAATTAAGGAGATAAAATAAACCTATGTGAAGCAAGCAAAGTAGTGTAATTAGATGTACTGTTTAAGGAGATGGCATATTCACTGAAGTAATGCAATTACGTTGTTTGAAGAGAATATAAATATTTTCACATTAACCTGCCGTTACTTTAGCTGTTATTAACATTCAAAAGGATTCAGCCAAAGAAGCACAGGAGCCATTTTGATATTGTGTTGTGGAGGAGTCTTCACAGCTGTACACCAGTAGGGGATGCCAAAAGAAAATGTAAAAGTCATCTTGTCCCATGAGCATAAACCTAAATTGTCAGTGGATTCCTTCATATTTCATTATTTGGTCTTTGAATTCTGAAGTCAGAAGGCTGAAAAAAAGAGTATTAGTAGAAGAAAAATCACAAAATAATCACTACAATGTAGTGATTATTAATCAAGATACAATAAAACTTTGCAATGGAAGAAGCAGACTATTAGTATGCAAGTAGTGCTCTGAAAATGTTGATGATATTAGGACTATTACACATAATAAAGATTAAGGTTGTAAAGAATCAGCCAATATGTATCACCACAGGAAAAATATCTTTTTTCTTTAAGGAAGTATCTAGGTTTGTATTTATGATTTTAAAATATCATAAGCATAGATTAATTCACTGACATTTCTCTCTGAGTTTGGAAGTCATAGCTTCCTCTATGATTTATGATTTATCCTCTATAGCATATCACTTTTAATACATTTTTCTAATTTAAATTATATTTCTATAGTGTGTGGTAATTAAAACAATTACTTTTATTTAATGATGCATTGGGTTGAAATGTCATTTTGCTTTATGAATTTATACTGACTTGTTTGTTGTTGTTAACATACTTTTTCTTTACAGCATTAGCATTCTATGGTGCAGTTGCATTAAACTAACTGAGCTAGGCAGGCATTCAACCAAAGGACTTCAGTTATATGATGCTCAAAATTGTGGAATGTAACCTCTCAGTTCCAGCAGCAGAATTTACAATGCAGATGATTAAGTTTGCATAAGCTGTGATTCCCATAAACCTCCTTGAATACTGGAGTACTCCAGATGGAAAAGAGAAAATAAGAAAGGGATAGACTCAAGTGGGTTGTCTAAACTGAATTGTCATGGTCTGGGGACCCCAAGATGAGAAAGACATGGACCCATTGGAACAAATCCAGAGGAGGCCACAAAGATGATCAGAGGTCTGGAACACCTCTCCTGTGAAGACAGACTGAGATTTGGGCCCATTCAGCCTGGAGAAGAGAAGGCACTGAGGAGAACTTACAGCACGAGTACCTAAAGGGGGTCTACAAGAAAGCTAGAAAGGAAATTTTTACAAGTGCATGGAGTGACAGAACTATGGGGAATAAATACCAAATTACAGATCTTTTCATTTTCCATTGATCTCATAAGACTAATCATCTCAGCTAGAATTTACACCTCTAAAATTTATGAGAGGCTGTGAGAAGATACAGCCACAAAGACAGCTTCGGGAAAGAATGCAAATTAAGAAAATGAAGTGGGGTCCTGTCGCGGTTTGATGCTGGCTAAGCACCAGGCACCCACGAGAAAGCCATTTACTTATTTTCCTCTGCTATAGTTAAGCAGAGGAGGGGAAATTAAAACAAAAACTTCATGAGCTGAAATAAAGATTATTGAATAATAAAAAAAAAAAACTTCAAGGCAAAACAGGTTCACAACTTAAACAGTATAAAGAAGATTTATTATTAACAGAATTAAAAGTAAAAAGGGTAATGAGAACCAAATCAAATCCAGTCTTTCCCAGTCCCTCCCTCTTTCCACTGACNATAGTTCTCTGCAAACTCTTCTAGTGTGGTTTTCTTTCACAAACCACAGCCCCACCCGAATCTGCTGCAATGTGAGTCCCTGCCACGGGCCAAGCAGTCTTCCCACAACTGCCTAGCGTGGGTCATTTTAGTACATGGGGTTTAGTCTTTTAAGGATGAGCTGTTCTAGTTTGGAAGGCTCTCTTCCCCTATCTCTAAAAGCAAGGGTCATTTCTCTCTCTTCAAGTTCCTCACTAGATTACAGCTTTTCAGTATCCACACGCTCCAACGTGAGTACTCTTCTTCACGGGCTGCGCATGGATCTCTGCACCCCCCATGCACCTCATGAGTTATAGGGAAACAGTTGTATTATAGTCCTCACCACGGCTTGCAGGGGAATCTCAGCTCCAGCGCTTGGGGCACCTCCTCCCTCTGCTTTTTTTCACAGACCTTGGTGCCGCCATGTTGTTTTTCCTCACATGTCCTTATTTTTCCTATTTCTTTGACTCGGAAGAAAGTTGGTGTCTGTAAGTTGCAGTTGAGAGGTTGATCTTGTCTGGGCTCTGCATCGGGGAATTGCTCACCATGTTTTTCGTTGCTGGCCACGTGGTCCCTGCCGGCACCGCACGGCTGGCCGTGGCCATGTGCTCCTCACTGGCACTGCACAGGTGGCTCCAGCCTCAGGAGAGGCCCAGCTGCATGGTCCTGGCCTAAGGAGGGCTCTGGCTGGCCAGCCTCCGGTAGCCCCCCGCAGGGATGGGCCCTGGTGGCCACCTCAACCCCCCTCGGGAGAAGAAAGACAGTTCCCTGCAGTTTTTCCTTTCTTAAATATGTCATCACAGCAGCATTACCAACTTGTCTAATTAGGCTAGTAACCTGCCCATCGTCAGAGCCTTCAGCGGTTGGCTTTGTGCCGGACATAGAAGTTTTGAGCAGCTTTTCTCCTGCCCACTAAAAACTAAACTGTTTTTAAACTAGCACAGGTCCATATGTATATATTGCACAACTATGTTCACTATGGCTCAATTTGTTCAGCAGACAGCTTTTTTTAGTGTCAACTGACACTTTTTATGGCTTTTAACTTAGATTTCAGTGCTGTGCTAATCAAATCTTGGTGTCATAAATACCTTGCAAAGTGTGACATATCTGACTTTGACAGAATAGGGTACTGTTCACCTTTACGCTTCATCTGCCACTTCATCCACTTCATTCGGGGGAATCTGAAAAATTACAATGGAGTTGAAATAAATGAAACTAATGTGGTCATACAAAGGATGCTAAAAATATTTTTTAGATTTTATGTAATACAATATATTTTCAGAAGTTTTTAAAAATATCCTGTAATTAAAAATTATATTCTCTTGTGCCATTCAACAGGCAACATTAAATTATTTCCATTGTCCAAATTATATTTCTTGAAGAAATATGTTGATTACTTTGTATCGCCAAGATTTTTCTTCTCTAATTATCCATTGCACAAATGGTAATCAGTTGTGCTGCATTGCAGCATCAAGTCAGTAAAATAACAGTTTATAAAAAAAATGTCTGTCAGTAAGGGGTAGGGAAGCCTCCAATCTTTAGGACTTCTGCTAGCTTTTATCATGTTTAATTTGCTTCATCATTCACATTTTCTCTCTGATTTCTTAGAAACTGATAACGAAGAATACACAGAGTACTTAAGTAATAAAAGTGCAGATCCATTCTTCTATACAAATTAGCTGCTGAAAAAGTTAAATAATTTACAGGCTCAGTGCATAATTCCTATCTTATTAATGCTGTCTAAATCCCAGTTTCCACACATACCCTCCACTAAAACACATCTCCTTCATTTCACCTCTATCTGCTGCTGTCAAGCCACACATTTCCTCCAATTATGAATTCAAAAAACAACATTTCAAAGAGCTGTTCTCTGGACAGGAGCATATTGCTGTTGAAGAAGGAAATAAATAAATAAATAAATAAATACATCTTTTACCTCATTTGCATGGTGGCAAAATCTGCTGCTTGGGAAAAATATACTATCAAAGTGTAAAAGATATTCAAACAATTAGGTTATTCAGGTGGAAAAGAAGAACAGGTTCTGGAAATGTCTTGGGATGAAAAGAATTTATATTCACCTTCACTGATTCCCTTCTGAAACACATTTAACTTCATTCTTCTTTTACATGTCAATTTGTCTACTCCAACTCAAGCACAATCTGTCTGTTTGGTAAAGCCTCCAAAGTTAGAGGCCCTGCACACTTGCCATGGGCTTTTCTGATGTCTTCTAGCCATTAGAAAATTTAAATAATAATTTATTCCATTATTTCTTATGTAGTTCACAATGCATACAGGATGCAGGTTATTGCATTTGCAGGAAGCTTGTGTGGATTTGAAAAGTATCCTCATGCCAGAGCCACAAGAACGTCCACACAGCCTTTCTAATCATCTTCACACTCAGCAATTCTCACAATAACTTTACTCATAAATGACTTACAGGTGAATTGTAGAAACATGGCAAATATAAGTAGTGTTAAACTACAGAGGATTGTCTAGGGATGCCATACCTTAATATTTTAAATTATTTAGTGTGGATGGAATGCTTTTTTTTTCTTATCAGTGGTACTTTGGAGGAGGGTATTTGGATTCAAGATGACACTGGAAACTAAGAGCACGGCTACATAGGAGGTGTTATCTTTAGACCAGAACATTCAGCTACCTAAAGGCAGATAGGAGAATAGCTGACTAGTGACAGCTCTGACAGGAAGTCTGAAGACTAACCCATGGGAACAATATCAATACATTTCAAAGAAAAAACATTAATTTCAGAGGATCAAGCATCAGTAAAAATAAAAAGGCGTGTAAAGACATCCTAGTGCTCTGCTTATCAGAAACATGTTCCTCCATATGACACTATTTAGGTAAGGACAGTGCATTCATAAGGACAGGTGTGCCAGTTAGAAAACCCATGGAACAATGCAAAGCAAACTTACACAATACACATAATAAAATGCAAAATTAATAAATATTAATTTCAATCTTCTGTGGAATTCATTACTTTTTTTTTTTTTTGCTATTTTAGCTTCAGCTGCTAAAAAAATTATTGTTTTAGACTGAAATTTATTAATTCATCAAAGCTACCTTTTTGAATGTCTTCATACCTGTACTAAACACTGAAGTGACAAAGAGAAAGGCAGTGGAAGGAAACCTTGTCCATCTCATCCTCCTTGTAGCTTCAGACCTGTGAGTGATTAGAAGTTGGTCACTTCATTTGAGATAAATAGCTTTACCAAGAGAGAATATTATCCAGCCTTTATCTTTCCTCTTGGAGCTGTTCCACTTTGTAGTAATAAATTATTGACTCAGTTGGTGAGAAACAATGGCATTACAGCCATAGAGGTTAGAGTGCACTGATGGGAAATGAAATTTTCATGTTCAGGTCCTTGCTTCAGTGAATATTCAAAAAGTCATCAGAAAAGAAGTTCACAGACCAGTAATCCCCACTCAAATAACCTAATTAGAACAGTCTGTATGCATAAGAGACATCAAGCAGGTGCTCTCAGCTGTTAGGGGAGTACCCAGTCAGTACATTATTGTCTAGTAAGGAGGCAGTAATTCCTGAAGTAATTTCATTTTTTATATTGCAAGTGAATGGTCAATACATTTTATTACTGGATAAGGTAAAATAATGTCTTCTGGTTCCTTTCAGAGGAGAAGACTACCTGGATCTAAAGCTGATTAGCTCCATTATAGGATGCTTTGTCTTAAGAGGGAACTCTTTTCTTCCTACTGTTGGAGTGCTTCCATAGCTTTTCACTCACTCTGCAGGTACCTATTAATATGTCCTATTATCCCATGTAGATTTTTATGGGCATAGTCACTGGATTCATAAGTATTCCATTAAGTCCACAAGCCCTATTGAGATGGATCCAGAAGTCCCAAGGGAGCTAGCAGATGTTATTCTGAGGCCACTCTTATTAATGTTTGATGGATCAGGGTGACAGAAAAGTTCCCAAAGACTGGATGAAAGCAAATGTCACCCCCACCTTCAAGAAAGGCAACAAGGAGGACTCAGAAAACTACAGGCCACATGGCCTCATTTTTATACCTAGGAAGTTTATGGAGCAGCTACTCCTGGAAATCATTGCCAAGCACATTAAGGGGGAGAAAATAATGTAGTCAGCATGGATTCACCAGGGGAAATCCATTCTTGACAACTTGTTAAACTCCTATGAGGAATCAACTTGCCTGGTAGATGAAGGGAATATTGTCTACCTGGACTTTAGGGAGGTTTTTGACATTTATGTACATAGCAGCATACAGACATACCTGAAGAGGTAGTGCAAAGAGGAGGGAACCAGTGTCTTGTCAATCATGTTCAGTGAAAAGAAAAGACGCAGTGGGCACACCCTGAAATACAGGAGATTGCCTCTGAATATCGGGAAGTGTTTTTTTACTGTAAGCGTGACTTAACCGTGGCACAGGCTGCCCAGAAAGGTTGTGGAGTCTGGATCTCTGAAGACATCATAAGAATGCCCAGATACCATCCTGAGGAACTGGCTCTAGGTATCCTGGGTTAAGCAGGGGGGTTGGACCAGATGACCTCCAAAGACCCCTTTCTGGCCTCATTCATTTGGTAATAGTGAATTCTCTTCGAGATGCATTTCAAGGACTGGCATTACAAATTTCTCTGCAGAGATAGATCCAAATGGATGTAGGATTTAAGTTCCTTAAGTTCCTTAAGGGAAAAAAGTGAGCTTGAGTCTGCAACTAGTTCTATAAGTAGTCTTCTAGAACAGGGAAACCCAAGTTGCATTTCAAAGGTATTCATGCATTTTATTCAGTAGCTGGTCAATGTAGATCCCAATCCTCTTGTACAACTTCTGGCAGCCACAAAAACTCCAGCAGGTTGACACCACCATCACTCCTGTCCCAGGCATATTTAAAATACAAATAACGTTTTCCTAGAAAATCTATTTGCATAAAAGTTGCAAGCCGTTTTGGTATTCTCCACATTCTCATTTCTCCATGTTGCTTAAAAGTATAGTTGCTAAAATATGTAACAAAGCATATGATTTATAAGATAGAGTGAAATGGATGATTTGGGAATTGAGTTCTTTTTGATATTAAACTTGGTGTTCCCTCTCTGTGGCATTTCTAAAAAAAGAATTGTGGAGCTGAAGCATGAATCTGCCCCTACAAGTTTTTCACACAACGTTAATACTCCTTTTGGAAGTAACACCCCTTCTAAAACATTCAAACCCCTGTGTTTCCTAACTCTCCATTTCATGTGCGTTGATACTATCCCAGATGTAAGAGTTCAGGACAGCTTAATGTATCTATTTGGAAATACGTCATAAAGTATTAGTAGCACCATAAAATTCTATGAATCATACAGAATGATATCAAAGAACAAATAATATTCCAACTAAAGTAAAAGAATCTAAAATTATAGACAATTTAGTTTAGGAAACAAAACAGAGCTTCTACAAATACATGCCCACATTTTGTTTTTTACTCTTATTTCATTGCAGAATGCAAATATCTTTTCAATAAACTTGTCACATTACAAATACATGCTACATTCCAGTAGAAAATAGGATAAGCAGAAGTAATTAGTTGGAATATGTAGAACAAAGAATTACCCTTAAAACATTTATAGCATTAGTTTTGATATTCCCTGTGAATGGTTTATTTGCTTAAATTAATTAAAGTTTTACAGGAGCTTTCAGAAAGATAGTTGCAATCTGAAATCTTAAACATCATATTTTCCATGTATTATAATTGACTGTTGTGGTTTAAATTATTAAAACAACAAAGGAAATAATTAGAGGGTTTTTTTAATAGAAGATGTTCATTTATAAATAATTTCTTCATAAATATATCACTTTTAAAAATAACTAGAGACAATACTGATAAAGGAAAATAAATGAGCATGGTTTAGGAATTGTACAAGAAGTATTATGAATAAAAAATGGATCAGGCTTTAAATTTCCAGCCTCCAAGGTCTAGGTCAATAAGCATCACATACTGAAGTTAGAAAAACAAATTTCAAATTCCAAAATTGACATTCAAGTAAACATTCAGCTCAGAAGACTGATATCATATTACATCTATTTCAGTAAACAAAAGGAAGATGACAATTCATTGATGTAGTGCAATAAATGGAAGACAAAGAAGAAAATGTAAAGGGGTTAAATAAAACTAAATGTGCAAAAAGATGTAAATTATTTTAAAGGTTTAGTTAATTTTCATGTAACTTTATGATATATTTATTTAAATATTATATATATACACATTTGTTTTAATATAGATCTTTTCTCAGGGTAAGATTTTGGACAGTAAACAGAAACTGGCATATTTATAACTCTAGCAATACTTTGTTCATGAATAGACAGTGTAATCATCCTGTCTGTGGAAGACAAAGTATTTCAACAAAGTATTTCAATATTTATATTGTTAAGTTACACATCTAATAGACCCAACCATGTATTTGTTATTCCATTAACTAGATTAACAACATATGGTATGAACGTACCTCATCTACCAGTTATATTGCTTTGTGCATCTTATGCATAGGTGCTGATAAACGGGGCAATAACACGTTAACAATGCTGAAGCTGTATATAACATGCCTTGAATGTTTATTTTCATCATTAATATTTAATAAATTAATTAATGTGTTGAAGTAATAAACTTAAAGCTTACTTTGTGTTATAGCAGTGGAGCAATATATTTTGGCTGCTAACAATAAAACCACAAATAAATGCTTTTAGTTGGCAGCCTCAAAGAAAATTATTTACACAATGCTTACATAGCACTTTTAAGAAAAAATGCAAACATTCCACATTGAGTTGATAAAGACACTTTAATAGGGTAAAGATGGCAAAAACTTCTCCTTTATTCATGAATTTACAGGTTTTCCCTTCTTACTGCTACCCCACTAATTGACAAGGAGTTTAACTTCATGGCATAAACTAGCACAAAATAATAGAGAAAAGCATTTGTCAAAAACATTACCCTACTATCATTTTCTGTAGAAAAAAATAATTTCTCTGGCTATTACTGATTTAAATAATTAATTTGTTTTAGTTTCTTGACATGTATAGAAGTTCTGCAAGTGTTTGATACCCATATAGTAGACTGTGAAGACTACTAGATTATAAATCCATGCAAGAAAATTCTGAGTATTTAGGCATAAAAATGTCTGTATGGGGAGAGAACAATGAGTTATCTAACACAAAAGCATGTCTATGCCAATGTTTAGGAAAGAATATAACAAAAACAAATTAAGAGGCAGCAAATCCAATAAAGAAACTTAAGTCACATAAAATTTTGTAGAGTATTAGTGAATAAAACATATATAGTCCTGATTTGCAATTACTTACATAGAGATAATAAGAAATAAGACAGTGACTTAAATTGCTGAGGGAGTCAAGTTTCATGAAGTCTACAGAAATCACTCATCAGCAGCCTCAGTGGGCATTTGCCTTCTCCAGATGACCTGACAACAGCAGAATGAACCTGCAGCGTAAAACTTAAAATAAGTATACTCTTCTTCACACTCAACACTGAAATGGTCTCATGCTGAGGGAGCTCTGCTGTGCAGTGGTGTGGGAACACTGCTCATGTAAGAAAGAAATGGAGGACCAAACAAAATCAGTTTAGATGCTGACTTTGTGTAACATCTGGTTACAGGTCTGAATATAAACCAATACAGATTCGTTTTCATTTACACAATGAAGGGTGCTAAATTTCTCTGAGGAGACGACAGCATTTTTATTTGCTGACAGTGGAATGGTATTAAAACAAAACAAACAAAAAATCCAGTACAGCTGTTTTGTTAGAAGCTGTGAAAAGTGTCAGTGCTTAGGTCTTCTGCAGTAACTGTGTGATTCAGGACTGAATTGGGCCAGTGACACTCTGAAATAAAGGCAAGTTACAGCTTCTGTCTGTAGACACTGAATTTATTAGCAAATGTAAAAGTAACCACTGTCACACTGTCACATTCTAACTTCTGGCTTTGTATTTCTCCATGTCATTTCAAAGTGTCCTGTCCATGTGCTGTATTTAGCATCACATAGTATAGCAACTATGCCACTCATATCTGGTTTCTTTTTCTACTTCAGTTTTGACTATATCTGTGCCACACCCTGTTTTACCTTCCCTGCAGTGGTAACTCATGCATGTAGTTTTTACAATAAGTTACTTAGGAAATAAACTAAAATAGAATAAAGGTGTATGAAGCATCAGTGAGCCCAAAATGTGAATACAGTGAGAACTGCTTAGTAGCTACTTGAGGCTAGCAATATCATATTTTTAGCTCTGATAAAATAATAATTATAAATACATAAACCAAAACGCTTTACAAATAAGACAGTGTAGGAAATGGATAAACTTGCTCTTTGGTACAGATTTGGAATTCTTCCTTTTTAATAACATAAACATCATTTGATAGCTAAATAATAAAAAATCTGTCCCAACAAGCTGTATGTAAAAAAGTCCTTAAGTGAACTGCTGTTAAAAATCAGTGTTCTGATGAAAGACAGAACTTTCAGGAAGGACATTGACCAGAAATTTTAAACCTTTTCTGATGTCCAGGGGCAGAAGGTGCCCCTGCCAAAACTCCTGTAATTTGCGAGAGGCATCCAATCAAAATATTGATGATAACCAACCATAGTAAATAAATATTTTGTAACACTGCGGAGCAATACAAATATATATATATATATATATATGTATATATATACACATGCACATTTTACTTCAGGATGTGAATGGTATGACAAACAGAGGCACAAAGAAGTGTGCAGTTTTCTCTGTGAGACATAGAAAACTTGCAAACAATGACACAAGTAGCAGATATGGCAGACAAAGAACATTAAAAATAAGATTAATGTAACGGGCTTCAAATAAACAAGGCATCCTGATAAATGTGTGAGAAGGATGAAAGGAAAATGAAAACCAAGATAATCAGCAGTGGGCACAGATGAGATTCCCCATCTTTTAAGAGGGACAAGCAGCATGAAAATACTAGTCTTGAATGAGGGAATCCAGGTAAAAAGAATACTTCTGCTTCAGTCCAACTTTCTTTGTTGTCAGAAATGGTAACCTTTATCTTAGCAACTAAGAATAACCCAGGACCACAGGCCTCAGTGCTATTTTTAAAACATCAACTCCATGCTGTTGTGTATACAGTTAATTTGGGATGTGTTTCAAAGACTAACAGCTGTGTATATGAACTGCCTACTAATAGCAGTAACTTTCAAACTGTGCTCCTAAAAAAATTCAGTAAAATATTTAAAAGAAGCCAAATGAATCAGACAATTTGCACAGTGATTCCTGAATCTCAGAGAGACATAACATGCATAGGTCTATAGAAATTTTTACATACATATGTGTGTGTGTGTTAGTCTGTGTTCTCTATATATATACATGTGTAAAGATATTCAGATTGAGTAATACATATTTACTAACTCCATTCAGTTGTGATTTTCATGGACAAATCAGATCAAAATCAGTTTTTTGAAAAGTTATTGTACTTCTTTCGCAAAGGGTCAGCTAAAATCAGTGGAGGCTTTCCACTGACTTCCAATGAGTCCCAGGTAAGGATGCAATCTCTGGGAGTTCCAACTATGATAGTAATTGCTGATGAAAAAAATATTGAAGCATGTTGAAATGTTCCAGTTTTAAAGCAAACTTTTTGATATTGATTCAAACTTTCAGGTCTAGTAATGAACCACAGTGGGAAAATATTAGTGGATTGCTGGCCTGTTCCATATGGTAACACCATCAGCTACGTCAAGATAACAAAGTTTGCTAATGGACATGGAGCAAGGTACATCAGCATCACTTCAAGTCCTAACTGTTACGACCAACCAATCAGCCAAAACTTCACTCTGTACTGGATATTTTAAAAAGTAAGCACACACAGAGATCTTCAAGGGTCAAAAGGTATTAAGCTATAATAGAGGTAAAATTAGTGGTAAGGAGTTACTATTTTAGTAATAGTAATAGACTTTTAATATCTAATAATGAATATTGCATCTGCATAATAGTGAAAGTAGACATCACAAAGGCGGCAAGTAAATTAGTGAAAGAGGTAGCGGTGCTTAAAAGTTTGAGATTTTTTATGTGAAAAAAAATTGAAGGAGTAAAAATGGTTAAAATGCAAACCCTGGCATGCCTTTCAATGGCAAGCATTAATTAATTTAGTAGTATTAACAAAATAAATAATGAATGTCAGTACGAAAAACATGAAGCTACACAAATCAGCCTACTGTGAAGACTACTACTCAAATATATTTACCAAATCATTCTTCGAAGAAATTTTTAAACTAGGAAAACTGGAGGATGACTAAAAAATGTTAATTTGGAAGTAAAGTTGTTGTTTCATTACTGGAAGAAAACTGTGCAAATTTTTTGCTGCTCTTGTGTAAGCCTTAAACATTGTGCTTATTTTTTTTATATCTTTACCAGTTTCCTATATACTGTGTGCACCTCCTGTCAAAAACTGTCTCTCCCTTCATGGCTTTTAATCTATAATCTGTGCTCCTTCTCTATGTCACTGAGCAAATTAAAAAATTTGGCAATCTATAGTACACAAAAGCATAGCAAGCTATTTACAACTATAATTCAGAGGCTGAGAGATTCCATGTGAGACAGGGCTTGCTGCCTGCAGAATCTCTTTTCCATTTGACAGTGTACAAACTCACCAAATCCTTTGAAAAACAATAAAAAGGCATTTGGATATGTTAGATATTTGAAAACTAGCAAGTTTCCAATAAGTTAATGAATTAAACATATTATTCTGTCTTACTATTCATTCCTTTCCCCTGAAAGGATATCAGACAAAATAATCTGTGTTCTGTACTACAGATTTATTTGAGAGGGCACTTTTTTACAACTATCTCGTTGTGGAGGCTGTTAAACAGAAAATGAACAAGAAGGCATGCTCCACTGAAATTTAAAATGAACTGCCACTATTAGCTGAAGGGAGATGGACAGGAACTGTCTATGAAGTAAAGGGGGAAACAAACCCCACAAACCAACAATCATGGTGAAATTGGTTTCCAGAAGTTGCTATTGTGGTTATTAACATTAGAAATCTTGCTACTGTGTGGTGTGAAATTCATAGTGTTCTGAATACAATGGGCATAAATACAGAATCACAGAAAAGTTGAGATTAGAAAAGTCTCTTGAGACTGTCTAGTACAAATGCCTTGCTAAAATTGCACCAGCTAGAGCAGGTTGCCCATGACCATATGCAGTAGGTCTTGAATGTCTCCACAGATAAAGACTGCACCGACTTTCTCAGCAACCTGTTGGACTCTCTCAGAATAAAAATGTATTTTTTCCTATGTTCAGAGGGAATTTCTTATATTTCAGTTTCTGCCCACTGTCTCTTCTCCTTTAACTGGATGCAGCTGAGCAGAGTATGTCTCTATCTTCTTTATCAGTTATAAATACTGCTAAGTGTCCTTCTGTCTCCTTCCCTTCTCCAGTCTGGATAGTCCCAGCACTTTCAGCCTTTGTACAAACAGATGCTTCAGCCCCTATTCAACTTTGTGGCCTTTCACAGGAATATTCATATCACTGTTGTATTTGAGAGTCCCGAACTAGGTCTGGCAGTTGAGATGTATCTCCCCAGGAAAAGATCCCCTCCTGAACGTACTTGCAACAGTATAGCCAAGGTAACCCAGTAGGCTGTCAACCTATTTGCCACAGGAGCACATTGCTGGACATAGTTTCTCATTTGTGGAAAGGGATTGGTTCAAATAAAGGGAAGGTAATGCATTTTAAAGTGACCGCCTCTTAAAATTGTCTTAAACTAAGGCAACAAGGAAAAAAAAGGCCTAATGAAATAACTGTAAGGCTTATATGCAACAGTGTGTTTCATCATAAACTAAAGTAGAAGGTAGATGCCAATGAAACAGATGAAAATTTCCTCCCTTATGAAGTTTAACTAATTTAAATATTATCCCAAAAGTAGTTCAAAATTCTGGTCAAATTCACCTTCTATTAGAGTGAGATTAGCAACTCAGAGTTGTCAACAAAAAAATCAAAGTTTATGAGTTAATATTTGAAGGAAGAAACATGCTATATAATCACAAAATTATTTAAATTAATGTTAGCACAACGTTGAATAAAGACTAATACAATAAAGATATTTTAATAAAATTAACATATTAAACAGTGAAGGTGCAAAGGGCTCAGTTGAAAGTGAACAGTCACTATGCTTTCTGAAATCAGGAGAATTTTAAATTACTTTATGCATTCCAATTCATGTCTCATTAATATTAATATTGGTTAGATACCTAGGAGAGGGAGAACAGAATATATAATTACCAGTTTTCATCTTTATCCAAGAATTGTTTTCAGAGGAGGTAAAGGAGCTTTTGGGGCAAAGCAGGTCAACAGCCTACAGGGTTACTTTGGCAATTCTATTGCTAACAGGTTCTTCCAGGTGATTCTTCTAATTTCATTTCACTCCTTTGTCTCCCATTCTGGATACCAAAACTCTTTTCACTATTCTTCTGTGTCTCTGACAAATAGTAGGTAGAATGGCAGAATTCACAGGCATATCTTTCTTCCCTTTAAGTCCAACAATGTTACTTTAAATCACTGGGGCCCATGAAGTACTTGCTAGATATCAACAAGACTTATTTCTTTTTAAGATGTTATGGATATGGCTTGCAACCAAAAAAAAAAACCTAAAAAACAAAACAAACAAAAAAACCACCCACAAACAAAAAAAAACCAAAAAAACAACCCTCCAAAACAAACAAACAAACAAACAAGTATGAAAGAAATCCGTATCACCTCGTTTCCACTTACAAAAGAGAACTGATAAAAACAGGAATGTGTCTGGATAGTTATGAACCTGCTATAACATCTGCTATTTTAGCGTGAACAAATACATTATTTAATAAATAAATAAAACAAACAAACAAATATCCCTGCAAAAATATGTTGCCTTTTTTATACAAGTTAATAATATGTTATTGGTAAATTAGTAACTTAAGGATAGTAGAAAAATATTCCTCAGGTGTTCTCCATGAAGGTCAGACTGGCAGGCAAAATGTAGCAAGGATGTTTATAGGTTAAGATGTGTATACACTTGTAAGACTACAACAGTAGTAAAAAGTTTAGACATTCATATATCTTGATATACACGTTTGGTCTTCCCATGACCACACTGGACTGTGGAAAAAAGTAGAAATCCTTAGCAGGGGCAGCATACCTATACAGGGATCAACAAGTTAACTTCTGACATAAAACATACACAAAATATATATCATATATAACAGATGAAGAGATAACAGATGAAAAGAATTGATTTACTTTTGTTCTGAATTGAGGAAAAAGTGAAAGTCAAAAAAGGTCAAAAAGTGCTATACAACAGTGTTGCTACGTGTGAAACAACTGCAGTGACATTTGGGAAAAACCTCAAATTAATATTATCAGTTCACCAAAAAACCCACAAAAATATTTGAAAAAAGAAGACTGAAGATGATATCGGGTAAAGGGAGAAAGAGGAAATGAAAAGTCTAAACATTAAGAAAACATCATCTGTATAGACATGGAAATTGCATAAATTAATATCTGTATAGACATGGAAATTGCATAAATTAATTAGGAAGAAAGGGATAAAAGAAGTAACAGCCAGCAAAATTTCAAGAATGACAAGAATTTGTAGAACATGAATTAAAGTAATGGCAGAACCAAGACTTCATGCTTTGCCTTTACTTTGCAAAACTTAAATATGCCCTCCAAATGACAAGCAGGCAAGCCTGGTCTTCTGAAATCTTGCCCTTAAATGTTGTTTTTGGGTTTTTTTAAAGCAAGATTTTAATGTGAAAGAAAAAAAATAAATTTAGCATATATTCAATTCAGTAAGTGCACTTCGCATCCAGTAACAGAGTGGGTAAAAAGTAACTTTGAGACAAGTGCTAAACCAGTACAGACAGAACAGTAGCTTTGAAGTTGCTTTTGCAAGAGAAGATAGAAAAAGTCCTTTGAACAACTTATGATGAACTGCTTGTGTCAAACCAACAACTGAGTTCTGTGGTGGTCTGTGTAATTCACTGAGAGCGTAAGAAAGAAAAGTCAGATGTGACAACCATTAGATTGTCTTTCTGAAATCCTTTCTAGCTTGTGTATGTGCTTCTTAACCTACTTTCAGTGTGGAATCCTACAGATCCATCCCTTTTTTTAGCAGAGTATTCTACCTCAGGGTGGATTGATAAAGGGAGCTCACTTGACAGGAAACCTCTTATGCAAGATTAAAGGCAGGATTTGCTTTGTTTTTTGCAGCCTCATGAAAAACTGACATCTATGGGACATAAGGGCACATTATCCCAACTCTGAGGCTGTCATCACAGACCATCTAATGCCGTAGAGCATTTGAAGGTTTCACAAATCTGTTCTAAGGTTTGGAACTATTTTCTGACTGGACTATTAAGGCTTTCCAGAACATTACGTAATTCTCTTTATATGGTAATTGCAAGGCAAAACGAGTGTTACCTTAGGCATAAGGAGATGATATGCTAAACTGAATTTTCTGTAGGTGCTCCTGGTGCAGAGATATCACAGTTTCCTAATACTAGCTTGACATTACTTGGATATTCTATTAAATTATATGAAATCGTGTTTTATAATTTTTGTGCAAAACAGCAACTTTTGCTAAAACAATGTGTAAGACTATTGAAATTAACAGGGAAAAAACTTTAAAACTCGTTGTGAAGATCCATTTGGCTTTCATCAGAAAATTGAGAAGAACTAATTCAATGATAAAACTAACGTGAATTCTTTCTTTATACACATCTCTTTCCATACTAATAAAAAATTATTAAACATTACTAACTTCATTCAAGCAACCTAATACAGAGACTGGAAGAATTATTTTCTTCCTCTCTACAGCAGTGAGGGGCAGCACTTTCAGCTTTCTTATGTTAACTAAAATATTTTCTGTTACATACAGGATACTGCTGCAAGCTGGTTTCATGTTACCGAGATTTCATGGTTTGTCAGACTGGGGGAATCACAGCACAAGCTGGTTCGGGCAGTTAAGTCCAGGGCTGGAAGTCTAAACAGGCAAAGGTGTGATAATCCAGTCATTCATGGTAAGGAGCCAAGAATCTAAATACATTGAAAACCAGTTCTAATGAAAACCCCAGTTTCATTTCAAAACAGATGTGATATCTCTGGGGTTCTGAGATTCCCAGCACTCAAGATTTCCTTTTTTTCTATTGCCATCTCAGAAAAAGAAGACTTTGGTTTCATTGGAGATTTTAGAAACCCCAAGTTAATTTAGTGCCAGCTGGAAAGCCTAGTCAGATAACTAAGAGTCCATGAAGTTTCAGAAGCCATAAATTTTTCTGGGATTTTGCAGTTTCTGGAATTGTCCTGGGAGTCAAGAAACTACAGAGCTATAAATGTATTCCGTATGTAAAAAATTACTCTTTATGACCACCTATGTTTTTTAATGTCCTGAGATTGTCACCTGGATTTGTGGATTTTCACTAATGTGGAAATTAGAAAAAACCCTAACACCATTTCTCACAGCATTCTCCTGGAGAAACTGGCTGCTGATAGCTTGGTCAGGTGTGCTCATTGCTGGATAAAAAACTGGATGGACAGCTGGGCTGAGAGAGTGGTGGTGAATGGAGATACATCCATCCGGTTGCTGGTCAAAGGTGGTGTTCCTCAGGGCTCAGTACGAGACCAGCCCTGTTTAATGATTTAATCAGTGACCTGGACAAGGAGATGGAATGCACACTCGGTCAGTTATTTTGCAGATGACACCAAGCTGGGCAAGAATGTGGATCTTCTTTAGGAAAAGAAGGCTCTACAGAGGGATATGGGCGGGCTGGGTGAATAGGATGAATCCAGTTTTATGAATTAGTGGTGGGCTTGGCAGTGGCAGGTTAATGGTTGGAGTCAATGATCTTACAGGTGTCTTCCAACCTAAATAGTTCTATGATTATGGGATTTACAATCCGTTGCTTACCTCACTAATCAAACAGAGAGAGTTCCTACTTTGTCTAAGGAACACTTAATAACATTTAGATTAAAAATTATGTAAATTTTCACCATTCTGACACTAGCTTAAAACAGTCATGTATACAAGTAGTACTTCTTTCCAGAGATACTTCATGATGCCAGAATGACGTTAAGCATAACAAAGAAAACTTCAGCTGAGCATAAAGGACATCATTCTGAAAATGTTGGAGTGATTATCTGGGTGTCCAAAGAAACATTCACGGATGCCTCAGCAAAGCCAATGTCATGGCTTAATCAGAATGGTATTGATGACATCACCACCTTCAAGCAAAGAGAGATCAGCACATATTTTCCAAAATACAGAATTTCCAAAGACTTTTCAGGTTTTTTTTCCCACTTTAATGATGTCTGAATCTATATTACTGGACCCAAAGCAATCTGAATACACAGCCTCACTGTGTCCTGATTTTTGCCAAAAAAACCTTTGACCAATTTCTTTTGACTGCCAAATCCAACTGGTGAGATCAAATTCAGGCTATGAAAATTTTCCAAAAGCGAGGAACAGCCCCATAGTCAAGGGTGTGCTAGGTGCTAATGACACATTTATTATTGTTCCAGAAAATAATCAGAGAAACTTCTTGATGAAAGGCCAATATCTGAGAATTCAGGAGAATTTAAATTTCAACATCTGTTTTAACAGATGTGGGTAAACCGTGTCAGGGATTTTTTCCTGTCTTTGAAAATTGTTTTTGGCCTAAAAGCAGAAGAGGATCCACTGTGTCATTCTCGATATCAACTGTTTGTATTAGTTTGCATTTCACAAGCAATGGTTTAATGCAGCAAATTAACCTAACATATATCCTTTGGGAAAAAAAAAATTCTTCTTTTATTGCTTTTTACAGTTAATTGAGCATGATCTGTTATTCCAAAATATGAGGAGAAATTTAGAGTGCCCTTGGACTGCAGCAGTAATTTGGAGGAATGGGAACTCATTTCATGTCCTTCCCTGTCAAGGTGTTTGTGCATTAGATCTGAAAACCTAAATGCTGCATGGCTGGGTAAAAAATTCCAAAAGTTGTGGAGGAATAGAAGTCAGACCATCAGCAAAACTGACAATGGACTTATCGTAGGAAAGAGGCTCTACAGTACAAGGACTGTTAACTATAATTTTGTGAGAAAAAGATTTTAATGGGGTGGAATAAGACCCTGCAACAGGGAATCCCAAAGTAGATATTTTCAGGACTAGTAGGAAGATTTTTACATAAGCCTTCACATTCTTTGATCCACATGCTAAGACTGGTTAGGGGACAGTTATAAGCCCTTACTCGGATTTAGCTGACTTGCCAACAGCAGTTACACTGATTTTCACGCTTTTGTGCATGTTCCTTACAGTCTACATCAGCAAAAATGGCAGCGTCTTTTTTTAAGTCTTTGCTTTCCTAATACCTCCAGAAAAAGTTAATTTCTATTGCCTTTACCTTCAGAAAAAGAAGCAATAGTAGGAGATACAAAGACAAAAACATTGATTTTGCCTTATATCATGGTTCACCTCAAGGCTAGAAAAGCCAAAGGGGAAATAATAAAACAAGAATGTAAGGGTGAAGTCAGAGGAAGAGATGATAGCTATTTATGCTGCCTCTGACCTTTTAAATATGGTCTTAGAATCTGGCCCTAGATTTATCCCCATAGAAATGATATGTGAAATTTATATGTAGACTTTTGGGGGTTGTACTTTGTTTACAATTAGTTTTGTCTCTGGTGACTTCACTATTTTTTAATTTATGTAATCTCTTGTTTTGTGTATGTATCCATGTCTCATTACTGGCTTAGACCTTTTGCCTTCCGCTTTAGAGTTTCTGTGTTTATTTATGTATATTTTCAAATTCCCATGATTCACATTTAAGAACTGGTTCCTGTTTTCAGATCTCTGTCTGCTAACCTGTTGACTGTACTTGTTTATTGCTCATTTCTAATCATGAGTCCTGCACAAGCTTCTATTGAAGTGCTGTAAAACACGAAATAATGCACAGTTCAGAATAGATGCATCATTAGCACAAACTTGCTAGGAGACAAATACTTGCAAAATATTAGCACATCTGTTATGGTTCACATTGCTTTGGAAATGCTTTTATTTGACCAGTTCCTATGTATCTTTGAATATTTTTCCTGTTTACTTGCTATCTTGTTAAGATGTGACTAACCAGGATGAATTAATGTTCTGCAGTGTTGAAAGCAGCCCACTGTTTTTCTTGTCTGCTTCCAGCTGCCTACCTGTTACAAAATCAGCTTCTCAGTACTTTACATCGGACTCTGTGAAACACAATGCGCAAAAGCACAGTATCAAAAAAAGCGCAGCTTTTTACACAGAAACTTTTTACAAAACTACAGGTACACCTGTCATTTAGAGCACTGGATGTTAGGCCTTGATTTCATCTTCAGGGAATCCTCCCTGGTTGACTTCCATTTTAATGAGAAAAGCAGACATCACTGTGGTCAGTCCTGTTTAATACATTTATCAACAACCTGGAAAAGGGAATCAGGTGCGCTGTCTGTCAGTTTGCAGATGACACCAAGTTGGGCAGAAATGTTGATTTGCTGGAGGGTAGGAAGGCACTACAGAAGGATCTAGACAGGCTGGATCAATTCAATGAGGAGAAGTGCTGGGTCCTGCAATTCGGTCACAGCAACCTCCTGCAGCACCTGGGGAAGAGTAGCTGGAAAGCTGCCCAGAGGAAAAGGACCAGGTGGGGCTGGTGGAGAACTGCTGAACATGAGCTAGCATGTTTCCACGTGGCCAAGGAGGCCAGTGGCATCCTGGCCTGTATCAGCAATATTGTGGCCAGCAGGACATAGCAGAGCACATCTGAGGTGTTGATGCTGCACCTCAAGTCCTATGTTCAGTTCTGGGCCCCTCACCAAAAGAATATAGAGATGCTGGAGTGTGTCTGGAGGAGGGTAACAAAGGTGGTGAAGAGTGTAGAGCACAAGCCCTAAGAGCAGCTGAGGGAGCTGGTGTTTTTTAGCCTGGAGAAAAAGAGGCTCAGGGAAGAAATAGCTCCAGCTTGCAGCAGGGGAGATTTAGATTGGATATCAGGGAAAATCATCTTCCAGCAAGAGTACATCTTTGCTCCAACTCTTCCCCTTGGTTTCTGTGACCAGGGATTGCCAAAGACTGATCTAATTATAAAGACTGAGGGAAAGAAAGCATTCAGGACTTTCACCTTTTCCAAGGAGAAATAGAAATGTTAGGTATCCAGACTTGATGTCTGTGACAAAATATATGAATATATCAGAAGAAATGGAAGCAGTCCTCATCATGAGTAAGGTAGTAACTTTACTAATCAGTTTATCTAAGAACTTTGATATTGTACTGCTGGTTCTGCATCATTTGGGGCAAAAAAATCTTTTAGCAATCACTCCCCAAAATTTCTTTTTTTTTAAACTATCATTCATATGAGCACATTGTTAGATACTTTGTAAACTACTAGGGAAAAACACACAAAAGCTCATATGCACTTTTCAAGTGCTATGGAATATTTAGTATTTAATCTGAAAGATAAAAGGGAAAGAGAATGGAAAAAAAATCTATGAAAACCTAAATACCCTGGATATCTTATAACAACATAAAGAAAAACAGCAGACACCTAATTGCCATCCTCACCTATACAGTTAAAAGAGGTCTGCTATAAAAATTACATGTAATCAATAGGAATGCAGCTATAAACAGAACCACACATGGCAACCTGCAATTTAATTCTGTCCTTACTACTGCTGGGTTCCACTTTTATATTTATAGTATGCATAATGAATGAATACATTTTAGAACTGATCCAAGGGAGAAAAAAAATCTCTTTCCTTTTTGACATATTCAGAATCGACTACTTGTTTTTCTTGAATCCAGATTAAAATATATTTGGGTTGTGGCTGAGCTGAGGAAGAATTGAGTTTGGTTTGTGTAGCAAAGAAGCTATGTGAAGGAGAACATCTTATTAAATAAAAGAATATGTATTTATATCATAAGCATAATAAAAAATTCAAATAAAGAAAATAATAAACAGATTTTCAAAAATAAAAACCAGTAGCAAATGCAAAATAATTAACAACTAAAAATATATATTGTTTCCAGATGTACAGGTATTTGTTTGTCAATCACTTTTAAAACCTGTCTTCTGGCTTACCTTAACGATAACTTTAAAAGTATTTACCATTTACATATAAGATACATAATTTAATGGATAATATGTGTTAAAAAATAATTTTCCAGTTATTTGTGATTGTGGGTGTCTTTCTATGGTCAGCTTATGCAACTCAACCTTAATTGTTTTGCCTGAACAGTTGAGTCCTAAAGCATCTATTGGGGATTTTTTTTCTTTCTTGTACCACTGTGATGGGTAAATTCATCTACTGCATTCAGACTTCTGCTCTTCTTTAGTGAAAAAAAAAACTCTAATAACAATGTCTATGTAGCTTAGCGAGAATTTAAAATAAAAGCTCAGTGACTCATTTTTAACTAAATATGTAAAATAAAATTTTAAAGAGAGCTAGAGGGTAACATGAACATTATCAATAACGAAGTCAAATACTTCTCTATATTCATAGCAAAGGAGGAACAACGCTGTTGTTATGTCTGGGATGCATAAAAGAAGTGTGGCCAGCAGGTCAAGGGAAGTAAGAAGGTCTCTACTCTGCTCCTGCGAGACTCCACCTCGAGTACTACACCCAGCCCTGGAGTCCTCAGTACAGGAAAGACCTCTTGGACCTCTTGGAGTTTGTGTTGAGGAGGGCCAAAAGAATGATCATAAGATTGGAATACCTCTTCTGTGAGGAGAGGCTGAGACAGCTGGGGTTGTTCAGCCTGGAGAAGAGAAGGTTCCAGGGAGATCTCTTTGCAGCCTTTCAATATTTAAAGGGTGCCAACAAGAAAGACAGGGACAGACTTTTTTTTAGCAGGGCCTATAGTGATATGTCAAGGGATAATGATTTCAAGATAAAAGAGAATAGATTCAGATTAGATATAAGGAAGAAATTTTTTTTTTAAATGAGAGAGATATAACACTGGAACAGTTTTCCCAGGAGGTGATAGATGCCCCTTCCCTGGAAACATCCAGGGTAGAAAGGGCTTTTGAGCAACCTGATGCAGTTGAAGATGTCCCTATTCACTGAAGGGCCATAGGACTAGATGATTTTTAAAGGTCCCTTACAACCCAAACTAGTCCTTGATTGTATGATGCTATTGTTACTACTTACTGAAAATAACAGGTTTAGCATGGATATGTTGCATTCACTGAAATTAGTTGCCAAAATCTTTGCTAGCAGGAAAACCATGAAGGAGCAAACATTTTGTAAATATGCGAGAATCTTTTTCTGCATGTTTAAGAGGGTGGGCATGCATGCCAAACAGAGAAGAGATTATTTTGCTTTGCAGTCTGTGTCTACGATCAGACCCAAGGTTTTTGAATGGGTCCCATAGAAGCACAGAAGACCTAACCAATACCAAACACAGCACATCTGCCTCTATGTGTTGCGTTATTGTTTCTAGATAAACAGAACTGCAACTTTGAAAGCTGAGATCTGTGCTTTCAAGAGTCTGAATGTGGCAGATATGCTCACGTCATTGTCTATGCCATATAGAAACACATTACACAGAGACTGAACTGCCCATGTTGCCATGGATCCTGGGGTCACCTTGGAAAAGCATATGTTTTTCTTCGCTGTTGGAAACTACTAAATATTCTTCTGTTCAGACTCTATAGCACCCTTTTCCATGCCTCATCTACCACTTTGATATAGCTGCCATTATAACAGAGCTAGTATTTTGTATTCACAACATTATTATTCAATAACCTTTCTTTTCTGTTGAGAAATTGCCTTCTGTCCTTGTGTTTGACCTTCAAAGTGAAATAATTCTACCTAGCAGACCTGTCTCTTGTTTTAGCATTTGTAAAGCATCATCCACTCTTACAAAATGATTCATAGAATCATAGAATGGTGTGGGTTGGAAGGGACACCTTAGACATCATCTAGTTCCAGCTCTTCTGCCATGTTTGGGAAAATTTCCACTAGACTAGGTTGCTCAAAGCCCCATCCAACATGGCCCGGAACACTCCTAGAAGTGGGGCATCCACAACTTCTCTGGCAACCTGCTACAGCGTCTCACAACTCTCCCAGTGAAGAAATTGCATAAAAACATTCTAACAGAATAAAGATACCACCTCCACTGTTGCTGAGACTGCTTATTCAAATTCAAAGTTCCTAAGCTCTAATTTTCTCTGCAATTGATTTGCTCCATAACCTCAGATTTTTCTGTAGTTTAATTGGCTCAGTTTTACTTTGGATTGATATTATCTAATTCAGTGTGATTCTTCTGAAGACTTAGTAGAGCACTGTTCATGGTTTGAAAAGAAAAATGCTACATGAATGCATATTATCATGTTTAGGTGCTTTGCATCAGCCTGCTGCTTGTTGATGTTGCCTATAAGCAAGAATGAATGACATAAACTGTATTTGACAAAAATGTCTTCGGCAATTGCTAGAAGTATAGTGCTATGAATATACTAAAAGCAATGACAGTGTCATTGTATTCAGGCTGACAGGCTTTGCTAAGAGGCAGGAATGTTAACTTAGGCTTAAATCTGTTAAAATATTGTATTCTGGTCATGGCTTCCTATATTTGGCTGCTTTGTTGTGTCAGCAGGATGAACATCTGATGATCTTCAGCAGCTAAAGCCTGTGACCTCAAATATATTGACCTGCTCATGCTGATATTGTTTATTTGGTGACTGGAATGAAGCTGATTTATGCCAAGTTGGTTTAGAGAACTTAGAAAACACTGTATAGTAACGTGCATCTGTCCAGAACCGTCCATACACATCTGTCCAAGCTTTAATCAATTTCTTCTTTGATAGTCCCACTCCTTCTTTGTGAGTTCTTGCAAAACTAATTTTTTCTTAGAGATATTAATTCTGGCTGCTTAGGTGTGTTTCTGCTGCCAGATCTCTTTCTGTTTAAATTTCTTTTTCTTCCGTAGGTATGATGAAGATTTGATACAATTTTGTATCTTGGAAAAAACAAACTACTCTCTCTAACTTTAAATAAGGTTCTTAATAATCTTTCTCCCACTTTGGGCTTTCAGATTACTATTATAACACTGTTTACCTAGATTCTAAATACCTTCCAAATATCTCTCATTAATCTCAAGACTTCTTTTAATTCTCTTTTTTGAGTTTCTTACATACGACTTTTGAAATATAGACCCCAATTCTTTTGAAGACTTAAATTTTCTCAAGTATTTTTGAATTTATTTGCACTCTTCTCAACAGCTATGAATGTAATGTAGTCATATAAGTTGGAGTTTTTACCTATGAGTCCCTTATTTAAGCCTTTTATTTTTTTCCTATTGGTTCACTTCTCATTCTCTCTCTGCTGCTGATACTTTGTAGTGCCAAAAATGCTCTAATGTACAAATTATAATTATATTGAATCCTTAAGATTCAATATAATTATAAGACAAAGGAATGAGAATTTTTTTTCTTTTCCTCAGTTAACAATATGAAATTAACTTTAGATAGACTAGGATTCTGCAGACGTCGTTTTTCTAGTTTGAATAGTCTATTATGTACAGGCTATCTTAATATTTTTCTACTCTATGACAATATTTTTAAAATTTTCATCAGAATAGATAGCATGCATTTTTTATAATATCTATGTAAGGCTATACCATAATGCATAAATATGATAAACAAGTGCAGTAATATATATATATAAAAAAAATTAAACATGAGATGTATGAGAATCAGTGAAATAGCAGTGCTTTAAATTATTGTTTTTTTGAAGTGTGATCAAAGATGATTGACCACTATTTATTGGTCTTCAGTTTCAGGTGTGATAGAGAACAGAAGAAAGGTGATCATCAGAAGAGTGGAAGAAAAATGAAACTGTGGAGAGAAAGTGCTAAATTGAATGCACTGATAAAAATTAGACAATGATGGAAATCAGGAAAAGAGTAAAATGATTTCACTTGAAAGTTTCTATTAAATGATGAGTAATGCTGCAATATAGACCTTAACAAAGGATAAAATTCCTATCTCCAATCTGCACTGCAGTTCTTGATGGTATATTCTGCAGCTGCCCTGTATGCAGAGCTCCCACTGATATTCATAAATGCTCTTTCCATAGAACTATTGCAGCATATGAATAGAAATCAAGAAGATAGAAATTTTGCTGTATAGAAGGGTTTCCTGATGTTCAGAGGGAACCTCCTGCGTTTCAGTTTCTGCCTCTGGCACTGTCATTGGACACCACTGAAAAGACCCCAGCTCCATCTTGTTTATGCCCTCCCTACAGATACTTATCTACATTGATCCTTTTCTCCCCAGCCTTCTCTTTTCCAGGGTGAAGAGTCACAGCTTTAAAATATCATTTTAAAATATCCAATTAAGGAGTGTTATTAAAGAATTTATGGAACATTAGGCAAATGATTTTTATGATTAATTTAATTTGAAGTTAAAGCTGGTATCAATTCAAAGAATGTATAATATGTTAGTTGACAAAGTAATTGCATTTATATGTTTGGTGTATTGCATATATTTAGATCTGAATGAATTTATAGAATGACTATTAAAATGTGTCTTCATTTTAAAAGGAAAAACAAATGCATTATTTGATTGATTATTTTTAAGGTATTTCAGTAAACAATCTTCATGATCCCTAGAATTTCATATACGACACAAAGTACTCAGTTATAATAGTGAAATGGATTTTCAAATATGTATCTGTAATTTATTTCAAAGAGCAGATAATTAAAAAAGTTATAGTTAAAAGTGTAAAGTTGTACATTTGGTAAACAAAGGAGGGGAAAGGAAAGAAGGCATTTTTAAAATTGAGACTACCTTAATCTAAACTGACTTTGAGTCTAAAATAGGTGAGCAAGATGGGGTTTTTTTGTGGTTTGGGGTTTTTTTATCCAAACTAAGATAAAAACAATAGAGAAACAGTTATTATAAAGAATCCAAAGGAATTTCTGCTCAGAGAAATCAAATAGCTTATTCGAAAGCATAGTAATTAGTGAAAAGCCTTCAACTTCTCATCTAACTTCAGACATAGGCAGTCTGCTTGTCTCTTTGGTGTATTGACATGAGGATTTATTTATAATCAATACAGAGTAGCAGGAATTTTTAGGCTGTGATTTATTTCATCTTAAGTAGATATCTTAATTCAGATGAATCACCTATTGCAAGGGTTTGTTTTCTTTCATTAACTATAAACAAAAGCTGAGAACAAGTACCTACGATGCAGACTTCTCCATTTAATTGGATAAACCCCCCTCTCACTTCAGTGTGTCCTGGATTTCTACAAGCAAAAATATGGTTTTTCATAATTGCATAATGAGACATATCAACATGCCAAATTAGTCCAAAATAACCCATGAAGGGAAGAGGATGCCTATTAATCTGAAAAGGAGTGATTCCATTCACTCTAGGACTGATTCTGCTAATTTCCCAATAAGACAAATTGATTTGGGGATATTGATCTGACCAGCTTGTATTTAAATTTTAATCATAACTGAAGTCCTTGGTGCTATAAGCTTTCTGTGGTAGACAATAATAAAAAGTAGTAATTTATTATCCTAAAGTTTCTTGATACAATAATTTTTAAATAATTCAATAGTTAAGCAAACACACACATTCCCCTTCACATGCATCCTCTTCCACACATACCCAGGCACCTCCCCCCCCCACACACAGCCAGGATCAGCACAGCAGATAATTAACACCTTGGAAAAGACTGAAATGCTAAATAGCTCTCTTCCTGTGCAAAATATCTGGTACAGTCATGGGAAAATTTTGTTTTAATATCTACATCATATTTAAAACACAGCTTTTTATTCGATTTTATTTGCAGAATATTTTCATTTAATTTGTTTAATTAAAATTACTTATTTCTCATTTGCTATATTTCTATGAATATTTTCTTCTAAAAATAGAAAAAAATTATACATTTTCAAGATAAAACATCGGTTTATACTATTTTAAACAATAATGATATGGAAGCATTTATTTGTCCCTCACTAAGGTGGAATAAGTATTTTAATCACAGACCATTTACAATGAGATATGTTTATAAGATGGTTTCAAAAAATTTTGATCCTCATTGCTTATTCATTGTAAACAGTAAGTTTTCAGTGAATGGAAAGTACGTGTGGTACATCTACATTAGCTAAAACACCAGTTACTACTAATGGCCAGGCTGAACTACAGTAAACAATGCCCTGAATGATGTTTTGCCTTCTTGTCACTTCATGAAATCCTAGCACGATAAAGTGTTGAAATACAGTTTTCCTCTTTGATAGTGTCCCATGTTGAAACCCATCCCATGTATTTTATGTTGTAATTCTTATATCTTTTAAAATTTGATATGTTCTGCATAGTTTTCATTAGCCTTTCTGTTATAATAGTGAAAATCACAGATAATTAAAATTTTTTACATCTTTGAATTTACACCAAAAACTGAGGAAAAACTTGCTCCTAGACTTAAATCTGAGTTTCTTCTGTATTCAAACTTTGTTTCACAACCATCAAGAGTCTCATTTGTTGCTGCTCAAAGCCCTGTCCAATCTGACCTTGAACACTTTCAGGGATGGGACATCCACAATTTCTCTGGGCAAACTGTTCCAGTGCTTCCCTGCCCCCACAGTAAAGAATTTCTTCCTTATATCTAATATATGCCAGAAATAAATCTAGGCATATAAAATTTGAGACAAGTTTTGAAATTATTTTGAAATTATTTTGATTTGAAACACATTATATTAATAATAACTTACAGATGACTAAAATATGTTGATGAGCATTTGAGCTTGACACTTTTTGAGAAGTGCATGGAATTTAAAATTAAAACCAGTAAAATTACAAACTTTTTACAATTTCCTCTTTCCTCTGATATTCAAAGTTACTCATGTCAAATCTCTGTGTTTCATACAAATCTCTCAGACAGTCTCAGAAAGAATTTTTATTTCAGACTAAAATATGGTTTATATAGAGCACTAGTACTAGTGAAGGTTCCTCAGGGGATAAGGTGGAACACCTTCTCATTAGATTTGTGTGCACAATACATTTTATCCAAACTGGGGAGTTCAGTCTAGGTGTGTTACATGCATAATTCTTACTCTACCAGGCCTCAAGATTCTGTGAAAATGATCCTGTGGACCTTGAACACAGCTCATGTGAAACAGATGAGAGGTGGTGATGAAGAAGTTGAGGGAGAGAATAAAGAGCATATGGCCCAGTACAGACACCAGAAACTACTTTTCCATATAATCCACAGCCTGACAAATTGTTTAGCTCCATTTAAAGGCTGTGTTTGACAAACAGGGCTGAAACAGATCTTCAAAATATCTTGTAGATCAAAATCCCTTTAAGCAAATTACCCTGGCCAGTCACCTTGCTGCTGATAATTCACACTTCACCCCAACTGATCAGGTCAAACGATGTTGTTGCAAACGTATTGGGAAAAAGGTAGGCACATATTCACAGATGCAGGGAAAACCCCTTGGATGATGATTCCTCAGGGAAGTGTACCATGTACCCTTACCTACTGTGCAATATCTAAGTTGGTGGGTTCACCACCTGTCAGCACCACTTTAGAAAATAAATGTTTGGTCCACAAAAAAGCATTTAATATGTCCCGTCTATCTGCTTCATTTCAGCCAATGAATAGGCTATGTTCCATTAGCAAAGTGTTTATATTCATATGTTTCTTTAAACTGTGATAATTCTCTATGTTTTTCTAAGTCCAGCCACTGCCTACCCATAATTTTCAGATGTCCATGGTAGGGGTGTAATTAAGTTTTACACTCACTGAGTCAAAAAATATCATTATCCTTATCCTTTTATTAAATTACTGACATCTAACAACAGTCTGAGGTCTGAGAAACAAACTTAATTTGCTGTTTGCCAAGTATCTTCTGTGATACAAATTCTGCTTGATAAATCACACCCACACATTGCCATATGATACTACTAGTAATGTCTTCACAACCTTTTCTTCATTGTTAGTTATTTTGGTGAAGTGAACGATTAGAACATAAGCAATGGCATTTGTTCAAGATCTGCCAGAAAGAGCTGCAGTCTGTTCACTTCTTCGCTGCCCACGTTAGCACTGTGCTGTAAAAAAGATAGATTACTAGGAAAAGTGTTACTTTTAGTCTAAATTTGTAAATGATATTCGGAATACCCTGTTAAATTACAAGATGCTATTTTAAAATATGGCATCTTAAGGGAAAAAGTCAGCTTTAAAGAGGTTTTGAGATGGTCATTTCTGGGGGAAAAAAATATTGGAGGCATCCTAAGATCCTTAGCCATTTTGAAGACTGGTTCAAAACACAGTTCCTTCATATAGGAAGAAAAGAGGACCATAAATGCAACTCATTTTAAATGGACCTATATATGTTTCTGGTTGGGATTACTGGACATAATTTCTTTTAAAGTCAAGGGACTACAGTTAGCCCTCTAATATTTTCCTTGCCTAAAGTTCATCTGCATTTGCTCCTATATCCAGAGTCTCTATTAGGGATGGTATAGTCCAGCTTTGCATTAGAATATGCAACTAGAGCATGTGTCTCATACTTCCTAGTTAAAATTGGCTGGAACTGAATCGGTATTTACAGTTGCTTATATTACAATATTCTTATTTTGACAAGTTTTCTTTAGACGATCTTTCAGCAGCAATAGCAAGTAGTAAGTACAACTTGCAGCAGGGAAAGCCTTGTGAGAAGAGAAAATAGCTATACTCTTCTGCTTTCTCAAGTTTCCTGTGGTTAAATCAATGCCACAATTTTCATAGTAATACTACTGTCTTGCAAAAATACTTGATATAATCCTACCTTTGATAAAATTACTAATGGGCTACTTTTCCACAAGGCAGAAAATTTTCATTTTAATAATATGTTTTTAATAAGTTGGAAATGTGAACTTATGCACCAGTCATATGTAATGTAGAACTACTTCTAATAAGTTTCACAATCTAATTTAGAAAACGTTCACCCTGTGTGACTTAAAAATAAGAATCCTAGGCATCTTCATTATATTGATATAAGACTTTATCCTACAATTCTGTTATTTTTTAAAATAAACTCATTTTTACCAATAGAAATACTTTTCTATGACAGCTATGGGAAATACCTATGCTTACTCAATATTGCAGCATCAGTATATTGTTTATAACTATTTCAACGTGGTCCCAAACATTTCCGACAGCTAGACAGCAGAGGTTACCAACAGTGAATGGGAATAACTTCTGAACAATTTCGGTAGGTTTTCCAGGAAAGGCTTGCTTTCTGCCACTGCAAATTTTCCCTGAGATATTGTCTGGTTAACAGTTGCATAAAAAGAGTATTTTTGCACAAACCTTGAGGCAAATTTTGTCTCAAATTTACCAGTGAATGCAAAGAGGGTAAAAATGATGCTTCACACCCCTCTGTGCACTTTCTGTACCAAGAGGGGTGTGACCCCAGAAATGAATTTTTCATCTCTCTTCACAGCACAATGCACATCATCACTTCATGCATCTATTTCTGGCACTCATGGCAGCTAAGTACTAAGAGGGTCTCTTGCTTGCTAAAGTGTGTTCAGCAAAAAAAATTGTACCATTAGCAAATTTGAACATGACCACAATAGAGCCAATTCAAATGCTGGCAGTGCAGTACTCTACCCCAGGAGTAACATACCACCATTAGAAGACTTTGTAAAAATATTTGTGTACATGGCCAAGTTCTGGGTTGTTTAAATTCTTCACTCTAAATATATTTTACATTTTGGACATATTTGGATATAAAAAAAAATCATACTGGAAATAAGCATCTCTCACTGGCTCAGGGCAATGTAAACTGCATTTCTTCATGACTCTAATTCATTGAATTTCAAGGAAATTGACACCATCTCTTTTCCCAGAGGTTTTCTATGAAACTAATGAGTGGGAGAAAACTTTCAACACTGAAAATACGATTTTGTACTTCACAAGTTGATGGGAATTTTGCTATTGGTTTCAATAGCAATACATGTATCGATTCTGCCCTTGACCCAACAGCTTTTCATCCTTGGCAATTCAACTCCTGGTTTTGGCAAAGTAAGGAATACTTTTACTTTGTGTTCTTGGGTTTTTTGAGGTTAAGTATATAGGTTTTCTAACTGCTTTGTGCTTGAGAACAAATTATATGTGACATATTATCACAATCCCTATTTATGGTACATTTTACATTGCACATTTTTACAGATGGTGTAGGAAAAACACAATAGCTTCAAAGCCTTATATGCTTTTGACTTTCCTGCCGAATGAGCCCTCAGAGAAGAACCACTCAATTGATTCTTCTTGTATTCTACTCCCTTCCTTTCAAAGCACTCAAGATGCATTTTTGCCTTGTCAGGCATCAGTTGCATCAGGGCAGTGAGAGAACTTTACTTTACTGAGAATGCTCAGTATGGTCCAGGAATGTAAATCTGCAAACTGCAAGCTTACAGGTGTCAAGGGCCATGATAAGACACAGTTCCAGGACAGCCATACAGATCACTATAGACACGCTGAATCTCACTCGGAAGTATGTGAGAGAATTACATCATTTTGATTTTATTTTTTTTTTCCAGGAGAAAGTAACACCATGGAACATCTGTTGTTTCTCATGTGGAAGCTCAGAGTAAGACTATGGAGTCTTCATTCCAATAATGTTCCAGCCAAAGTTGCAGGTAACTGTAGCAAGAACTAGGTCTCAAATGTTTAAGCAGATAAAGGAAAAAAAGGAGAAGCTTATTCATCTGTAGAAGATTTTTGAATTGTACGGTAGGGAGTGTAGTGCATATTTTATATGATGGGCTCACTGCTCTGGCACTGAGCCCAAGCAGAAACAGATTCTGTAAAAAAAACCACAAACACACAGGTACTAAATTACATTATTAGTAGGTAGCTGTCCTTCTGTGCTAAATGCCACTGGGTCCAAGAGCAGCATAGTTTTTCCAAAGAGCCTGTTTTAAATCTTCCAACTTGCAGCTCTAGTCCAGGCAATCCCTGTAAGTAAGGAAAAAGAATCCTAGGATGTCTGTATGATGGGGAACAATTCCATGAGTCATGTATATGTTATAGACTCTCCATTTGGGGTACCTTGCAAAGCAGCTTCAAATTGCCCATGTCTTGGAAAAAAAAAAGAAAATCTCAGCCAGAGGAATCAGTGAAATTTTGCTCCATTTTTCCCTTTTTATCTTGCAGAGATTAAATCTTACCTATGTTCCACTCAAACACAGTGCCAGACAGGAAATTTCAAAAAGTAGAATACCATTTTAATTTCTATGGAAGAAATAAACTGAATTTTTAAATTCACCATTTTTCTTTCCCAGTAAATGTTGTTGAATATCTAACAGGAAAATCCTGAAAAATAAATTTCTTGCCGAGACAAGTGTATTGAATTACCACTGAAACATGAAATAATCAGAGGGAAAAATATAATTGGGAAGAAATGCACATTGTTCTGGAAAAAACCTTCAGCAGCAGTCTTACACATTTGCTGGTATCAGTTTTAATTGTTGGGGGTTTTTTAAATTTTGTATAAGATAAAAATATTTTTGCACCTTTATGTTTTCTTGATGTAATATAATTGTATATATGGCCTTTTTTAATACATATGCTATAGGACACTGTGAAAGTAATTGGCCATAAATATAAACACAGAAGCTTAGAACTATTTAGAATAAAGTAAATCTAACATGATATAGTAAGAAGAAAACAGCAATTTTCTTCTTCTGATGAAAAATAAAGGAAGGAAATTGTAGAGTGCAGGTGTATTATTTCACTTCCTGAAAAATGGCTTAGGTTTGCTATGGCCAATGGTTTTCATTAAGAATGAAGAAATTCTTTTTGAAAAAAACTTCAGATTGAATTCACATGAATGCTATGATATTAGTTTCAGCAATCATGAACAGAAATTCTCATCACTTGATATGGAAATCATGCTGGTAGTGGAGATAAGGATACCCGGGCCATCAGGAAGATAAAAAAGCATTAAGAGGCAGGTAAGACTGTGCTCCTGTACTAGTGAGAAGAGAGTGCAACAGGGACATTTTCCTTTAAGAGTCTTCAGGATTAACAGCAGAATAAATTTTTTCATGTGAACTATCTGAATATAATTAACCTTTAAAATAACATAGTTTTCAAAAACCTGTTTACAGTATGTCTTATAATGATATACAGTTATTATAGATAAAAAAATAAAAGCTTTTTTTTTTGAACTGTTGTGCACTCTAAAACAATCTACAATAAAAATAGTATTTTTTCCTGCTGGAAATTATGTTAATTACAATAATGCCTTGTAGCACACTTGGCACTTTCGTCTCTTGTTTAGCATAGTTTTATATTCATCTAACAAGTTTCACATTGACTATTTTTCAACCTTAATTAATGGTGCTTTTCTACTTATGCAGCATCCATGGAGAATTTCTTGGGTGTCATTTTGTACTCGATCCTAAATGGCAGGTTCTGTATTCTGCCATCTGTCTAGCTTTCCTGTTTGATGCAGCTTCTGAGAGGTATTTTCAGATGTGAGGACTACCTTCAAGAATGATGTTAAATACATGCATTTTACTTCTTGGTTAATGCAAAACTATTTTTCCTTTACAGCACAATAATAATAGGAAAATAATGATGGTAGGTTCAATTCTCATACTAATACACAGAGGACTATTATCATCATTAGAAACCAAGCAAGTCATATTTATTGCACATGCAGTACCACTACTAATGCAAATTACCCTCTAAATTCAAAAGGAATCTGTATCATAGGAGTGGATTGAAATTTTATATTGATATTTTGCTTAAAACAGAAAACTAATTATTTTGACAGCCAACTCATAATTTCAACCTAACTTTCAACTACTGTTTTCAAACAGTTGAAACATGTCAGTTTATAAAACTATGCAGTACAGTACTCAATACCAGATCAGGTCATACACATTAAAAAGAAAAAAAATCAAAGGACATATTCATTCACATCTGCAAGTCCTCAAGAATATACAGGCTCAAATGTCTCCAGAACATTAGGCTGGTGGCACAAATTTTATGCATTTTTATCAGCAGGGCCAGCTTGATATCTTTATAGGATGCAGTCTTGCTTACATCACCCTCCAGAGCAGTCTCCTGCATCCCTGCCCAATACATCTTCTTCTCTATTCCTTGGACTTCGTATTTGCATAACTCCATAGTCCTGCAAACTGAGTCAAAGTTTAGGTAATAGTTTTCTGAGATTTAGAAATGCTGCATTAAGTTTATTGATTTCATCTCTAAGCATACTGAAACTTTCTAGAGTTAAGTATGTGGAGTATGTCACGTGTATTTTGGATATTATTTCTCCTTCACATTAAAACTTCTCACAGAGCCCTGTGACACCTCACTGCAAAAATATATAGCTGAAAAGAGTGGTTAGGGTAAGTTAGAATAGCCAGAAAACCATGTAAAGAATCTAACAATAAAGCCTTGAATTTCTGAATTAATTCTGAATATAATGAATTCTGAATATAATTACACTATGCAAGGTCAAAATATAATATTTTAAATATTTTCATATAATAATGAGCATGGAGAATAGAGAATCTAGATAGATTTTTTTTTAAAACCGTTCCAGGAAAAAACATAGTCTTAACTTGAAAGTATAGCATTAGATATTTTTATATAACCTGAGTTCTCATTACTTAATAATATGATTTGTATAAATAAATTGGAAAAGAGGAAATAAACTAAGAAAAAGATTCAAGCTATAAAAGAGTTTGTCTTACTGTTTAAAATTTTCCTTCTATTCCAGATTAAAAAAATTAGGTCGCTAAATGGTCACACATTATTTTAAAAAGCATCTGGATAAAAAAGTACATAAATTTCTGTAGGACTTGGATGTCGGGTATTTCTGAAAACCTTTATTTGACTGCTTCCCAGCCCTGATTCAGTCCACTTAAACCCAGCTGTATTTCAGATGCTCAGTGAAACTGTTAGTGTAATGCATATAATTTACATAAAATCTGCAGAAAAAGCGGGATAAATTTAAAGACCTTATTCGTGGCATTTTAAATGGCATTTAAGTTCTTTGTACAAACACACAGATAGGATTTCTGTCGCCTTCTTAAGGCCACTTCCTCCAGAGACCTCCAGATTAAATCTCTATAGATCTATTCTTCTGGTGATCCCCAGTCAGCAGCAGGATTGTCCAACTGCATGTAATTACTGTATGCTATAGCTGCACACTGAGGGGTTCTGTGTGGCAGCACCTAATGTCACCCTGTTGGTGTCAACTGAGATACCTCAGCTGGCTGACAGCTGGACCTAAAGGGACAAGGTTGTGCACTGGTTTCATAATATAAATCAGGTGCTAAAAAAAGGAGGCTGAAATATTTAAATATTTCTGCTTCCAGCTTAAGCAACACTAAATCTTGGTCTTTATCTGAAAAACTATGTGAATTAATCCATTCAGCATTCATAGGCCAATAAAAAATGTGAATAATACACCAAGGACTGTCAAAAGAGTAACAATTGTGATAATTAACTTATAAAAATGAAAATAATTCATTTGAAGAAATTAGGAAGAAAGACTAATCATGCAAATATTCTACCCTGAGTATCATTCTGTTTATTTATACATGGTTCTTATTATATTCCCATGTAATGAATTGGACATGTGCTTGTGATCACACAAATACTTGCAAAACTTACCAGATAAACCATGTGTTCTCTTCAAACATCAAAACATTTATTTATGGTTGGATTTGCTAATTACACTTGGACTCAATGTTCTTAAAGGTCTTTTCCAACGTAAATGATTGTATAATTCTCTAAGTCACACATCCTGCTCTATTGAGATATGTCATCAGATTATGCTAAGACAAATTTTTGGAACTGCTAATTAAATTCTACAACCACAGTGAAGCTGGGGAGGAAACACAGATCACTACAGTTACCTTGTGGCATGCCAATGTTTCCTTTTAATCACGATGCTTTTAATTTTTATATCCATGACGTCAGAGGCACTAATTAAATATCCTTTGGGCGGGAAGGAAGACTTCTTCTCATTTTACTGATGGGTAAGCTGAAATGCAAAGCAGTTCATTCAAAGTGAAAAAGTAATAAAGTCAGTACTAAAATTCACCACAGTTTTGTTTTACCGCCCTAAATCCTTACTATCCCAAAACACAATAACAGCTGTCAAAACATTGTGGCTGCTTACTTTTTTCCTATACCTACATGGCAGGGTAAAGGATAGATGATTCCAAACAATGGTAATCCACAATAAAGCATCCTTGACATCATGTTCAGGTTTTGCATAGTGAGCTCCTCATCTGATAAAGTTATTCCATTGCAATGGTTTGGGGAGTACCTTAGAAGGCTGGGTGTTGTTTGGTTTTAAACCATCTTGACGATTCAGGTATTCAGTAGTAATGAGAAAGATTAAAATAAGATATGCATGGATTTTCATATATGACAGACATACTTCTACAACACAGAAGGCTGACCTAACACTTTACTATGTATGGATGAAGTGGCATCCTGTTCCCCACAGGTTTTTCTATTTATTTTAACTGCTTTCCTACCAGATTAGTGAGCTAAACTAGCTCAAAAAGGAATCAGATAAGTGCCAGAGCTTTCAAACAAAAAGCAGATGCAAAATGGTGATTTGTAAGTGCCTTTTCTCTGATATGTTCTTCCAAGCTGAAATTGCTTCTAGTAGGTATAAACACACTGGTAGGTAAAGGTAGACTATAAAAGATAACATTCAGAATATATTTCCCCTAACTTTCCATTAAAGCAAGTGAAGAAAGCAGAAAGTATGCTATGTGAATTGAAAAGAATCTGTCCTTATTTGAAGCAACTGAAAAACTCACACAAAGAAATACAGTTTCGAGAAATGAAAGGGTCACATATGATGTCAAATCTATACTTTAAATGTTTGAATTAAACCAGGTTTCTCTAAGTAAAATAATATAAAATACAGGTGAATTTGAAGAAGCAATTGAACTAGGTCTCTTTTATAAGTACAATATTTTCTAATTAAACTGAGGATTCAGGAACCGACCATGAAATTAAAAGAATTTAGGAACATACAAATACTAAGACTGGCAGTTCATTAGCTTTAACAGTCTCTTTGAGATAAGGTTTATTTTTAACTTCTGCTTGTAGCGGGCCTGATGCCATTAGGAATGCTGCAATTGGAAAAAAAAAAAAAGAACAAACAAACAAAAAACCAATACTCTCAAAAAGCTTTGAGAAAGCAAAGAAAAGTATGATTTATAGGGGTTAAGTACTCCTTTAAAAGTGTCTTGGAAAAGAGATAAAAAACTCTAATGACTGTGGAGTATATTACGAATTTGTAATGAAGCATGTAAGGGGCAAGAGCCTGTAATAAAAATGGTATTCTGGGCTCATCTGTTGAAAACATTCCAGAATGGTTGAAATTATGATTCACTTCTAACGGGAGAAAAACAAAGAAGAAAACATAAGGAAAAAAAATATTTTGAATGTACTTCCCCTATTCTGAGATGGTATAATGGCTTTATTTCATTTTGTTATTAAGACTATTTCATATCTTATTAAATGTTTTACAATAGAATGAGAGTGTTCACACTAACCATACGATATTGATGGATCTCTTTTACTTTATACAGAAGTAGATATGGTTTAGCAGTCCTTCACAATCCAGTCCTCCAAACCGAATGAGTGTGGCAGATTTAACCTCACTGCCCAGTCCACCAGAATCCTTAATTTTCTTTAAAAATCCTTTCAATATCTGATTATCTGGATGTGTTTCCCTATCTCCACTTTGAGCTCCTTGAACTTCCTTCTACAGGATGAGGTCCAATTTAGCCTACCAAGGATACAGTTTTTCAAAACCACATATTTTAACTTCTTACAAGTACATCATACTGCAGGAATCAGTTTGGAAGATCCGAGACGTTTTGTTTCTCAGATGTGTTGCTGTGTAAAATAGCTCTTATTTTAATATGTTCCCTGCTAAAGTGTATGGCCTGTGCTTAAATTATTTCCCTGCTAACCCACTATCATATATTCTGTGGTCTTACAGAATCTGCAGCGAAGTATTCTGTTCTTCCGAGGACGTTTTACTATTTTTATGAGAAATGCTGAAGGTCTGAATTTAGTTGCAAAGGTCACTGATTCACAGATTGCAAAATTTTTTAGTAACAGTGGGAAAAGTGTGCTATTGCTGTGTGTGTAAATGTCAAGTCAGCTGCTGTTGGGATGAAAAGCATGAACATAACCAAAGATCTCTTCATGGATGTAAAAGAAACAAATAAGAAGATATTTATTGTGATTTCTGCACTAAGGAACAAGAGTGAATATGAAGCGCTAATTTCAGTGGCTAGACAGTATCATCCTTGGGCCAGTTCTCTTCAACATCTTCATTAACAACCTGGGCACAGGAATTGAAGGAATACTAAGTTTGCCAAAGACACTAAATTGGGAGGAGCTGTCAACTAACTCCCTTGAGGGCAGAGAGGCCCTGCAGAGAGACCTTGACAAATAAAAGAGATGGGCAATCGCCAAACACACGAAGGTTAACAAGGGCAAGTGCCGGATTCTGCTCCTGGGACAGGGCAATCCTGGTTGTGTGCATAGACTAGGGAACAAGAGGCCAGAGAAAAGCACTGCAGAAAGGGACCCAGGGATCCTGGTCAATGGCAAGTTGAACATGAGCCAGCAGTGCCCTGGCAGCCAGGAGGGCCAACTGGGTCCTGGGGTTCACCAGGCACTGTATCGCCAGCCAGGCAAGGGAGGGGATTGTCCCGCTCTGCTCTGCACCGAGGCAGCCTCACCTCAAGTGCTGGGGCAGTTTTGGGAGCCACAACAAAGAAAAGACATTAAGCTATTAGAGAGCATCAGAATGAGGGCTACAAGGACAGGACTCAAGGAAATGGCATGAAGCTGAGTCAGGGGAGGTTTAGATTGGATATCAGGAAAAAGTTTTTCATTCAGAGGATGGCTGGGCACCGGAAGAGGTTCCCCAGGGAAGTGGTCACAGCATCAAGTCTGTCTCAGTTTGAGAAGCATTTGGACAGTGCTTTCAGGCACATGATGTGATTCTTGAGGATGGTCCAGTGCAGGGCTGGGATTTGGACTCCATGGTCCTGATGGGCTCCTTCCAACTCAGCTGACTCTATGATTCTATGATTCTATCCTGGCCACTAAAGGTATATTGCTTGGTCTCACCAGATTTTGATCTGCTATTGTTGGTCAGAATTTGTCACTAGTGACATTCTGTAGCACATACTGGGTAATGATATTTATCACAAAAAACAAAGTGCCTTTTCTCCACAGAAAATTAAACACACACTCTATAACCCTAAGAAAAGTTTTTCCTTGTAACAACACCTTTTTATGCCAAGTATTCCTTCCAGATCTTAAGGAGAAAGAAGGCAAAATGAGGGTACATATTCCAATGAAGTACTGTAGATTTTCCAGTTCTTTAGCAGAACATTTGTACTTCTACTATCTTTCTACAAAAAATTGTGGTTTTGTATAGCATGTAATTTTCTAGCAAGACACATTTTTGTAACTGAGCCCATCAGTGTCTGTGAAAATATATTTTAGAAAGCACAAAACATATGACTAGGCAGTGACAAGTGAGGGAAAAAGGTATGAGAAGCAGCTCTATGATACTAAGGTGAGACAAGAAGGAGGAGGAGGAGGTGCTCCAGTTGAGTGCGCAGAGAATCCTCTGCAGTCCCTGGAGGACATGATAGTGAAGCAGGTTGTCTCCCTGCAGCCCTTGGAGAACCATGGAGAAACAGATACCTACACTGCAGCCCATGGAGGACTCCATGCTACAGCAGGTGGATGCTCCTTGAAGGAAGCTGCAGCTTGTGGAGGGAGGACCAGAAAGCCATCCTTGACCTTTAGCACGTAATTGAAGAGTATGTGCAAATGTCAAAGAGCTGCTAACTTTAATCTACTCTCTTTCCAGTTATTGTCACAGGTAAGTAAGAACACAATATAGGAATTAGAAGCCTAAATGCGTAACTTGAGATTCCTATTCTCCCTGCCCCCCCCTTCAAAATTTAGTTTTATATGAAATAAAATTCAGTATGAAGTTCTTAAGACTTGATGTTCAGGCTTTATAGAAAACAGGTAGTGCAAATACCTCTTGTCACTGTACTTTTTTTTCTTTTCACCGAACTAAAATATAAAATTAGTGTTTTCTCAGGACTTAGGGAAATCAACCAATAGAGATGGTGAGAATGAAGAGTATGATTAATCAGAAATGAGAATATCATTTAGGTACCTCAGTTGTGTACAAGTTCTTTCCCAGGAACTGTAGACTTTTAAACAGACTTGGGACACAATAGCTATCTCTGGCAATATTTTAGTATGTATAGTACATTCATCTTTAAATAGCTCTATCTGTTTTATAGTTATGACTTACATTTTAAATTTTATTTGCAAAGAAATATTTGTGATTCAGATCATTTACAATTCTGAAGCATTCCAGTTGCTGACAGTTTTTGCTGTCTCCTGAGGGTAGGAAAATAGTCTTTGTAACAATGCTGAAACAAACTAGTTGAAAAAAAATTGTTCTTCATTCTTTCCTGTCTATTCTAACAGGCACAGCAGCAACACCACTGCTATGAGTCTGAGCTGCCCTGGCATGGATGGCAAACTTGTGGTGGCTGGCAGTTTATTTGCACACATTTCTGATCCTGTCTGTTAACTGTTGTGCAGAAGGATCTGTAAACTATTTTCACAGGAGGACACTCCTGAATCGCTTCACTTGTTTCCGAGCCAAAGAACTAAGCTAGTACTGAATTTCTGAGATCTTGCTGTGCTAGCCCCAAACTCATTTCCTTAAAATGAATTTTACTTTAAACCAAAGCTCTTCATTACTTCATGATATAATCCTGTTGTTCTTAATGTTCAGGTTATTGTTTTATAACCACAATAACATATTCCAGTAAGTAAGTATAACATCTGTCTTAAGTAACATACATCACTTGGCTTTGGTTCATGGATCATAACATATGCAAGGAATGTAATTTACAATAAATATACAGGGTGGGGTAACTGGCCATGTGTTTAGGATGCTTTCTCAAACTAATTTTGCTTTGAAATTTAGCTCGTCATTTCAAGTGTGCGTTTAATAAAGCAATCAATTGTTTATTACCTGTACCACAATGAAGAAAAATAAAGAGTGGCTGACCATCACTCATCAATTTAATAAAAATAACAGTCTGAGCCCCCAGAATAGCACAGGGGCCTGTAATAAAGCCACAATTCTCCAGGCATCTTCTCAGCCTGGAGAAGAGCAGACTCTGGGGGGTTGTTATAGCAGCCCTCCAGTATCTGAAGGCAGCCTACTAGAAAGAGGGAGATGGGAATTACACAAGGGCATGTAGTGAGAGGAAAAGTGTTAATGGCTTTAAAACCTGAAGAGTATATGTTTAGTTTGGCTATTAGAAAGAAATTCTTTACCATGAGGGTTGTGAGACACTGGAACATGTTGTGAATGACCCATTCCTGAAAGTGTTCAAGGCCAGGTTGGATGGGGCTTTGAGCTTAACCCAGCCTAGTGGAAGCGTCCCTGCCAGTTGGCAAGGGGCTTGGATTTAGGTGAACTTTAAGGTCCCTTCCTACCTAAACCATTCTATTATACTATGATAATACTCATACCGTGCAGTAGCAGTAAGCAGTTTAAGATAGAAGTGATAACAGACAGTACTGATTCTGAGAAATCACAGTCCAATGAGTTCAATTGTTTTGGTTTCACAGATACGTTCAAATTAGCTTTATTATTTCTAGTAATAGGCCTGGCACCTAAATATCATACATACAAGAGTTTTATAATTTTTTAAGAGTTCTGTCATTCGGGAATTTCTTTTTTTCCTCTTTCTTTTCTTTTCTTTTCTTTTCTTTTCTTTTCTTTTCTTTTCTTTTCTTTTCCTTCTTTTCTTTTCTTTTCTTTTTTTCTTTTCTTTTCTTCTTTGACATTAATTTGCAAACCATGAAGTAGTTACAGTTGATGACCCTTCCCTAAATATCATTTTGAAGTATAAAAATCAATAAATAACAAAATTGTGAAGATAGAGCATTTCACAGTGATTTTAAAGTGAGAATTAGTTAGATATTGAAAATTCAGAAAAACAAAATTAAAATGATGGAATGGACGGTTTTAAGGGATTTTCTCTGTGTTTCTGTGATACAGATTATGACCTCAATTTCTATGGAACATATCTTCTGAGAATACATATTAAAAGTTACTACTTTAGATAATGAAAATATTTCCAAAATAAGGAAATAAATTTATGCAGATGAAAATATAATATTCTAAATATTCCATATCCAGTAAAAAGGATTGCCATTACACACTAAACTTCATGGAGATTTCTTGTCTCACAGAAGCACAGGAGGGTTTTTCAGCTGATTAGAAAATCTTTCAAATAATTTATCTTTGGAAAAACATAAATAAAGATCAGAAAATAGAATACATCCACACTTACTATATTTTGGTTACTAAATATTAGATCTGTTGAGTGGATGAGTACACTTCCTGTTCACACACACGTACTCCTTCCCTCTTCAATCAGTTGTGTGATTTTTTTTTCTGTTCAATATGTTTTGGTTCTCAAAGACAAGGGATATTCATCCTGGATCTGAAGTACATAAAATTAAGAAAATATTTGGTAAAAATGTTTACACCTTCATGTGAGCCATTTCGTCTAATTTGGGCTGTGTACATACAATTATTTTTCTAAATATTATGGCAGTTAAAGAATAATTACGTCAATGACAGATCATCTTTTGTAGGAAAACATCCGTGGCATGTTTAGTACACACCTATGGCATGCATTTTTTATTAGAGGATTTTTTTTTTCAAGAAATCTCTGTACATTTAATTTTTCCAATTATTGAACTCTGGATTCATTAAAATGTGAAAAACCTCTCATTAGAACCAACACCTTGCTTTCCAAATATCAGCTACCACAAATACATTTGGTTTCTGTCTAGATAATACCAATCTGTATGGGCAAATTTTAGGTATAACCTTGAAAATAGATTTTCTTTTATCACAGTTTATATTTTTACAATTATCATTCTTCTACAAACATAGTTAAATTTAATATAGTAATATTATTAATTGTTTCTAGAGATTTTGACAGCTCATAATATAAGAAATCTATTATGGAAATTTACCTAAGCTGATTTGCTTTACAAGAGCCTTGTGAGAAGTGGAATGTAGCCAACAACCTGGTGAAAAACCCATTCCAAAATTACCAACTGAATAACTTATCATTACTTGATTTGATGAACTTAGAAAATTCTTAAGTGTTGTTAGCAAAAACACAGTTTGAGCAAACAGAGTTCAAATGAAGAAAGAACAGGTTTGTTAGTTTGTTGGATTTCTGGAGGTTGATATTGGAAGCATAATCACTACAAATACAGTGAAATAAATATATATATCGATTCCTCAGCCTCATAAAAATGTCAAATAGAGGCTTTGTTTGTAAGAGGTATGCAATAAATACACAATTAAATTGCAGACACATACATTTGAATGGTCAAATCATAAATTTACTCTCTTGAAAATCAGTACATCAATCATAATAGAAATTATATGAGCAATAATGAATGAGCAATAAATGAAATTGCAAGCTGGTTTTAATTAAAAGGTAATAGTGCAAATATGTCATGTATATTTTTTCAAGATCATATTATAGTGCTTCTGCCAACTATAAATACTATCAGAAAAGCTGAAAATAAATACCTTTCATTGCACTTAGTTTTAACTAGAGCAGTTTTCACAGGAAGCACTTAAATAACCAGCAGTATATCAAAGTTCCTATCAGGCCTTCTGGATTAGCACTTGCAATTTACTGAAATGTATGAACCATAGTATAATTTAAAGTAATTTGGTATGAAAAATATGCTGAGCATATATGGTACCCTGTCCATAATTTCTAGCTTGCAAAATAAGAAAATAGCCATTATTATAAACATGCAAATTACAGCATGTGGAACATCTATGCAAAGAATACACTATAAATTCAGGTAGAAATTACATTCTATTAAAAGGCTGATAACTGAAGAGAACAGAGCAGATGCTGGGCTGCCTCACGTCACTACAATTCTTTGTCTTCATCTGACAAAAGTCTATTGAACTGGAAGATTCACTTTAACCTTAGTTTAAGTAGTGAGTAAGAGCACATACATTTAAATAACCTTCTCCAGGTCTTTTCATTTCTTCTATTTTCTTTTAGAATAGGGAGAACTTATGCTACAGACTGCAGAGACACTAAGTAGTGACTAAAGGAACTTGCCTATCAATTGCTTAAAGGTAAGTGGTTTTCCCACCATCCTTCTTTTCTTTTCCTTTGGAAAATCTAGAAAGTTTTCATCAGAAACAGTAAGGTCATCTATCACAATATCCAATACATCCCATGAATTATGTAGAATAAATATTCTTCTCCATAATGTCCTTATTTTACCCTTTCAAAAACTTGACTTTCAGTGGGAAAATCTGGTTATTTAATCTTGGATATTTAGACTCACTGAAAATTAAATTCTCCACTTTTCAAAGGTAAATTGTTAGGAATTGGTTGTGAGGATTGCTTCTTCAGCAATATGTTTTAAAAGTTACTGCCAAAAGATAGTAGTGAAATTTGGAGCATAGGAAAAGTCTGTAACAAATTCAAACAAACTGACCTGATTTGTACAATAATGGACAGACACACATATATATACATAAATAAATGTTAATATTTTATTCCTGCAACCAAACCATCTTGCACAACTTAAGTTGATTAAAACCATAGAAATATTACAAGTAATATTTTCAGTTACAACTCATAGAACTAACTGCTACTTACTTAGTACGGAAAATCATATTAGAAACAATATTCAGGCAAAAATATTTCCAGAAGCAATATGGTTTCAGATAGACTTGGATACTTTCTACTCCTTAAACTGCCAAGAGCTACCCTTACATTGTGGAAGAGAAGTGAAAAAGTGGCAACTGAATAAAATGTTTCATTTGTTTTTTCATGAGTTGGAATTTTTAATTTTTAAATTTATTTTGTTTTGTTTTGTTTCTAACACAATCTAAATATCTAAGATATATTTACTATTTATTATTTATAATTTTAATTAACCTTCTCAGGAAATATTTATGGTTTTATTTTGGAAGTACATAAAATTTACAACAGTTTTTATAGAGGTAAGTGGCTAGAATGCAACATGAAACAACTATCTGGAAACACATTTTTAATGTCAGTTTTTTCAAAAACAAACGAATTCACAGAGAGGTGTGTTTCAACCTTGAAATACAGGTACAAGTTACCAGCTGGGCATTTTTGTTTCCATAACTCTAAATATGATTTGATTTGGTAGAAACCCTATTAAAGAGAATGGTGTTTCAGTATCTTTGGTTTCCATAGGACACTATCATCTAGAACACCAGGGAAAAACTCACTGAAATTAAAATTCTCACCTTTTTCAGATGTGACCAAGTGATCATGGTACCCCTTGGTTTCTAGGTACTTGGGACTAAGCATTTATTTACAGCAGAATTCTTTACATTTCTTTTTAAATGAGGCAATTTTTTCTAAATACTTTGACTTTTCTGGAGAATACTGGAAACCAAAATCCGTAACAGTCAGTATCAGAGCATTACAAATTAATTCACCAGGAAAAAGAAATAGCAGACAGCAACAGGAGTTGCACTTATTTTTACAAGTCTAGATGCTAACAGTGGGGTAACATCCCTTTGAGCGAGATGCCAGAAACAGGCACACGAGCATGTTGCTCTCAAAAGTCTGGATAAGAAGCTCTGGTTCGATAAAGTGCAAGTGTGTTCTGGGATTCTGGAAATAATACAAAATGGTTTTGATCAATGGTGGGAGGAATAGTGGAGAAGTATAATGGGAATACTCTTTTATTTAGTGGGTTTGTCTTCTGTAGACAGCACCACAAATGCTTTATAATATTGTACAAATGACAAAGTAGTCATTTAGACCATTTCTGGAAATTTTTGCCAGTGTTCCAAAAAAAAAAAGCTTATGCAAATATTAGCAAAAAATCCCCTGTTTATCCAAAAAGCATTAAATTATAGATTGTAAAGGCTATTAAAAATGCAAAAATTGCCAATGGGAAGCTAATAGGTGGCTAAACATGTATCCACAGGGTACATGTCTCTAAAGAAATACTCTAATACTGAAAGCCATTAATTCTTTATATCATAATCTTATCCTCTTTCATATTTTAAATGTGAATGAAAAACATGATTAAGGACTCTATCCATATATTTCAAATTCATCTTACGTATAAAGCAAATGTTTTTTCACTGGTTTTATTTAAGTTCTGCTGACTGCGTTGCACATTTATTTGCATGCTTTTTTGCTTCTTTATGCTATCAATACTGTGCAATTCACGCCATCTACAAAGAGTATGATTTCTCTCACCTAAGTAAATGTATTTAATCTTTAGGGTCCCTTTATATTAAATTGACAGAAAAGTAGTTGATTTATTCCACTTTACATTGATTCTTTTGGAAAAGGACACCTTGAGAAAACTTTTTTCTACTACGATTCAACTCAAGGATTGAAGTAATTGAGAAGACTGGTAGGCACTGGAGCATGGAGAGCCCTTCAGCCTCTGTGGATATATACTACAGAATAAAATTATCAACTCTCTAAACTTTATTGACTGTACTGAACAGAATTCTGACTATAATCTGTTTCACACATAGATATACCCTTTAAAGACACATAGTAAGATGGATCTCACCTCCTGTTCTGTGCAGGTATTCGTATTTCAATTGACTATTTAGGAAATCTAGATGAATTTCAGACATCTCAAGTTAGGTGAGACGAAGCCCACTCTCAACACCTAGAAACCCCTCCCTATAAACTGCAAAACCCACAACGCTGCAGTTCTCTAAACTTTGTCAAAGCAATGACTATAGCATTAACTGAGGTTGTAAAATACCTGCACACAGGTATTTTTCAAGATATTCATAAGATGTTCTTCACATGGGAAGATTTGAAAACACATCTTTTATCTCTTTGGTGAATAAAACCCCCAAAATAGATTACATTTTTGATTTTAGCACTCTTCCTATTACAATTATTTAACTTTACATGGCTTAATTAAAAATTGTCCAATTCAGAGAAAGATTGGTAAACCCAGATAGGAAAGAAAATCAGAAATTGGTTACTCAGTCTGTGAGTCAGAAGACAGTGAAAGATTTAAAAGAATAAAGAAACTAAACAGAAGCAGTGACAATGAGAGACATCCTGCAAGTTTCCTGTGGGGATTATGTATTATTTAATCAGTGACAAAATTATAAGAGCCTGCACATTTAATGTCTCACCAGGAGAACACAATAGCCATTGTGCATGCTCATAATTGCCAAAGTAACATGGCAAAGAGAAGGAAATACACAGAATAATGTAACTGAGTAATAAGACTTTTTCCATAATTGAAATTCAGGTTGTGAATTATTCAAATAACCATTTTTATATTGACAGATAATCAATATAGACAATCTGGTAAACTGCATATATGTATCACTTGTACTCAGAAAATGATTTGCAGAAAACTACAGATTCTAGTTTTGATCAAAAGTTTCTGATTGTCACATAAGAAAGTATAAAAATGCAAATCAGAATATTTGGGTAAGGTACCAGGATCCAGGGATCAAGAAATTTGTCAGGGCTGAAAAAGCACAGCTGAATCCCCACAAGATCAGCCTATGCTAACAAATTACTACAAATCGGAGTTGTGTCTGTTACTGAGGGCAACTCTGTGGAAAAACCTGCATTCATACTATTAAACTATTAAACTCCCTTATGCTCCAGGACATCATGAATACATCCACAGTGCCTCTTGGGGGTCATCCATAGTCAGTGTTAATTCCCCAAATGTCCTAAGAAATGCTTTAGGAGACTGTAACTGGCACAAGCTTTTCAGGGACCATTCTGGCAGACTAACAGAATATGAAATAGTGTCCAGAAGCATCTCCACGAGCTTTATTTAATACACAGATGCAACCGAAGGCTTCACTACTGATGTTGTTTACCATTCCATTTACTTTTCAACTCTTTACCTCAAGCTTAGGCAGCTTGCACAACTGGGCATTCAATAAACCTCTCTAGCTGGTCATTCTGTGATTTCTCAGTCTGACGCCCTTGAATATTAAGTGTGTATCTTGCTCTCATTAAGAGCTTTCCTTCTGGCATGCTGCTTCTCTGTACACTCGGGTATACTAATTGGAAACCAATTCCTATCTGCCACACCAGTTCATAATCCCAGGCTTACTTGTGAGGTGTGAAGACTAAGGTATGGCTCAAGAAGGCTTCATTAGAAATGCTTGATAGTCCACTATATGATTTTCATTTTAAGTTGCTTAGCAACCTTTCTCTGGTATCAATCCCTGCTTACAGATTGGCAAAAAGCTCTACAAAAGGAAAAAAAAACAGATAATCAAGGAAAGGGAGAGATATAGGAAAGAAAAATCTGCATGTAAAGGGATCCATTTATTGAACTTATTTTTGTGAATTTGTTCATGCCTGTTCACTTTTTCACTGATTATTACTAGAAGATCGAAGACGTCATTGTGGTCTGTGCACTTCTGCGGCTTAAGATGATGCCAGGAATGAATAGATTAAAAAAAAAAGAAAAGGAAAGGAAAAGAAAAGTAAAGGATTTGTGCCATGACAGTTGTAGATTGAAGGATCTAAATGCAAAAATCCATCCACTCTTCCCTCAAACTTCCTAGTGGGCAATTTAGATACTACTTTATGCTTTTTAGAAAGGAAATTTTTGAGAGTTAATAATGGGCTCATTTTTAATGCTGTCCAGCTTTTTTTTTTATTGTATTGGTACAAGTTCTATAAATGAAAAGTTGTGGAGATCTGGAAACTCGAACTGCTCTACAACACCGACTCAGGTATTTACCATAGGCTTGAAATTAAAGACACTTTTAACTTGTTTAATTTTCATAATTATATCAAAGGCTGAATTTGTGGAAAATCTTGCATCATTTTCTTCAAGCATATATATCAGGATATAGATACTGTATTGTGCCATAGAATATTATCAAAATTATCTCTTTATGATGGTTACATCTGGAGTCTACGCAAGGCAGCGTAAAATTGGCTGCTTCCAAACAAAGCCAAAAGGTGTACCTCTCTTTGACTACCTTTTGACAAAGGCCATGTGTACTTCCCTTATGTATTCAACTAGAGTCCTCATGCTTTGAAGTACAGTTTTTTACAGGCATGGGAATGTATCCTTGAATGAACAGTTATAAAGCACAGAGAGCTCCCATCCAGCTTCAAACACTTCCCTCTAAGTACGTGACTCCCACGGTTCTTATCTCAGATGCCCTTTTAGTGTACTCACTAATAGCGTAAGGAAATTTAATTTGAAAATTTCTCCTCTTTTTATACTGTACAAGATTGAATCTGGCAACTGAAGGCAGTGATCAGAACAAGACACAATATCATTCAACTCTCAAACTCCAAAAATTTAGACTAATGGTGTGGAAAGGATTGTGAGCAGTATAAAAACTATAGAAGAATTAAATCTCTCATAAATCCTTTTTTTTTTCTATTCCTTAGGTATTCCACATGTAGAGGGATATGGACTCAATTACTAATAGCTACTGAATGAAAAGGCATAAATTGGGATTTACGTCAGCAACATTTTGATTTCTTAGTCTTGTGTCTGAGCTTCTGACTTCTACTTCTCTGTTTAAATAAACCTGTACCTTGTGTTACTATATATTTTGACTGGTTTTGTTGCAAGAGAAAGTGAACTCATGTAAACTTGGGCTTAAGATGAAGGACTTATGATGCTGACCATCTGAAGCAAACACTTCCTGCGTAGGGTAGATGAATCAGTACTGGCTTCTTGTGGCTTGTGGCTTGCAGGCAGCCATCCACAATGATGTGCCACTGGGAGCTTGGTCCATAGTGCTGATTATCCATGTAACTTGAGCAGTTTACCTGGTCAGATGAATGCTGATGCCACTACAGGAAAGATCAGGCATTGCTGTCAGGTCTGTGAAGAGACTGTGTTAATGTAGAAATCTGTCAGTACCGAATTCTTGCAGTAAGTATTGCATGCAGTACTTCTGACTCCTATATCCTTATCCAGTAAACAATGTGATGACAATGAAGAAAGAGGAAACTGTGTCTGTATATCTACCCAGGCTCACTCAGAACATCCTTTATATGTTTTCCTTTGACAATCCCATCTATCCCTGTTTAGCGCCCCTCTTCCAGTCTGTGTCTTAAATTATAGGTCTTCCACCTTACAGGACAAAGTGGGAAGACACTACCATCCTACATGCTACTCAGTGAGAGAGCAATCTTCAGCTGCCAGCATCTATGTGCTCTTAGAGCAAGAAGCTAACCGTGTAAATCATCAGCCACATTGCACTATAGATAGCAACTGTAATATTTATTGGCTGAGCATATGTGATATCTGCATGATCCACCTAATTGGTTTTGGCTGTGACAGATGGTAACCATGGTGTCCAGGTGTGCTGGGTTTTGCAAACTTTCTGCTTCTGTAAGACTAGAAGATGTGACTCTTCGCTCAGAATTTTCATAGAGAGGCGACAGCTTTTTGTCCATGTAAACTGAATCTTCTACTTTCTAGATAGTTCATCTGGGGTTAGGGGAAAGAGGTCTTGCTAGCAGAGATGGAAAAATAAACCCCCAAGGTCTGTGGGTTTTGCAAAGCAGGGTAATGATGAATTTGAAGAAGGAGCAAGACAGCAGAAATGTGGAGGGAATGAGTAGGAGGAGGAGGTTTTAGTGTGATGCCCTGCAGCACTTTTCCTTCATGTTGTATTGTCATCTTGATAAAGCTGAGTCACCTGAATGACTCCAGCTGAAGGCTGTCTCTCCATAATATCTTCCATTGTGTAAATAGGGAAGTAGGATGTCTGCCTTTAGGCAGCTATCTCATGATTAAATGCAGTTTTGAAAAAGCACTAGCCAAAACTGAGATCTCTATTTTTAGGCAACTGAATCACATCCCAACAGGAACTGATGTGGAAGTACAATGAGTGGTCATTGTGAACAAAAGGATCGCCCTGCAGTCTCTCTCAAATTTCCTACAATGAATATGAGAATAATACTTTACAGGATTAGAAAAATATGGTGGATGTACTATGGAACTTTCAAGGAAAAGAATTATGGGGGAAAACCAGCACAAAATAATAATTATGAGTTTAACAATTAGAAACTGAGAGGAACTACAAAGTCTCTGAGTCCCACTTAGGTACTGCATGTATGAAATGTTATAAGGTGATGTCAATTAATGCATTATAGATGCTGTACGGCCATCACATCTCTTATTATCACATTTTCATTTGCTGCATTTGGCTGGAGTCTGAAACACTGACATTTAAAACTAATCTGTTGGGAGAAGTGCTTCTAAGTCTAAAATTAAAATCGCGTGTATATGTTTCAGGAGTTCAGTTGGGAAGTAAGATATTGTCTAGCATCTAAATATGTAATTAAACAAAGGCTCCTTGATTATACTATGCTCATTAACTCATACCTATAATAAATGCCCATCTTTAAATATTTATATGATTGAATTCATGTTGCTGAATAATGTACTTCAAATGATTTCTGTTTAAAACAAAACCATTACTGTGCATATTGCCTTTGTAAATGTAGTGAGGTGGTAATAACTCAATGGATTGCAGGGTTTAGGGTTTTTTTTTTTTTAAGATGGACAGCTACAAATTATATTAGTGTAGTTTTATGTCAAGTTTTATATTAATGAGGATGACCAAAAATGCCCTGCAATAGGTAACCATGAGATTTATTTGAGGGGAGTGTTCTCAATAGAATGGTTTTTTAGCTTCTGGTTAAAGCAAGCCTTGTCCTTGCAGACCTAGAAAATTCAAGGCAGGTGTTTCTCCTGTCTTATTTTTCAGTATATCCAATCTTGTTTTTAGCTACAGTGAGAAGATATATTCAGTTATATATATGATATATTCAGATGTTAACAGTTATGCTGTTATCATTCTGCTATTCTTATGTCCACAGCATCAGCAGAAGACTTCATTGGTTTCTCTCTTGTTTCTGAAAAGGTATGAAATATAATTTCCAAGTTAGAATCAAATTTGTTCTTCAGCTATAATTTCTGTATAACAGGTATGAGTTCTGAGCTTTTGTGCACACCCAATGCACTTAAGTCATTATTTCTAGGGGTGGTCCAGAAATTCCCTGTGAAGCTATCTGCACAGCTGAGATAATGGACTGACTGGAGAGAAGTTTATTGACTGAAATCTCAGTCATCTTTTCAACAAAGCCTTTGACTAATTTGCTGAGGACCTCTCCAGGTTAGAATTTCAAACTCTCCAGGTTAGAATTTCAAACTCTCCGTTAGATTTTCCCAGGTGAAATATTTCGTCCGTACCAGTCTGTATGTGCAAAGTACTGACTAGCATCTTGGGTGAAAAACCTGACCTTTTCAGAAACTCCAAATGGTTTCTGTGCTGAACTGACCAACCTTTGAGTAAATGAGACCCTTGTAAACAGTCACTATAAAGTGTTCGTGGAGATACAGAAATGGTCACCTGTGACAATCTGTTGTGCATACCGAGGTTAAGCAGGAGATGTTTCCCATGTGGTTTAAGTAATGGGTCTTAGACACCCTGGTCATGTATGTCAGGGAGCAGCAAAGAGCAGGGCTGCTCCCTGAGCTGAGGTGGACCCCTGGCTGACCCTGGCATAAGCCATGGGCAGTCTTGGACAGGGCCAGTCCCACAGCACCTGATCTAGGCAAGCAGAGCATTGCTGGAGGATGCAGGTGAGGCTGATGGAGTATGTAATGCACAGTGACTGACCATCCTGTTTGAGATTCCCCATGTAGTGTTACTCAATACTTCCTATTTTTTTTTTCTTTCTTTTTTTCATTTTCTTCCTTTTCTTTTCTTTCTTTCTTTCTTTTTTCTCTCTTATTTTTTTCCTTCTTTCTTCTTATTCTTTTTTTTTTTTTTTTTCCTGTGGAACACTTAAGCACTGCTGAAAAAGTTGTTCTCTGATAAATTACATTATCAGAGTCAGCACTGGGTACTAAGGAAAAATCACTGGAGAAATCTTGGCATGCAATCAGTAAGATGCTAACTAGTTCTAGGTATAACCCCCAAATTTCTTTTTTATTTGAGACATGTATGTTTTTACATGTCTGCTTCTAAGTAAAAAAAATCTTACCTGAGTAGCTTAAGGTATTTTTGTCTTTTCTTCTGTTTAGGTTTATTTGTTGATATCTGACAGCATTATTTTTTTTATATTTGTATTTGCTGATTATGTTTTACAGTTAACATTCAATTCTTTTTTTCCGTATTTTTACCATGCTTTATGAGAATAAGGGACTTATTCTTGTTAGCCTTTTATTTTTTAATAGACAAAATTTTTCTATCTTATGATTTAAAAAATGAACTTATTTTTAATGTAAATTCTGTGAAGTATTAAGAAGCAAATAAAGTATCCCATGAATGTATGACACATGAAAAAAGTTATTTCAACTTTTGAAACATAAATTGTTGGTAATATAACTAATGATATCCATAATTCATATTCTGAAATAGGTGCACTGAGATGAGCTTGTTACAGTCAATATTTTATGGTAAGACTTCAATAATGTATAAATTATCTGAGGTTACTGGTGTGCTGTATTACTAAGCCTGTTATAAAGTTGTGCAAATAAAGCCCACATGGAAATAGAAAATCAAAAAGTAATCATGTAGCAGGGCCAAATTTCCTCCCAAACTTTTCTGGCAAAGTTGTGCTGGTATCAAATATCAGAATGTGTATTGCCTTCCTAGTCTATTGATTTTTTTTGATCCCCTTTATTTTTGTCCATAGAGTAAGAACACAGTTGAACTTCTGAAATAATAGATTCAACTAACACGAACTCTTTGTTATGATGTAACCCTACCCTTCATGAGAAATTTCATATTTATATCTCGATAACTAGCAGACTCGTTTCACCATTCAGGTAAAAAATACAGGCAAAATACAAAGCTAAACTTAATTTTGTCTGTTTTGGGTAGTTTAGATTTTTTGTTTGCACTTTCGATTTTTGGAGTGATTGATTTCCACTTTATCTTGGTTTTTTCTTTCTGTGAGTGAAACAAAGCATAGAGCTTTTATCAGCAATAAATTGTTAATTTCAGTTGTCTTTAAATATCTAAGTACAGGTCTGTACTTAGAATCATAGAATTCTTTAGGTAGAAAAGCTCTTTAAGATCAAAGTCCAACCAATTACAGCACTGCCAATTCCACCTCTAAATCATGTCCCCAGGCACCACAGTTACACATCTTTTACACACCTCCAGGGCTGGTGACTCAGCCACTTCCCTGGGCATCCTGTTTCAATACTTGACAATAAGTTTGGTGAAGAGATATTTCCTAATATCCAACTTGAGGTCATTTCATCTTGTTATCACTTGTTATTTGTGAGAAAAGACCAATCCCCAGCTCACTAGATTCTCCTTTTAGATAGCTGTAGAGAGCAATAAGATGTCCCCTGTACCTCCTTTTCTCCAGGTGAAACAACTGCAGTTCCCTCAGATGCTCCTGATTTTGCTCCAGCCACTTCACCAGCTCCATTGCCCTTCTGTGGACTTGCTTTGGCACCTCAGTGCCTTTCTTGTAGTGAGGGGCTCTCACAGATGGAGTGATATACCTCACTCGTAAGAGCAAAGCAACAATATATTTTATTGATATAAAACAGTGAGATGAACAACTTTATTGGTAAATGAGACAGAAATTTAGCAAGATTTGATGACAAGGTACACTTGATTATTTCCCGCATAGGATCAGATAAAATTATGAGAAAGACCCTCTCATTAAGTCATGAGGTTTTGGAAGGAACCCTTTTCTTTTTAAATTCCTTCTGAGCTAGGTATGGCTGGATCCAATCCTAGTCCCTAAATTGTCCAATGTCTTATGTCTAAAGGATTAGAGGCACAAAATCATTCCTATATAAAACTCAGCTAAGATTTTGAAGTTTAACATGCTATTAATCTCTTAGCAGGGATCTGTTGTGGCAAGGAATCTCTCAGCCTCAAGGAGTAACCTTGAGAGCCATACCTGCTAAAGGGGAGATCCTGGTGTGTAGCCCAAGGTTGTGTGGGAAAGCTCAGTGGGTCCTGAGCTGTCCAATATTTACAGAGTAATTATTGACCTATAGTCATATCTGCATACCAGTAAGAGGTCTGGGTCACTGTAGACAGCCCTTGGCTACCCTGCTGCTATTGGTCACCTTGCCATAGAAGGAGATCAGGTTGGTCAGGCAGGAGCTGCCTTTCATAAACCCGTGCTGCCTTGGTGTGATCAACTGGTTCATCTTGTATGTGCCATGTGAAGGCACTCAAGGTGAACTTTTTACACTGAAACAAGCACCAGTATAAAATGGAATGTCTCAACATCTGTCTCAGCAATTCTGTTATTAAATGAAAGTTCAAATTTAGATGTTAACTTTATTCATAGTCATTTTATACCCATTTGTTCTTGCACCAACATTTATCCCATAGCTTTAATAACTCTTACTTTATGTTCTACCTTTTATTACTCTCTTTTCAAGCTTCATTTTATCAGTTTTAACAGTGCTAGTAGCCCTTGTATCTGCTACTCCTAAACATAATTTTATAGTCTCCTAATCAGTCAAGTTATCTTTCTCTGCGCACAAGTATACACTGGGAGAAGAGTGACTGGAAAGCAGCCCTGCACAAAGGGATCTGGGGGGCCAATTAGCAGCAGGCTCAACTGGAGCCTGCAGTGTGCCCTAGCAGCCAAGATGACAAAATGCATCCTGGGGTGCATCAGGCAAAGCATAACCAGCCAGCCAAAAGAGGTGACTATTCTTTATCCTGTATTCAGCATTGGTGCAGCCTCACCTGGAGTGCTGTGTGCAGTTCTGGGCCACACAGCATTAAGGCAGTCCAGTGCATCCAGAGGAGTTGGAAGGAATGTCCTCTGAGGAGCAGCTGAGGACTCTGTGTTTGTACAGTTCAGAGGAAAGGAGGCTGAGGGGTGACCTCATTGCTCCGTACAGCTTCCTGAGGAGGGGGAGAGGGAGGTGCTGAGCTGTTCCCCTTGGTATCTAGTGATAGGAAGCATTTCTTTACCAAGATGGTGGTCAAACACTGGGACAGGCTTCCTAGAGAGGTGATCACTGCCCCAAGAGTGTCAGTGTTTAAGAAGGACCTAAACAATGACAATTACTTGTGTTCAGGGAGTTGGACTGGCTGACTGTTGTAGAGAGAGACCTTTTAACTGGCATAGGGTATTCTGTTCTATTCTCTTTTCTAAACCTTTGTAAAATAATTCTGATAGCTAATGGGAGTAGCAGGGCACTTTTTGCACTTTCCCTTCATTTTTTCCACATCTGTATTAATTTGGCAGAGTACAGTCATAGTCATGGAAGTAATATTCTACTGATTAGCTTTCAGTTAATCTAGTAGAAACTCACTCTATAAGTTCCTATACACATGACCCCACTAAATTTTGTCCCATTTATATTACTGTATTTTGGAAGTTCATCTCATTATTCCCTTATATAATATTCAGGTCTTGTTATGTATTAATGATGTCTCCCAAGAAATAAGGGTAGGAAGAGTTCAGAAAAGACAGGAGGATTGCCTGATAATTTTCCATTTTATAAATGTGAAACAATAAAGAAATAATAAACTTTAGTAAATATAAAATAAAAAGTCTAACACTATTAGAAACAGTATCTTTCCTTAATTTAACCTTATTCTCTTTTCAATTCCCACACTGTCTCTCCCAGTGTTACATCTGTTATACAGCATTTCTAAGAAGCGTATGGCTTACAGAACTATGATCCTAAGTCACTTCCTCCACTAATTTTACAGTTATGAGCTACAGATCATGAGTTTAAAAGTCGCTTTTGAATTAATCTCTGTTCATGCAGACTTGGAAGTTTACGCAGGATAGATTCAGTGTAATCCTTCCTAATGGATTTGATAAATACAAGATCAAGCAGAGAGTCCCTTACAAGAATAACTCTGCAAGGATAAACAGACTACAGCATGTTTAAAGAACACAGTATCCAGATTGCTGCCTTGACATCTATTCCACTTCCCTTTTTATGGGGTAAAGCAGCAGTCCATGATAGTGTCTGATATGGAATAGCTGAGAGCTGGCAAATAAAATCTGTTTTGCAGGCAGACTCTTTGTAACACATAACTGATAAAGAAGAAACATCCTTATGCACTGTTATTCAGCCTGAGGCCTGCGTTAAAAAACTATTTCAGAAAAGTCAAGATATTAAATGTTTAAAAATGGATGAGTGGGCATCCATTTGTTGCTATTCATCACTTTTCCAATTTTCAGAAGCATTTTAGGAGTGTTGGTAGTCATGTCCCTAGCACTTGCTGAAATAAGTTTAAAATGTTAAGAATGCTCTAGAACTGGAGTTTTCACTGCAGTAAAATGACACTTATGAAGGTATTAATTTTATTTTTGTAAATCTTATGAAACATTTCACCAAATACTCATAAGAGCTTAAAAGGAATATGAATTCTTTTTAACAAAATATCTTTGTTGAAATGTTGGTAAATACCTTCTGCTGTTTTGTAGTAAAGCTGGCAAACTGATTTACACTGTTTCAAATATTAGTGCATAGAAACCAAGATGCAGTTGTTCTATATGATTTTTAAAAAATAATTAATAATAATGTATTTACCAGGTTTTGATGTATAATTACATTTTAAAAAATTAAAATAATCTATTTTCTAGGAAAATATTTTAGTTAAGGTACACTGGTTTTACATCCTATTCTGCTACCACTGAAGTCAAATGAAAGTTCTGTAAAAGATTATGTAGCATTAAAAAAGCCCATAAAATCAAATATTTCAGATACATAGGATACCAGTAAATTAAAGAAGACATGTAACTTTTCATTTTTTCTGGCTTACACTGGCATGCCTTTAGCTATGGACTAGTGTCAAAAGAAATATTAATCAACTCCCCTGTAATGACTCATATTTAAATACTGCAGTTGGATAGGAAATGTTAATTATTTTGCATTTTGTTATTCTAAGAGTAATTTTGAATGCCATTTGAGATGTATTTTTTTCAACATGCATGTTGGAGTGAAATAAATTTTTAGTTTGTTAATATAGTTTCTCATTGCACTCTACTTTCCAGACAGAATGTTCTTTGATTTCTAAATCGGAAGGGACAGAATTGCATACCGAGAATAGGGTTGCTCAAAAAACACTTTGCAAATAATGACAGAATTATTGAATCAGCACCCCTATGTGTTTTAGTTTGGTTTGGTTTGGTTTGTGTTTCTTCTTCCTTTTGGGAATTATATGACAGCGATGAAGGTGTTGATAACTGCGTGCCATCTGGTAATGAAAAGCCATGGTGTCAATAGAGTTATGGAATAAAATCTCTTGAACGTCACTGTTTGAGATGACATTGGCAGATAAAAAGCACTTTAACCTCAGACAAGTGCAGTTTCAAAAGTTACATAATGTGGCTGTTTCAAGGGGTAGGCCGGGAGGAAGGTCAGATGGGTCAAAGCAGCAGCAACAGCTGTGGTGGGTGATCAGGGAGCTGGGCTGTGGGCTCCTGTGGGTGTCACCTTCGTGCCTTTTTCTGCAGTCTGAGTCTCGTGGCTCTCTCTGTTTCCTAAATACATGTGATCCAGAGCACATGGGGGTCCCCTGCCTGGCTGCAGTTTGGGGTGCAATGGGATATTTATGGCAGTGTCAATTGCACCCTCAGGTTTCTCCTCCTTTCAGAGCACCTGGCAGCTCCCAGCTACCCAAACCTACCACTTAATACACGAACATTTAACATCAGGTCTTCCTTTCTTTTTCCTTCCCTCCTCACTTTTTTCAGAGCTCAGTCTTATTCTTTGCTGCTAAGATTTAAGACTTTCTTAATGGATGATGATTTTCATTGTTTCTACTATATGTGAAATACCGACTTTTTTCCTTGCAGTAGGCAGGTTTACTGTTTTTATTCACTTGTAAACTTGTAGTTACTTCCTGATCTGAAGAGGAAGGATTGGGTTGTGGGTTTTTTTCCTTTTCTTCCAAACACAGCACTTTCCTTAAAGCAACAAATTTTCACTTTTTGAGTCAGTCCAAAAAGGTGCTTTAGAGCAAAGTATTAACAGCCAGAGCTAAAGCCAGGACAGAAGGTTAAGGTTATTACTGTTAAGGTTATTAATATTAAGGTTATTGTTAAGGTTAGTAATACCACTATTTTGCAAATATTTGAGAGAGATGTCTTGGCTGTTTTTCAGGGGTAAGATTGAGCTGCACAAATGCAGTGCTAAATTACATTTTTTAACTTTTAAAGCATATCAGATGGTTTTTATAAATGTGTATTTTATTAGACATTAAAAAAACGGAAAAATTCTTGTTAGGATTTGATTGGGACATAACTACTAAATAGATTCTTGGTATAATGTTTCTGCCTTAATATATATAATCACCTTGTTTATGCATTTCTTGCTTATAATTTTGTGAACAACAAACTCAAAGAAAATGAAAACAAAGCAAGCAGGATGTGCAATTCTCGAAAGTGTCCTTTCTTGCTCCTGGTGGTTGGTTTTGTCATGATATTTGTCTTTCTTTACTTCTTGATGTTTGCCTTAGAGAAGCTGTAAAGCGCTGAGAGGTTCTTTTTACATTTTTTTAGATCCCAGCTGGGACTTTATGGATTAGCTTGAGGCCATGATAGTGAACAAAACAATGAAATATAAAGGGCTTAGCATTGGAGGCCACCTTCTACAGAGATTATGTATAAAGTCAATTAAACAGTCAAAAATACTCTACACCTGCCAGAAAGTTTAAGAAACTCTTACTGTTAGATGCAGCTTCATATGCATTGTATAAAGATGTCTATCTATTAAAGAAAAACTGAAGTATTCTGTGAAGCAGTTTTACAATGATTTTCTCTCTGCTTCCTGTCTTTCTGACTCACCTGTTTCCTAGAGAGTTTTAAGACACATGAGCACATGGAATTTTCTTAATCTTTGTGTAAAATCCTTATTTAGATCATGAGTATTTAAACTGTGAATTGAAGATGTGAATTTTACATTTCCAGAAGCTCACCAGCCCTAAAGAAAAGGGATTTGACAAATCCTCCCTACAGAATGACTGTGACATTCTAGTTCTGAGGTTTTACTGTAAGTGAAAAAGTCAGGAAGACATCTAATTTTTAATTAGTTCTCCTCATTTGGGAGATCATCTGATTTTACTGACAGAATTAGCAAGTGAAATCACTCAAGAGCTGCCATGTAAATGTCCCCTAACCCTAGGGACTCAGTATATTAAATGAATACAGTGTTAACCTGGCAACATAATTATTGATTTTAAATGAGAGCAGCTCTGAAATTTGGAGGAAATCATTAAATTGAAATAATTTTTTTGATTCCATTCTTGATCACTGATAATGGAAATTAGACGTGTATATCTTTTTTATGCATAAAAGAGGACAATTTCTGTCCCCTTCCTGCATTTTGCTAATTATAATAAATAATTTAAATTAATTCCAGACAAATTTTATAGTGTTCTCTGAAAAACAAGAAGAACAACTTGCAGGACATGTCAGAGAATTAAAAAGGCTTTAACTGTTTTCCACCTTGATTTTTATTTTTTAACTTCTTTTGCTAACTTATACATAGTATGACATTTTAATTACCTTATTTAGAAAAAATAATCTGAGATTTTGTTAACTGGTTTATTTTTCCAGTGACATTTAAGTATTCAAATTCAACTGTATTTCTATGGCAATTTTTCAACACTCGATTTGATTACAAATAAAGACCATTTTTGGAGTATCAGTGTGATTTACTGCAAAATTTACAATGCTTATGTAAATTCTAAATGACTGCACCCTGGAGCCATACAGACAGCTGTCACATATTTAAAGCTCAGCCCTACAAAAGTTCTTGAATAAGGACCCCAGCCTTACTAGAACTGTCATTCTTATCACTCATCCTTTTACTACTTGAGGACAAAAAATGCCCAGAGATAAGCAGAGATTTGAGTACCTATACTTCTCAAGTCAGTATTTCATGAATTTTACTGCTAAGGCAAAAGGCTTACTGAAAAAGAATTGAGCATTTCCAGTTAACTATTAAGACTGAAAAGCAGTTAATGTAAAAATTCACCTGTAGTTACATGCTCTTTTAATGTTTTAATATATGCATATATATACACACATACACATGTGGATTCATGCACAATTATAGACTCATAGAACCCTTTAGGTTGGAAATTACCTTTAAGATCATTGAGACCAGTAAATTGTAGCAAGAATATCTAATATAATCACAAAGGAAAATACATTCAGGCATAATATAATAGTATAGCTTTCCCAATTCCCTTCTATCTTTTACACCAAAGATGACATATGTCTCCTTAAAATAATTATGCATTCTTACATTTTAAAACATAAATTGCTGTAAAAAGACTAGCAAAAAGAGGTCTGTATTTCATAAATCCACTCTATGTCAATGGGGACTGTATCCTCTAAAATCAGGTAAGTGGTACGCAAATCTAACACAATAATGAAGAGGAGTAGTTTTAAATGTAAGCACTCTGAAATGATAAAAGCAGAGGGGAAAATTTTACATATAGCATTTATTATCATAAATGAAAATACAAGAAATATAACAACTCTTCATGAAACTTTGCAGGCTTTAGAAGTGTAGAAAACTAGATAGTTTCACCAAGGAGAAGTTCATCCAGTTTTTGACAGCCTCAGAGATACATTCCTTTCTTAGTCACTAATTATTTTTAGAAATAATGTATAAGAGGAACAAGGTTGAAATTATAATGAAATACAAAGAAAAGAAAAGAATTCATTTTTATTTAACACAAATTCTAAGATTACATTTTTTCAAAAAAAAGATTCAGTTAGAAACTGCATCATTTCTTAGACAGCTTTATTGTTTATAGTCCTACAGAATTTAGAGAAGTGTTCCAAATTTCATTGTAATAGATTTTGGTCTTCTACTACTAATGCATTATGAACATCATTAATATTAATAAAGGGGAAAAAAATAAGAGGCAATTCTATCAAGAAAATGCATTATTATTTTCAGTAATAACTCCATCTGGTCTCAATGACTAAAATGAAACTTGTCATTACATAAAACACTATACCTAAAAATGAAAATTTGTTTCTAGGAACTACCAAGTAGGATATGAGAACTCATTAAGAGTTTAAAGACTTCTGTTTAACAAAAGCAGAGTACTTGAAAATGCTTAGAAATCAACGTAACTACATACAGCCTGGAAAAATAAATTAGTAAAACAGAAAGGGATTCAATTCTATAGTGATCTTGATCATGCAGTCGTTTCCAGCTGCAGAATACTGATGTAAATCATTATCATTTTAATATTTCTAAGAAGGTAAGTAGCTATGTATACTCAAAAGCCAAACTCATTGGAATCTGCAAATTTAGATTTCTGGGACTTTCTGCTATTTCTTTCTATTGTTGGAAAACTGAGTATAAAACCAGTTCCTTTTTCAAATTGTCAGATAATTTTGACTTGCAAATAAAGCCCAAAATGTCAGTATTTGGATGGCCCATAAGAAACGGATACTTTCTGCATATTTCACTGAAAACATAGTCCCTTTCACTGCTTTTGTCAGAGCTTAAAAAAAGAAAACATTTTGGAAGCTTTGCCAATAAGCTTCCCTGAATAATAATTCGGTGAATAATATGTTGGAATATATAAAGAAGTGATAACCCTTTATTTATATATATGTCCTGAGAATATTAATTCCAGTAATGAGAGAGAGTATTTGCCTGATTTATAGTCCAGTCAATATGGTTTTATACAGAGTAAGGGGATTATTAGAAGTAATGACTTTCCTTTTCACTTAATTTCAAAGTTTTCTTGTCTTTTTCTGTTATGATTTCTCAGAAAGTTTCATCTTATTTCCCTTCAAAAGAATACATAAAAAAGTATTACCCTAATAGAAACATTCAGCTATGAAAGGAAAATAAGATCTCCAGGTAGCTGGAACTCAACAAGATATAATCAAAGAGATATCTTGAGCGGAAGCTGTTTCGAACACTTGAAATGTACAGTAGATTTTGTCACTGTGTGTCTTCCATCTGGCTACTCCTGGTTCTTTGGCTCTTTTGAGTTACTGATTTTTATCCAGCTACAACAACTTTCCAGCAGAATCTTTTTTTATGAACCATGACTATGTTGCAGGCCTCAAATTGTTATATGCAGACACATCATTCCCATTTACTACAGACTAGTATATGGATAGTAACTATGTAATGAATCTTGATTTTAAAGTATGTACAAGCCTTATGATTTAAAAGTTCTGTGAATAGATCATCTAAACTAACTGTGTGCCTCCCTAGCTCTGAATTTCCACAGAAGTACTTTGGTGTGACCTTGGGAATCTTTCAGTAAACCACCACGTACACCCCACAGACCTAAAACAAGTATGGTTGCAGTGTTATTTCCAAGCTACTGGCAAGACTTGTGACTTTTTGAATTTTAAATAACTGCTGGGAGAGAAACTGGTACCTTGTTTCTAATTTACATGATTTTTCTGCCGTCAGAGTAGTAGCCCAGGCTGTCAAAGAGCTTCGTTTACTCCACACTGTACACCAACAGGGTAAAAGTAACATCCCAGGCTTCCTAGGAAAAAGCCTTAGAGATCATATTAGAGATGTTAGGTTGAAGCAGATAAATTCTCTTGGTTTCTTCTTTTGAAGTGGCACTTATATGCAATAAGAAAAACAATATTTAATGTGTTAGAAGACATACCACAAGTGTGAAAATAACCCCTATATCCTCTCAAAGTTGATATGAATTTGAAATTCTGAAATAGGAGGCATAAATGAATCCAAAATTTTCAATTTCTCTCAGCTCTTCAAGTGCTGCACTATTATTGTGGATTACTTTACTACTACTGTACTGATAATATCTTTTGTTTATTATTACAGTTTATGAGGGACAAATACGGTGGCAAGGTTTGCTCATTGTGGTTTGAGATTTCTATATGGCCATTCAGAAGACATTGGATTCAGTACTCAACTTTGAGGTTAAAGAGACTGGTTATGCAAATGGATCAAAATGATCCAAAATGATCCACCCTGCAAGCCTGCACATAAATAAAGCACAATGATGCTAGTGATTTAAAGTCAAAAAGGGATAGAAATATATTTTTTGACATTACATGCCAAATCCAAATTTTGGGTTTGAGCAAAGCCAAATTTCCGAACCTCAAATTAAGACTGCAAAGTATTCCATTGTGTCTTGCCTCTAATCAGATTTCAGGGGTAGCATTTGTTTCAGGTTGGGTCTATCAGTTACTCATGCACTTACCGCTTTAGAAAGGCCTCCATAAAACATAGCTACTTCCCAGCCTGGATACATGGATCTATGGATCAGCTTGTAATATTCAAATCTGTATGCCAGCAAGACTTCTAAGACTGTACACTGTAGCTAATTTCCACAGTAGATTTTGGGAAGCATAATCTAAGTATGTTCAATGTCACAAAATGTGAATGGACGAGAACAAAATGAGTCTTATCTCTGACACTTCAATACAGAGAAAATATATCTATGTAATTAAAATTATCTAAGTATGATCTAATGTGGATGTTTGTTTATCAGGATTAATTATAACTCACAAGTGTTGTTTATGGTTACAAGTACACAATTAAGGACAACACAGTATAAAATTCAAATAACATACAGCATTTGTAGAACCAGCAGTGCCACCAGAAAAAACATACCAGTTGTCATATTTTATTAATCTTATGATAAACTATTGCTGCATTGTAATTAAATGAGCAAGACAGCCAACCAACATCATTATCAGAGCTCCTGTTTTCTTTGAATCTCTTGTAATTTAGAAATCCAATTATTTATGAATATTACATTGTTTTATTGAATGTGAATTACTGTAGGGATAGCAGGCTTGAGTTATTCTCCAGTAATATTATTCCAATATAGCAATGATTTATGCTAGGTATTAATTCTGTCATGTTTCATATTGTATCTATTTATACGTAGTTCTTGGCAAGAATAACTAGCCCAATGTTCCTTAGGTAATGAGCTATTAAGTTCAACAAGTGAACTTACAGTGCCCTTTGAAATATAACATTCATATTTAGCTCTCATTCATGTCAGAGGTTAATAATTTCACAATTTAATAACTTCCATCTAACAAAGGTAATCAATATTATTTTGTTTCATATGTTGGAACGAACATAAAATTTGGTAAGATGTATCAGTAGCATCCAAAATATGAAAAAATAAAAATATTCTTTTCAGTATCTGAGAAGTTTTCAAGAATTAAAATACCACTGAAAAGGAAATGAAAAGCTAATACACTGTGAAAAGATAGCCCTAATTATTTTCATTACAGAAGTAAAACCTGGAGACATAATCCTACAACAGATGAAGTATCTTAAATTAATTTTGTGTTGCAGTTCTGACCACTCTTTGGATAAATAATCATTAAAATAATGTCTAATCCTATATTACTGATTCTTCTCAGCAACAACAAAAAATCAAGAACCTTAAATCTTTCAGGGTCATCTACACACCTTGTAAGTGCTCATCTTGAATTGAGGGGCACCAGATAAAAGACATTTTGCCCCAGAATGTCTTTGGTATTACTATGGAGACAGAGCTAAATAAACTATCAGCCTATTCCGATTTTAAAACTCAACAATAGGTCAAGTAGACACTCCAATTACTTCACTAAGAAAAGACTCATTTGACCTAAAATGGGTTAACTGGTTCAAATAGCAAACTAACAGTTGCAAAAACAATTTCTAGTAAGTTCTTGGAGATCTGGAAGTAAAAAAGGGATTAATTATAGATGAAATACTGAACATATTATATCCAAGAAGAAATTAAGCAGAATTTTAAACTTAGAGGACTGTCACACATGTTTTTTTGGTTCTCAGTTAATATAAAAATATGGGCCACAATTATGTTACATAAACCTCTCCATTCAAAAGTTAAAGTGTCCAATCTGCTTCTTAAATGCTAAGTATCTTCAAATTACTTAATTTTGTGTACCTAAATCTATTCAATTGACATAAGGGGTCAGTTCTCACAGCAGAATCCTTTCTGGAAAGGGCTCTGCAAAGGATTTATCTGAAATTGAAAGGATTGTGGCAGAAGCTATGGCACATGCACAAATAAACAGGAACAAAACACCTCACATAATGAATCACACAAATTTTTATCAAAACCCCATGATATTTTGTCTAAAACTGCATTGATATCTGGATTGCAGAGTAAACCTGGCTAATTAAATACATTTTCATGTACAGGCAGAGAACTACATCTTTATTATTCTTATATCAAATAAATTAAGATGCTACAAAGGACAGAATTAATTGATACGTGGATAGATACGATAATTCTGTAGCTTACGCATGTTTTTCTCTTTTTATCAAGACAAAGAAATGTTTTTAATTTTGCTTTTCAAATTGCAGTTTTATTCCACGATAATCTATTGACTGGAGCACAGGGCCTATGACAAACAAACAAACCACCCAAAACAAAACCAAACCCACCAGAGAAAAGTACATTTAAAACTGCAGGGAGAAGAGGAAATCTGAATCTACAACTACAATATTCCAATAAACTTCTATTGAAAGGGAAACAAAACTCTTCTTGCTGTGCTCTCTCTGTGTCTTAAGAAGAAGGACTGTTAATCTTGCATGGAGAAAACAGCCTCCCTGGGGATTGGTATTGTCTGAAGAGTAATGGCACTGAACAGATACTTCTCACTGCTGGCTAACTATTGGCTCATCCTTCAGCGCTCTAGTCTTCTAGTCAAACGTATCAATTTGTTGAAGAAGCTAATAGCCCACCAAAAATGACTGGGATTTCAGTCTACAATGAACATATCTGAAAAACAGACTTAAAAATGAAGAAACACAATAATATGCTGCAGTGCCTGAAGTCCTTTCCAGGTCTGAACTCAAATTAATTTCACACAACACTTACACTGTTTGTTTCTTTCTATTAATGGAGTATGTTAATCATACTGGAAACATGTTTGTTATAGCAATGCTTTGTAAATAATATTTTTTACTGTTTCCGAATGAGCAATTCATAAACAAAGTATATCTAGAGTAATTACATGAAACAATGAATTTTGGAATTACAAGAGAAGAGATTTTGCTTTTAACATAATTGAACTAATTTTTGTCATGAAATTGGACTGACATATTTTGGAGTACACAGCTGTAATTGCTTCTGCAAAAGTAAATAAACAAACAAAAATCAAACCAAACAATGAAGCAAAAATAATTCATAATCTGCCCAAGCAGTCTGGTGAAAGAGAGAAGAGACCTAACAAATATGACTTATCTGAACGAGAGCCAGAAAAGGGATTTGAGCTCCTAGAGAACTCAGAAGGCAGTCCTGAGTTTTCTGGACTGTATACAGCTCTGTGTAAATTATATTTGAGGATCACAATGAGAGATGTTTGTGTGACAGAAAAATATATTCTTTTTATTATATGTTGTATTATTAATTCAAATTTCTATACAAGCAGAGTAAATATTTGGGCAGCTCCAACAAGAAATTAAAAACCAGAATTCAGTGCTTTTTATGATTCTGGGTCATCTTATTAAATGCCAGGCTAACACATTGCAAACCACTATCCTCTGTTTTAATGAAAATGAAATAATGAAAAATATTTCCAAAACCTTCTCCATGTATTTTTAAAATGTAAATTAAACTATACACTTCAAATTGAATTAAAATGAGAAAGAAACACTCTATAAATCTTCTGCAGTGAACTCATGCCCAAGTCTAACAGAAGACATGTATTTCATGAAAAGGTTTCTTCTGTCATGTCTTCTGACACCTTCATTTCTTCCAGTTTCTTCCATCACGCTGCCAGAATACTATTCCCAAAAAGTGCACGAAGATCAAAAAACCTTTAGAACAACAGAAGCAACATAACCATTTCCATATCAAAAGCAGGGGGGGGAGGGTGTTCTTTTCTTTTCCATTGTTTTGGTTTTAATTTTCCTCTTAACCATTCTTCATCTCATCATTTACATGGCCATTTCTGTAGCATCACTGGTTTTCAGTCATAGAGGACTTTTACTTCTCAATTTCACTTGGCCAAAATGATTCCATACATGATATTCTGCAGGGCACATTATCAAGTTAGACTTCTATCCAGCCAGGTAGCTTTCTATCAAGAAGGAATAATATGACATGGGAGTCTAATGAGATTAGTCTGTGCTTCAATAATTTCTGTTGAATGCTAACTTCATTGAATTTATCTGATTTTTTTGACCAGTTATTCTTCCTAGCATCTATATAAATCCAAATAAACAGGTTATAAATTACAAGTAAAGAAGTACTGGCAAGAGAACTTAGTGGCTGTGGTGCCATTCAACTTTCAAGTGCATCTGAGACTCAGACATCATATTTCTATCTGTCCATATAATACACTTGGTTAAGAGCTAACACAGCATTTAAGCATTTATGTCATGTAAACACACAAACACAACACACAGGCAAATCAGACTTCTACAGGGTTTGAATACACTATAGCAAGAAATACCTAAAACCATACATAAAAATATTCCAAATAGGTGCTAGTAAATGAAGTATGTCAAAAATAAGAAAAAATTATCCTCAGTAGAAGATGTGTCTTTAGGTATCTTAGGCAGCTGTAAGTTGAAGGAGAAGAACACAGAGACTGTGTTATATCTGTCATGTCACTTTGAATGGCAGGGCAACTGGATGGTGCCAAATCTTACCACTGACTCTGATGTAAAGCACAGATTTAGCTTTCAAAACCACATGTGATATCCGAGCACAGTAGATTTTTAGTGTGTGCAGTGTGGAGCTCATTCGCAACTTGCATGACCCTACGCTTACTCTGTCCTATGTTCTTAACAATTTCTGTGTTCTGGCCACAGAACTATCCTTTAGAATCTGTCCTAGAAGCTAAACTACATTTGAAAAAGGACCTGAAGACAGTACAAGGGAATCAGAGATTACAGACTTTGCATTTGCTCTGTTTATTAGCAGCACACCCAATAAGTATGAGAAACATTCAGAGAAGGGTCAAGTCCCAGACAATATGTGTACAGAAAACCAGATCCCCTGATGGGCTATTTCCACACTTGGAAAAATATCTTTTGGAGTTTAGTGTACAAAATCATAATAACTAATAGGTATGTTTCAGCTACATTTTCTTCAATAAATAAATAATAAAATGTAATACACAGCTAAAATAGAGATAATAATTTTAAGTTCTCAAAGTAAAACTCCAGCAATTGGTGGTAATTTTCTTTATAGTTAAAATGAAGAACACAGAAGGAATAATCAATACCTCTGAAAGCAGAATTGACTTTAAGTGCATTTTTAATTAACTTCTTAAATCACAGTTTGCTCTTAATAACATTTTAACATAATGAAATATTTTATTGTGTTTGCAGTGTCCACAAATGTAGACTATTTTTTTAATTAGCTAAAATCTTTCATTCTCCTACTCGATGACAAGTCTTCATAAAGAAAACATAAATACAGTGGACTGCAAAATTCTCAGCCACAGCTTTGTAACTAACTTTTTTTCCTTGTTCAAACTTTGTAAGGATCATTTAAATGAAAACTAAAAGTCTAGTAGAGAATTTATTTTTTTTAGTAAGAGAGATGTTAAAGTATGTTTTTATGGTATGGATAATTTTCAGTGAGAAGGTGATGTCAAAGCTGATTAAGAAACAAGCAACAAGTAAAACATGGCATACAATAATGATGTATAAATATGATAATAGCATAGAAGTAACATTTTATGCAAGGCTAGAGTGTTTGAGAAAAGGAATCAAAGCCAGATGGTTCTAATAGTTACCTGACGTTGCTCAATGCCAAATACTATTAGTGGTGTTACTGGAAAAGTTACCTGACAACCGGTGTGTTAGGAAGAGAGGCACAAAAGTGATAGGCACTTATCTCTATCTGTGCTATAACAATTTGGCATTTAGTCCCCTTAGTTACCTGTGTTAATGGTATAATAAAAAGCCTGAACTTAGGTGTCCATAGACACGAACATTGGCTTTAAACAGCTGTGAACTTACATAAAAGGTGGAATCTTGTTAGGGCTTCAAGCCCATGACTATGCTGATGGCTATAACCATGCCCTGAGATAAAGTTAACTGAGCCAGACACGGCACGGCATGGGAAATGGCTGGATGTGACAGATAGCAGTATGAGAAGCTGAAATAAATTACAGAGAGCACCATGAGGCATGGTATGGGGTGCAGAGGTGCTTAAGGCAGAATTGTCCAAGAAATGACCAAAATTCACAGCTAACTGGAGGGATAACTTGGGATCTTCAGGATGGCAGTTTCTCACAGGCAAGCAGTGACAAGGTAACCACGTCAGCAATGACCTACAAGGCTGAGGTTACATAAGGAATGATCAAGGAAATAGCCAATTTGGATAAGGATGCAGCAAAACAGGGATCAATAGGGAAGAAGTAATTGAGGTCAGTTAGGAGGAGATTGGGCCATAGAAAGGGGGGTGGCAAAAAGAGAGTCAAGATAAGGTACATTAATGTTTAAATGTGTGCTGCCTGGGTGTGCCTTCTGAGCAGTCCTGCACTTGATCACTGCAGCCTAAATCATGACTGTAGACAAAGCCTGCTGCTGTGAGCATAACACAGGAGTCAGTCCTGAAGGAAAGACACTTTGGAGGAGCACATCTGGAAAACCAAATCAACAGTGTCTCCCCATGAGGTCTCGTTCCTGACAGCACCCACATCTGCCCATCACCTCTAATAAGAGTAAAATTTTGATACAAACATTCCCACGCAATTCAGATTTCAGGTTTTTCAGCTGCAGATGTAATTTGAAACAAGAAAAAGGGATTCACTAGAAGTATGATGTCAACATTTATTATTTTGGAGCCATTAAAGCAATACTTTCCTTACATTAATTTTTAAAATTTCTAATATTCATGGTTTAGGATCTGTCCAAGCACAATTAACAATTTGTACTTTTAAAAGTACCAGAATGCTTCTTTTTTGGACTTACAAAAAGTTAGAGATGTGAAACAAGCAAAAGGTAGACAACAAAGACTGTGCAGACACATGGGATAGATTAAACCACTAGGAAAATTTTGCCTGAGATCTGAGACACCTTGTTTCCTGTAGCTTGATACTTGATTCTTGTAATTTGAACAAGTACCTTGAATTTATTAATTAAATTTTTAATAGTAATTAAATGGCATTTGGTCACTTTAATATTTGGCAATGCATGCGTACACATATACAACATTGCTGGGCTGCAACTCTCTTAAATGGTATCACCAACAAAGCTATAAAACGAATGCATAAAACATACACTAGTAAAAAGAAAGAAAATTCTTTTCAGGAATATTTGTTAAATTCCTTATTCAGTTTGCTTTTTGTTCATGAAGCCTTTATGACCAAATGGAGAACTTTTAATATTCACTGCCTAAAATACTTTAAAAAAAAAATTCAGAATACACCGCAAAAAAAAGTAATTTATTGAGCTGAGAATCAAGTGCTACATATTATAGAATCCCTTGCTTCAAGAAGACTAAATACATATTACCTTCTTTATTATCAAGCAAGTTTCAACAGAGCCTAATTGTGCAGTCTGTCTGCCCATCCATCTCTAAATCATATTCTCTCTGTGCAAAATGCTTTTCCATATTTTTTTATTAAACTAGAATATTTTCACCTCATTTACCTTAGATTTATACCTCTTGCTCCACAGCAACAACACATGACGAACTCCGAGCAAGAAAAACTTTCAGAAGGAAGCAGCAGAAGTCTACCCCAGTAATGATAATTTCTTTTCCTGATTAGAAACAATTAAACATAGATTTAAAGAAATGAAAGTTCCCATCTCACCTTCTATAGATTTATCCATTTGAAGCATTATGAATTCCAATAAGGATTTTGTTCCATAGTACTTTAGTGTATTCAATACAAAAGTAAATTTATCAAAACATGAAATATTTCAAATTTCATACAGTACAGGATAGAGGAGAAAAGGGTTACTATGTGACCAAATTATAGGACAATTATTTTAAGTGATGAAGAAGGAAGAGTTAATATGCAAGCAGATTAAAAAAAAAATACTGTATAACCTGGTATGGTTTCAATTTCAAATAGGTAGAAAAAACACTGAGCTGTCCATTACTGGTTTCTTTTTCCAAGTGGGCATGAGTCATATTCATTTAAGTTGTCATATTTCAGCAACCCTGACATTCAGAGACAGTTTTCAAAATTACCTTTGAAACAGTCGCTTCCCTTGTCAAGATGCCATGGAAGTTACAGCCTCAGTGGCACTCTACAGTCAACTGATGGAGACATGGATGAGTGCAGGAATGGTGGCAGTGACTTTGGAACTCATGAGCAGGCAGTGCTTCACAAATTAATTCTTCTCCTTGCAGAAGTGCCTTGTGGAACACTCTACCTTACATTTCTTGAAAAAAAAACCCAATTATGTGGGAAAACCCAGAAATCAACCAAAAAAGACATGGACTTAAATGTAAATAATGACTTTTCATTTCTTTCAGCATATTCCATCAAATTTTGAGTTATGCATTTGTATTCTTACCAAAAGAAATATCCTAGACAATTTTTGATCCAGTTTAAAAAAAAGTCGCATCATAAACTCTGCTGTAATTTGGTCAAAAGCTGATAGTTGGGCTTTCATCTCTGAAACTCCTTCATGAAGATGCTTAACTCATATCCATCTAAATCTTCCTCAAATCCTAGGTTTCCTTGTCATCCGGATTCTTCATATTTTCAACCATATGACACCTTTATATATACTGTAGATGTAACTAAGATGCTAATTTAACCTAAAACTTACTGAATCTGCACAACCAATGCAGAGCTGCAGTACTAAGGCTTATAAAATTTCTTTTCAGTGTCTTCAGTGCTTTGCTTATCAATTGTATTGAGATGGAAAATATGAGGCAAATACAACATATTATTACTTTCCATACAATTTAGGTTAATAAAAATGGATGCTACATTGGGATATTTTCCAAGAATTGTTTACTGCCAAATGTTAATGAATACCAATTTGAATTTAATCAGGACAGTATTTCACATAAATTTCCAATTAAAAGGAATATATTTTTCTATTGCCAAGAGATAAGTGGTGTTCAACAAAATTTAAAATATATCTAAAATTCAAATTTGATTTTGATACACTTTTACTAAATACATATCAAGAGGTATAAAAGCCAGTTTATTTGAGAATGTTATGCAGTCTACTTAACAAAGAGATTTAATTTATGATTAAATGTTAGGTGCTTTGTGAGTCACATATCAGTGAACACCTATCTTTAAAGGTACAAAGATAAATATTCACTAATTTAAAAAAGCATATTTAACATTGAGAAATTTATTTCAATTTTTTGTTTTGGAAGATGAGTTATTCCTTAAAAAAAATTAATAAATTATAGAAATGTTAATAATCTGAAGACAAATTTCAGATAACTATTTAACCTGAAATCCACATAGAATCATAGAATGGTTTTTCCTGGAATGGATGATGATCTTGTTCTAATCCCCCTGCCATGGGCAGGGAACATTTCATTACACCAGGTTGCTCAGAACTCCATCCACACTTCCAAGAATAGAGAGCATTCACAACATCTCCAGCCAATCTGTTCTAGCCCTTTGCCACCTTCTCAGCAAAGAATTTTTTTCAAGTATCTAACTAAACCTTCCCTATTTCAGTTTGAACCCGTTCCCTCCTTGTCTTCTCACTATATGCTCTTGTAAAAAGTCCCTCTCCATCTTTCTTGTAGGCTCAGTTCGGGTACTGGAAGACCACAATTAGGACACCCTGAATTCTTCTCTTCTCCAGGCTGAACAAACTAAGCTGTCTCAGCCCTTCCTTGTGGGAGAGATGCTCCATCCCTCTAACCATCTTGGTGGCTCTCCTCTGGATTCGCTCCAATGGGTCAAAGTCTCCTGTACTAAAGACCACAGAGCTGGATGCAGCACTCCAGGTGGGGTGTCACCAGAGAGCAGTAGAAGGCAGAATCACCTCTCTTGACCTGCCTTTGACGCAGCCCAGTTTTGTGGTCTGTAAGTATACATATAGTTTTGTGGTCTGTAAGTATACATTGCTGGTTCATTTCTCATCTCTCATCCAGCAGCACCCCCAAGTCCTTCTCAGCGGGGCTGCTCTCCATCAGTTCAACCCCCAGCCTGTGTTTATACTGGGGATTGTCCCGACCCAGCTGCAGCACCTTGCATTTGCTCTTACTGAACCTTATGAGATTCCCATTGGCCCACTTCTCAAGCTTGTCCTGGTTCCTCTGGATGGCATCCCCTCCTTCAGGTCTGTCAACAGCACCACTCAGCTTGGTGTCATCTGCAAATTTGCTGTGGGTGAACCTGATCTCACTATGTCATTGATGAAGGTATTAAATAACACTGGTCCCAGTATGGACTCCTGAGGGACACCACTTGTCACTTACATCCACTGGGACTCTGAGCCATTGACCACTTCTTTCTGAATGCAACTTTCCAACCAATTCCTTACCCACCTAGCAGTCCACCTATTTGTCTCCAATTTAAAGAACAAGGGAAGACCTTTACTCCTGATTGTCTGCACTGATTAACTGCTAAATTACTCCTGGCTCCTTTTTGCACATCTGTCACTAGTCAGCTTCAAAACTAATCTGTCATTAAAATGGCTAAGTTTCAGCAGCCTTTCTCCAGTTGGTCACTGGACTAGTATTCACTTCCCTGTCTTCAGTAAGTTAACAGTAGCCAGGATAGCCATGGCAAGGGAGGGAATACATCATGTCAGGTTATCGGAAGCAAAAGCATAAGCAAGAAAGAGCTGAGTCATTACTTGAGGAGAACCAAACATGATTGATGCTGGGAAGGATGAAGTGTTTACACTTCGCCTGCTTCAGCTTTCATTAAAGAGGTTATGGATTAATGGACATCACACTAAGACAAAATAAGGGAATAGGTTAGTTAGACATAGGTCAGATGAAATGTCATCAAGTTAATGAACCTTTCTGCAGGGGATTAAGAAAAAAATGGCTGAGGAAAGAGAATAAGTGATCTTCCAAAATATTAGGAAAAAGAAAAAACAATATTTTTTTTTAAAAAAAGAGGAAAACTGCCCAGGCAAACTGGGTCCCATTGAGGAAGAGTATTTTAGTACAAAAATATGGAATATGAAAAGACGTTTATTGTTGGCCAGTAAATTATGCCCTAACAAATTTCATTCAACCAGATACCTCATCTCATTAGCAGGTTTGAAATATTAAGGTATTTCAGATATTGTTTGGTACTATTTTCTTAAATGACCTAGAAAATTACAGTGAAGAAAAATCTGCCTCAAGGTAAGAACATAAATGGTTGGAAAACTGTACTCAGCTGCTATTCATTGCACAGAGTAGTACAAGAAAAAATGTTGTGTATATTTACACATGTGGTTTTTTTACTTCACTATTGTTTAATATATTTATCATTTTACAACAGAAAATAGAGTACACTAGTCAATTTGCAGATCACTTCAGACTAGACTAGGCTTTGGAGACCACATTAAAATTGAAAGAGACTTGAGAAACTGAAGTTGTTTATCTTCCAAAGCAACAGCAAACTGAATGTTCGCTGACAGTAATGCACTTTTAGCTTAAAAGAATACGAAAGATTGCTGTCATCTTCACTTAAAAACTACATCCTGATAGTCAAACTGCACATATGAATATTTTGGGGCAAATAAGAACATTGCTCAAAAGTTTACCATTATGATTCTATTACTTGGTATTTTCTTCAGTCCCCGTCTTTAGATTGTCAGAAATAATAAGCCTTCTCTTTTTAGCTTTTCTAGGTAGCAGGTCTTTGTACTGCTCATATAATTCCTACTGGACAGTTCATACATGTTCTGGCCATTTCAGTATCCTAATTACTGACCTTCTCTGTTAAATATGTCTTCTTATTAGTTATATGCTGGAGCAATCATACTGCCAAGCTCAGGTTGCAACAAAGTAACAAAACATACTTCAGTCCTTATATATACACTTGCAGCTACAAACAAAGTTGTGTCTCAGTTTTGCATCTGAATTTCATTTCTATGTAACCTTGTGGAACTGTTAAACATACTGGAATAAATTGAAAAGAAAATAGACTTAGCATTAAAAGCACTTTTTAAAAACAGAAAAACATCTGCCAGCTATAATTCACTCAACTTTGAGGAGAAAGTTGAGGGAAGAAGGGGAGAAGAGAAAGAGAGTGAGAGAGAGATTAAGTAGAAGGATATCACCACCACGTAGATTTTTGTGGTATCCCGCTGGTTCTTCTTCACCCCGGTCTTCCATGGTGGGGTCCCAGAATCGTTCTTCTGGAAGTAACGCCTTTGTACAGTTCAAGTCCCAGGTTCCAGTCCACAGGGCAGAGATGCTGTTCCCACAACCTGGCTCGGCACGTGTATCCTTTCCCACAGTTTGCACCATACAAATTTTTATTTTGTCTGGATAAGTCTTATCTCAAGTTCCCATAGTCTGCACACTGTGGTGTGCTAATTCCAAGTCTTCACTTTGTTAGACATGGAATTAAAGCCTTCCTGTTTTGCCACCTGTGCTTATCTCAAGTTCCTGATGTAGTGGCTTATCTTATGGGAACTTTCTTCTTTAACAGTGTTTTGAGAAATGCAACTGTATTCTTTAAGTCCTCCCAACATTCTACTTCTAAAAAAACCTGTGGGCGAGGGATTAAAAATATAGCATAGTTTATCAGGTAAAATCAGAGAAAACACAGTAGGAAAGCAATTTTGCAGACAGAAATAACTATAATTATGTGAAACTTCAGGTATATACTAATGTAAATCATTTTTAGAGTGTCCATAACCATAGAATCAAATCTTTCTGCTTTTGTACTAAGTACTTAAAACCAGGAAATTTCAAGCAATTTGTGATCTTAAATTGTTATGTTAACAGTTATTATTGTAAGTGTCATGACATTTGGATGGAAAACTATCATCTCAAGTTGTTCAAACAATTACAATACTCTCATCCGAAACACAACACTTTTTTTTCAAGGGGGAAAAAAACCCAACAGTATACACTTTGGGACACTCAGTTCAAATGAAAATGTGAATAAGCAGATAAAAAAACCACCCCATTCTCAAATATTTGATTTTTTAATTTGGTCAGACACTGAATGTAAACAATCAAAAGACTATTTGTACACATAATCATAGACAAAGCCCCATCTTTCGTTTTCAAAAGGAAGGCCAAGAGAAACAGATGAGCTTATTTTATTGCCTTATGCTCAGTGCTGAAGAATTCTTTTAAAGAAATAATAAATTTCTGCAAAAAATACTGTAACTTCTTGCTCACTTCTTTTTAATACATTATCTGATTGTGATATGAAATGCAAAAGAATGAAATGCATTGTAAATAAAGATTTCATTGTCATTAACAGCTACTTTAAAATTAAAATGGCAGTCAAGAGACCTCCAAGAGCATAACTACATCTGTATTTTCTTGTTAGGATTCCCAGAAAGAGCATGAAGTCAGAAGTTGTGCAAACATCCACCATTTTTTGAAAACAAACAGAAAAAAACCCTGTAACTATGCAATATAAAATTTTAAACTACTCTTACCCGTGTGGTGACAAGGCATTTGATACAAGCAATAAATATCTCAACTGTAACTGGAAAGTTTAACTATCATGGAGAGAAAGCTTGATTATCAAGCTAGTAACTTCCTAATCTGGAAATACACAATTTTTCAGAGTCTGGGCATCTGTCTACTGAGACCAGAAAATACAGGAGGTATAAGGTACTAAAAGTTTGATGCCAAATAATAACTCAAGCCAAAGAATATACCTCTGTGAGGATAGGGGTCTTACACACCATGAGAGATGAGGAAAATAGGAAAATGCTTCTCCTGTTAGTGTGTGTATTCACAAGAAATTAGAGTAGTAGGGACAGGAAGCTATAGCCAAAGGGAAATGAAACCCTGAGGAGAAGAAAAATTGAGGAGAATTCATGATCATCATGTTACTTGTTTTAATACATAGTATTAGACATTTAAGGAGCAACAAGATTTGCTGCTTAAGTAATTGTGCAAAGGAGATGTAAATAAATTTTCAGATTGTTTGATTTTTTCTTTGTTCAGCTTAATTACGGAATTTTGTTTATATTTTTCAATGGCAAAGAAAAAATATAGGTTCATTTTTAACGTTAATAGAAGTTAACTTCTCTTCTGTGCTTCAAAGTATTTTATTCTAATTGTAGGTTGCAGGAAGAAAATGTTAATTTAGAAATGCATACAATAATGCTGTTAGATGGTAAATTTTTGCTGTTCATTTTATTTCTGAAATAGCAAAAACTTAAATATAAGATGATATGATTTCACTTGCTACTGCACATTAATCTGAGCAACTACATTATATTCATCCGTGTATTCCTCAAATTAACTGTCTAGATACATAATGTAGTGCAGTTGATATTTATTAGTTTCTACTTATCCATCTTTCTACTTAAATGACAAAGTTGGCAATTTAGAAGGTAAATAATATTATCAGACAAGATTCTTTAAAACAACCCAATATTCACTTACTTAGACAAAGCATTTTGATTTTTATAATTTGATTTTTTAGGTATATTATGTTTCTCTATAAAATAAAACAACAAAGAAAATCATAAGTCAGATTTAAAAAAAAAAAAGTTTCTTTTAAAACAACCTGTTCACAGAGGGTCATTACAAAATATCTCCTAAATGTTTTCAATGGCAAAATTCCCCTGAAATCATATCTTTTTTAACTTCAAAAGAACCTGTAAGCTGAAATATAAGCATCGTAAGGTCATGTCTAGAACAGTAAACAAAATCTCCCTGTGCCTGTTCTCTGCTCTGTTCAGCCTCTGGACCCAGGCCAAATGCCATGGCACAATTTACCTCCATATGGCTAAATGCTCTTATCCTGCAAAATGCTGGCTGTATTCAAAGTGCCTACTGAGTATGTTCCCTGACTTACTCTAACTTCTGAATGAGTGTGCATGATGCTGGTTTGTACAACCCAAAACCATTTTAAGACTGTGATACCTTATCAGTATTGACCATCTTATGCCAGTTACATTTGCTCTGTTTAATTTGTCTAATATAATTTACTACTACCTGTGTAGTTGTAAAATTCTAGCAATTCCCTTTTTAATGAGCCTATTTTGCAAACCATTGGTGTCTCTATTACTGTGATTTGCCAACATATATTTGGAAGTTTTCAATTCAGATTAAAAAATAAACATTGAATAAAAGATCAGCAGGAAACTGCATAATTTTTGAAAGGAACATGAAAGCAAACCAGTTCTAAGAAGATTCTGAGTCACAAAAAAAAATGACAGCAACTATCATTGAATCTAGCAAAGAAAAAACACCCTATTTTCTTTGCATCACCAGTATTTCCACAGAGATTGATGTCATTCACAGAAACACCACTCAGAGTGTTAGTTTTAGATCAAAACAAAACAACATAGTGATTTTTATAAGATATTCAACCACTTAAAATATATAGTAACAGCATCTATATGAATCAGTAAGTGGTATGGACGACCACCCTCCAAATGCTAAGGTCTAAGGATATTTTTTGGAGTATGGCATAGGAGCAGAAGGGGGTATGCTCTGCCAAACCTGTAATAGATGCAGTTCAGCTGTTTCTCTTGACCATAACTTAGGAGAGAAGGCATGACACTTTCTTCAAATAAGGGTGATTTATAGCCAGCTTGGGAACTGTGGGTAAAAACTATGTATTTTACAAGAGAACTGTCAACTGTTACAACCAGAGAAACTGTAGGAAATTATTTAGGAATTTAAGAACCTTAATATTCTTTAACTTCCCTACTTTTTGAAAATAATTGGTGTCATAATTTCATGTTCTCTAGCCTTAGTTTACTTGTGAGTCTTTATCCATGACAAATCCTGTAGCATTTACATTTCTTAAGTGAAATTATCTGACCATTTAAAAACTGCTTTAGGGTGTGTTTATAAAACTGCTTGTGAACATGATGAAATGAATTAAGAAATTACTGTCTCTCAAGCTTATATAAGATAAGCAACTGCTATTCCAGGCTTCTGCAATGCAGAATAAAATGTATGTGTTCAAGTCACCACTAGGGGTAATTCATATTTCAATTTTTAATCTGGCATTACTAAGGAGGCACGCAAAAACAACAGCTATGGAGAAGCAATGTTTTTTACCACCAAAAAAAATGCAGTTGGTCATGTCACCACACTTTCAGAAACCTGGCCTGTGCTGTGCTCTCACTTTTAATTGTGAGAAATGACACCATTTAACCTTTTAACTTACTGAAGGTAAAATCATTCTCAGAAGTTCTATCTCAGTTGAAAACTCACTACAAAAAACCACACATAAACACTGACAAGTGAATCATCTCTGGTTTACTTTTTGTCTGGTTTTATTATTCCTTTCTTGCCATGAGAAAACAATCATAGTAAATAAGCGTAGGCATATCTCTAGTATTGTAAATATGACTATGCATACTACTACGGGAGGAAAATCAGCTCAGCAACCTGACTCAGAGGAATGCCACAGCGTTATGCGTATATATTATAAATAAGGTAAGAGTTTAATTTCTCCCACTACTACCTATTCCCAGTGTTTCTCAGTTTACTTATCAAAACAGACTCAGAATATATCTACATATCATAATACTTGTTCAAAGGCTTTGTGCACACCAAAAGTTTAAAGAATAATTCTATAGCATTATTTATTTGCTTGAATCACTTAGCACACTGACATTTTCTGCACTGAATGTTGATCTCTCAATGGATGTCCCATCCCATCAATTTCTTTATCAACTTTCTTTAGCTTGAGTATTCTACAGTTCTGTTTCACAGCATCTTTTTAACACCCTCTAGCTTCTGAATGTATAATTAACTACCCACAAAATAAGCATCTTTATAGCTGAAGCGTATGTTCATTCATTCATGTAAGAATTCCCACACTGAAGTGAGAATTGTTGTAAAACTATTCATTCTACTACCATCCTTACCCAAAGCACAGTGCTGTCTCTTTTTTTTTTTTTGGTGCTTGTTCTCATTTAAATTTAGTGTCTTCTGGATTAAAATATGTCACAGGATAAAATTCAGTAACAAAATTATGCCTTATCCTTTTAATTTGCTGAGAGGTATATCCCTTCTCTTATTAGTAACTATCATTCCCCAGTACACATATAAGGCCAAGAGACTCACATAGACTAAGACTACTCTTAACCCTAGGGGGCTTCTTGGCATGATGGCTCCTCTGTTGCTTGTTTTATCAATCAATAACTGCAACTACAACTCAACTTCCGTCCTAATCCATCAGGTCTCCCCAGGGTACAACATATAAAGAGCTTGATGTAAATCATGTGCCTAAATATAAACAGTACTCCAAAACTTTGCAATGGGAAGAAGGAAAAAAGAGGGTTGATAAAATCTGACTCATTTGGATACCTACTTCAAGTTTCTTCTCTTTGGAAGTACTTTTTACTACTTGAAAGATTTTTTGAAAGGATATATACCCCTAGGCCATTTTTCCTACAAAACATGAGCATGAGACTTCCTTAGGGACATGACTATGTGAATTTATTTCATTTGAAGAGCATTAGAAAGGCAAAAACACAAAGAGAAAGTGTCAGGAATCTGACTCATAACAGGAGCATAAAGATTAACCACTTTCATCTGTTTGCCTGACTAATAGATAAAGAAAAAAAAAGCCATGAATACTTTCAAGAAAAGTCTGTAAAGTTATTCAAGATTTGAGTGGCAATGAATAATCCAGGGAAACTACATCTGGGATGAAGCTGAGAAATGCTGTTAAATAAACAGAAATACAATGTGATATACAGTGTGCATGCAATCAACAGACAGGAAAGTTTACCTGTGATCATTATTATTTTGGGTATACTTCATGGAGCACATAAATATAGATGGAAGGCTGCAAGACATCAAAATGTTTCCCTTTGACTACTTAAAAGACAAGTGTAATTTCTTAGTTCTGTTCATATGTCTATGTCAATCCCATATGAGTAGACTAAGACATATTTGACTAGCAAGCTAGTTCTTTTAGAGCAATTCCTATGAGTAAGATCCCTAGAACTCCAGTAGAGAACCATTTTTTTCTTCTTCTGGATGGAGAAGCAAGTCTAGGCAAATTACAGAGTTAAGTTAATCTTTTTATGTACCAGAAGTTTCAACTGAAACGCAAACGCATTTTGTGTTCTTGTCATGCGATAATCTAGAATATGTTCTTTGCCTCACTGGCATATGTCAAAAGCATTCACTGGGAAACATGAGGATAAGAGACCATGAAAACCTAACTAAACCAACCTGTTTAATTATTTTACTTCATGCTCAGGAAACCAATTTATTAATTATCAATACTGAAAATGACTGCTTTTTCAGTGCAGCTTTTCTTGGGGGTAGCCCTTGTTTACCGTACACTGACAAAATAATTGTGATTGTGATATGAACGACAACAATCAAGACAGTTTTCCAGATTTCATTTTATGATACTCAAGTGTTCATACATCTTTTGTAGGAAGAATCAGGCATACATGCCAAATTAATGCACCTCTTACTGCAAAAAGTATTTATGTACTAAAATAGGAAAGAATCAAGTAATTTTAAGAAGTATGTCAATGCCTATACATGATATATTGAAGAGCTGAGATTTTAGTTATTAAAAAAAATTCAAGACTTTATTTCAGTTACTGACATAACTCAAATAAAAATATATGAACAACAAAAAATGTGCAGTATTTTCTACCTTTTTCCTTATAATTGCTTGACAGCTTGTATTGTGACAGGTGACAAAAAACCTAAATCACCTTCTTGGGTGACACTGTAATATACATTCATTGAGTGACCTCTGAAGTATATTTAGAAAATATACTTTGTTGCAATGTACTGTCATTTATATTTATCTATTTAGGTGAAGTAAAGATAGAATGTCTAACCTATCAATTGTTCACATCAAATGATCAATTTAAATATTACTGCAGATTTTAAAATTACTAAGATTTATAACATGGCAAGGAAATGAGGCAATTCTCCTCAAAACAGAATATCTGAATTGGCCTAATAAGTTAAGAGGTATTAAACACAGAAGAGATAGCACTCTGTCTATCTATATATTCATTGATTAAAACTATTTCATGTGTAGATATCCCCATCTTTTAGAGTGTGTAACTAGGCACTAAGTAGCCAGTATTCATGATAGATGATTTCATACAATTCGCCATAAGAGATGTATTTCTAGACTCTCAGAAATTATTGAAGTTTCATCTGTCCTATTCTAGGTAACAATTTCTAGGCATTTCTTCCTGCTGCTCTCCTAAGCAGCACATACTCAGTCAGATCAGTTTCCAGATAAAAATGAACTGTCTCTTCTGTTTGGTTTAGAATGGTTTTTGTCTTTTTTTATTTAATCACTGAATACTGCAAGCAAACTTGAGGCACCAGGGAATTTTCAGTCCAGCTTATGCCAGTGGTGGCATAAATCAATATTTAAAATGCACAGTGGCAATTTTTTCTTCCTTTGAAAGTAGGACTTGGTGCCTTGAATTCTTGTACTGTTAAATCCAAGACTTTATCAGTGTTAAACACAAACCCTAATATTGCTTTGTATCCAGAAGCACTACTTCACTGATAAACTAAACAAAACAGTAATGTACTTCAGTCATGAAGTAAATATAACAGTAATAACATTTTTAATCTGTGTTTGATTTCTGTGCTTCCCTGGAGGAATTTTCAAGCTATAATACTTTATGAATGAGGAGTTAAAACACTCCAGCTTGAGGGAAATAATTCCTTCAACCTTATTTCTTGATTTCACAAAGAGTTAGAATAACAAACTTTTGAGAGCTCAAGAGTACATGGGTAAAGCTGGCCAGCGCAAAGACTACTGGATGAAAATACAATCTATTTCATCATTTTCCTAGGGATAAATCTTCTTCTAAAATATTACTTAGTAAGGTACCAGTGAATTGCAGGCATTCTGTATGTCATCCTATTGCCACTAACCTTTCATGTGTGGGTTTTACGAGCTAGCAGGTGACAATATGCAGTTTTGCTGCCATATCCCTCTCCGACGTTTCACCATAGAGCTTTTAACTCTGTAATTATGTCCCCAATGCCGTGTACTCTGTGACAACCCTCCCAAGTGGGCAGATGTTCCTAAGCAGATCTTTTATGTTGTGAAAGGAACCTCCCTTGGGTTTAGAACTGTCAGACTGCATTAAGAGCAGGCATGAAAGGTAAGAAGCAGATGTGTCATGCTATTTCTGTTTGACACACTGTCTCTCTAGCCAGCGTTTTCTACTGGTACAGCAACACTGAGCCAACAGGCTAATGAATGGAGCCTGCAGAATACATCGTTAACCTGTAACCTCATCCAGTCTGCATGCAGTCTATTAAGTCTGTAGCCTTATGATTCACATTTCTGTGTTTACTGCTGCTGATACATTTGTTGTTGTACTTTATTTTGCTCCCAGTAATATACAGCTGTCTCAGAACCAAAATACCAAGGTGAGGAGACCTGCACTGGAGAGAGAAGAGGCTGTGAGGGGCAGTTAGTGACCTGGCGACTTACTTGCACGAGGAAGCCTGAAGCATCTCTTTTTCCCTCTGTCTCTCCACACTGACGGCCCCAGAGCACATCTGCGTCACATGCAGGGGAGGGGGCGGCTTGGTGAGAGGCGCCGAGATAGACAGAAAATTGTGTACTGAGGACCTTGACAGCCTCACGGGCGGGATTTTTTTTTCCCCTCCTACGTACAGCGCATATAAAGGAGCCCCGAACTCTTTCTGTGCCAGCTCTCAGGCTTTGCCATCACAGATAACGGCAGGCATGGGACTCCCCAGAGAAACGGGATGGGAAGGCGGGAGGTGGAGAGAGGCTTCCAGGTGACTTTTTCCTCTCTGTCTGCACTCGGTCACGGAGCTCTAAGAGACTGAGGAAGTGCCACCAACCTCCCGCCGTGGCTGCTGCCGCCGCCGCTCCTCTCCGGGCTGTAACTCGCTCCCCCGTTAATCAGATTAGCGCGTCGTCGCAGCCTCCCTCGCCCGCTCTTCCCTCGAGAGTGTCCGTCTCCCCTGAGAGGTGTCTCTCATTTCTGCCTGTCTCTCCTCCCCTTTCCACTGATCACCGTGCGGTTCTCGTCAGCTCTGGGCATCTCTGCCTCTCTCTATCTCCCTTTCCTGCTGGGTGTCTCTACCTCCTCTTGGCTCTGTGCATCGCTCCATCCATCCTCTCTCTCTCTCCGCACTGGTGTGTGCGCGCATCTCTCTCCGCCCGGCAGCTGCCACCCCTCGCCCTACAAGCCCAGCGCTGCCCGGAGGAGCCGCCGCCGACGCTGCCGGAGCGGGGCCGCCCCGCGCTGCCGCCGCCACCGCCGCCGCTTGGCCCTGCCTGGCCCTGCCTGGCCGCCGTGAGTCCCGCCTCAGCCCGCGCCCGTCCCCCGCCCGTCGCGGCACCATGTCCGGCTCCGGCAGGAAAGACTTCGACGTGAAGCACATCCTGCGCCTCCGCTGGAAACTGTTCAGCCACCCCTCGCCGGCGAGCGGCCCGGCGGGGGGAGGCTGCCTGCCGCCCGACAGCAGCTTCGAGCACTGGGGGCCGAGCCAGAGCCGCCTGCTGAAAAGCCAGGAGAGAGGCAACGGCGTCTTCTGGAAGAAATCCGCCTCCTCCGCGTCCTCCTCGGCGGCCACCACGGCCAGCCTGCCGAACGGGACACTGCTGCCCGCCGGCGGCCGGCTGGCCACGGGACACGGCCCGGGACCGCCGCCGCCCCGCACCGTCTTCTACGTGGAGTCCCTGGAGGAGGAGGAGGAGGAGGAGGCGGTGCCCGGCGGGATGGAGGTGGCCCGCGAGCCCGAGAAGCCCCTGGCACCGCCGGAGCGCGAGGAGGCGCCGGGGGGCTGCGCCGATGGAGGCAGCCGGGCAACAGGTGACGGAGGCGGGCACAGGTAGGGGAGCGCGGCTGCTCCGGCGCCACCTGCGCGGCGGGAGCGGGCGGGTCTGCGGGGTCATCGCGGGGCTCTGCGGCCCCGGACGACAGTGGCGGGGTGGGTGCAGCCGGGCTAGTGTGCCGGCGTTGTTGCGGCAGGGTGAAGGTCTGGGGGCGGGAGGATTCCTCCGTTTGAACTGGCAGGGTTTGAAGGCGGAGGGAAGGGCGGCCGGGGGGCTGCCCGAGAGCCCCGGGAGAGACCGGCCAGCTTCATGGTCAAGGTGCCGCGGATCAGGGATTCTGCCCTTGGCTTTCCCCTGGCCTTGCCCCTACTCTTGCCTGCGGCTGCTCCTGACCTGCCCCTGTCGCTGTCCCTGGCCTGTTCCTGTCCCCACCTCTGCCTCCGCTCCTAGGCTGCCCGTGCCCGCGGGGCTCGCCCGGGAGCCGGCGCCTCTCAAAGCCGGCGCTCCGCGCTGGGGATCGTCGCTACCCAACTTTCTCAGAAGTTTATTAAAACGCTAGCTGGAGGTGATGTTGTTCTGCGTAGTCGGATGACAGGTGAAAGCTCAAAAGCAAAAGCGTCCTATTTCCTGAAACTCGGTGACTAAACTGTGTTACAGCCTACCTCAGAGAAAAATAAGAATTACAAGAATTTTTCGAGTCATGAACCGAGTGACACCTGAGAGGATGTAAGAACTAGCAAGACACATCCAGATTCTTGTGTTTCATACAAACGTGTTAATGTTGAATTGCTTTTCTTTCTCAATCCCTGCCTTCCTCACCCCCAGCTGAAACAGAAATTAAAATCTTTTGAAGAAGGAAATGTAACTAACAGAGAGCTTTCAGAAAAACTCTGATACAGATAGTCCTAAGGGTAAAATGATTCATTGCTTTAACTCTGCTTGCCCCCGCCTCCCCATGGTTAAGCTTACTTCATTTTCATTTCCCTTCTCTCTTTTTTTTTTTTTTTTTTGCCTATGGAGAGAAATGTACAGTTCAGTTTCTAAACATAAAAAGAAATGAAAGAAATTATTTGGTTTTTTTAATATTGAAAGTAAAACATATGGTATTAAATATTAGATGAAGGGACAGTACTGTGTGTATGTTTGGATTAGTACGGCTCTAGATAAACATATGTGTGTGTAACTGAGTATGCTGCACCTTTCCAGAGAGCCCTAAAGCATATATTCTCCCCTTGAATCTCTTACTGTTCCGTCAGTTAGCATAGTTCATTTCATAGGAGATACATAATTTAAACACGTGGAATAGCTGATAAGTGACTTAGGGAACATTTTTAAAGAAAAAGCAATACTGAAATTTTTATGAACACTGGAAGTTGTTCTGAGCAACAGGAAAGTGTTTGTCCTAGGATTCAATTAAAATTGTTATCAGATACACTACAAAGACAGGTAAAACACCAACCCTACAATGACCTCTCCAAGGTTTTTGAAGAGTGAATGAGAGAGGTTAAAAACTAGTACAAATATAGTTTCATTATATAGACTTTTCATTTAAGTGTGTCACTGAGCTGTAAAGATCTGCATACTAACAGAAACTTACTGAGTTTTAATGGCACCACTTGATTTGTACATAAGAATTGACTTGCTAGAATGTATTTACTCTGTGACATTATGTATCTGATTACTGCTCTTACTGCTCTTGATTATCATAATCTGTTTATTCCATGTTCTTCATTCATTGCTACTAAGACAACACATCTAGTCATCTGTAACTTGTAGTCCTGTTGAAGGAATATGCTCAAATTTGTTCAGATTTAAAATAACTGTGTCAGGAGAGATGATTTTTTTATTAGTGAAAATGCCACCTTTTGAGGTATGAAAATGTTTAAGATAGCTTTAGAGTCTAAGACTTCCCTTTCTGTTTCTCATCAAAGAACCTTTCTTTTACCTCTACGAACTTTGCATGTTATGGCAAGAGGTGGTCAAGTGCTGCAAAAATGGCAGTTCTGTGCTTGAAAGTTCTATAATCCAACAATCTTCTAATGCCCTGGAAGTTTATGTCTCACACATTCTGTAGAGATAAGTCTTATAAATTGTGCCAACTTCTTTACTTCATTGTGACTACAGGGTATGTAAACTACTCTTCAGTCCAGAATGGCAGATACTATCAAATACATAAACAGATCAATATGTGGGACTTTGACCAAGCTTTAGGCATATACCTGGATTTTTGGTACAGAAAGTGATAACTTCTGAATTTCCATAATATTAGTCCTGCCCATGTTTAACAACTGTTTTAATATTTGAGGACTGTATGGAAAACAATATTTTTATTATGTGAAAGTGGTGAGAATGCAATATTTTAATATGTTCCAATATAGACTGTGTCGACATTATTTCAAATATTGTGAACAGGAAGTCCCTGGGCAGTATTAGCTTGAAACCTACTGGTAGGACATAACATGAGGAGCAGTTTGACAAGTTGGCTTTGGTTCTATGCTTGGGATTTATAATTTTTTTTGTTATTTCTGCTATTGACATATATGTACGAGTGAAAATTACTCTTCATTTTTTATTTTTAGTGTCTATTTGGGATCCTTGTACCTCCAGAAGAGTTTTGGTTGGGTCATTGTTTGAATTTTTTGTTTGTTAGTTTCTTTTTATTAATTTTTTTTCCCAGTCAGTCTCCTCCAGCTTGAGACATGAATTTTCTACTGGTATCCTTTTTCAGAGCAGCTGGGTTTGTTCTTCAGTGAAGTTTTAGTTACTGTTTCTCTACATCTAAGCTAAACACTAAGCTGTATGGTCTCAAATTCCTAATTTTAATTTTAGTGTTCTGTTAGATATTGTGGAATAATAAGTACATTCTACTTTACTGATTTGGGTTTTTTGCAGGTTTCTAAACAACATCCTGTCATTTCAATTGTAGAGTACATCTGTTCTTAAGTAAGGCTGTGTGTATAGTCCTACTGGCATGAAAAAGACTGAAAGGTTAGACAGGGCATTAAAGTACTTACTTAAATGTTCTATTTTCTGTAGAAAATCTTAAGTGTTCTATTGTATCTGTAAAAAGAAAAAAATGTTTTATGGTTAAAAATTAGTGTTAGAACACTTTCTGATTGCTTGGAATTGCTTGGAAACACGCATATCAAATTGGTTTAGAGCCTGCATGACAAAATTGTCAATAGATGCAGTGTGTATTTAAAGATGGTTTTTTGATCTTCATTTCCTAAGACAAAACTGTTAGGAAGAAAAAAATCTATAATATGAATTTATAATTAAGATTTACAAATCAGCCACCAAATGCTTCGAAAATACCAGTGTGAAGATTTGCAGTACATCCATCAGATCCTTGAAGTTTATAATGGAGATTTTACATGATCATGACAGCTCTTTTCAGGTGACCTGTTAATCAACCCTCAACATGAATGGGATTCACTTAATAGTCAAAGAGTTGCTATTTTAATCCCTCTCTCCTGGGTGGTAGCATGTTTTGCTTGCCATACTCTGTTCAAATCCTATGGAGATGTAATTCCTCATGAGCCCTCAGCACTGTTCACCACTACACTCAGTACATGCCTCACAAACTAGTAACAGGTTTATTTTTACAACCGCCCTATTTTACAGTGGAGGGATAAACCAGAAAGAGAGAGAAAAGAAAAGAAAAAAAATTGAATTGATTGGTTTCAGAGCACATAGCACGTTTCTCCCACTACTTCCTCTGTTCTCAGTTGCACCCATGAGAGATGAGCCCATCTGCAAACCAGTCCCAGGCTCCTCTGGTTGTGTGCAAGAGGAGTGGAGAACAGGGGATTCAATTAACATTTTGTTTGAGAGACTGTTCCAAGAAGGATATGCCAGATATGCCTAACCCACGTAAAGCAAGCACTGACAACGCAGAAGTCATTCATAAAACATAAAAGAAATTGAAAATACAGCTTCTGAAAGAAAATGGCAAATCCTCCCACCATTAGATACTGTCTAATAGTGTACCATAAAGCAAGAAGTGAGAGTACTGAGTACTATGCCTTCCTCACACAGCAGTTTCATGCTCAAATGTTGAGTCACTAGAAAAAGTAATGAGGAAAGCATTTTACTCTGTTTCTGTTGAGTTTGTCAATGGCAAGTAAAAAATTCAGTATTAATGGGAGTCCAAAAGGTTAATAAGTGAGAGAATGATTTTCTAATTCAAACATTAACTGAGAAATTTAGTTTGCAAGTCTCTGTGGTCGAAACTATTTATTTAAATTAAATCATTTTGATCAGTGTAGAATCAGGAACATAAAAATATGCATGATTAAACTATATGATCAAAGCTTTTCTATAACCATTTCTTTTGTATTTTTCTGTTCTGAGCCCACAAATCCTGCATTTTGATTCTCTTGCCCATTAGTCTCTCCCACCTCCAAGTCTTCTTCCTTTTCTCCTAGCAACCTACAACAGTGTGGTTGGCATGCTGCTGTAGAAAGTTATGAATTTGAAACCTGTCAGGATGAGCAGCATTCTCAGTGCAGCTTTCTAATTTAGTGATAAAATATTTTGACCATTTTAGAAAATGTAGATAAAATTGTCATAAAAAATTGCTACTTAAGTACTTCATGTACTGTTGTAAGTGTATCTAGTCTCATGAGAGGATTCTGGTCTCTGGGTTTTAAGTAAATGGAGTTTCCTGTTTACAGCTTTCATCTCGGTACCTGAGCTTACAAAAAGAAGGGAATCAAAATACCTTCCTGTGTCTTAGTCTGTCCTATGAGCTCTCACATCCTGAAGTATTTTCTCAACTGATCATGGCTGTGGCCTTTCTGAGGTGCTATCCACATTTGAACCATAGCTTCTGCTGTGATAACCAGATCCTAAAATGAGATACTAAAGAAGTCAAATAAATAGCTGCTTATGTTTTTATACTATCTCATATAAATTGCTTTGTTAAGAAGGTAATTTAATGCTTAGGGTGGAATATAGATCACACGGTTCTGCATTTCTAGGTTATGGAATCAGAAGAGAAAAATCCATTTGTTTTTTTCATGAGCCACTTTTTCAATTCAACTATGAAACTTCTAAAAATGGTTATATAACTTTTATGCTTTTGTATTTACACCTTTAACTTCCACAACAAAAGAGTCACGGTTCCTACACAACAGAGGCCACAGACCTTTCTCCTCCAAAGCTCTTATTCATTCTCAGAGGATCTATGGTCTGTGCATGGGATGCAGAAGAATCAGGTGATAAAAATAGTGCAAAATCACATAGCTGGAGACTGTTTATATACGTGTATGGAATTAAATAAGTTACAAGGAAAATCTAGGTCTAGAATTTCCTAACTTTAAAATCTAGCTTTGCTACTTGTAGAACAGCATTTCTAAAGCTGGTATGTTTTGGTTTGTTTTTGACAAAAGAACCAGAAGAACACACAAGTCACTTAATGCGCTGCCATTTCTTTTGTCCACCACTTGAATGCTGAACTGAAACTTGAGGATTCACTGTGTATCCCATTGCCACTTGAACTGATAGATTAACTAACATCAAAAGAAAGTTCTTAATTTTTATGTGGGTAATTACAATGGTGATGGTGGACTCTCTCTGCAGAAAGACTGAAGAATTCAACAGCTGAAGAAATGGCAAATCTTCAGAATATTCCGCTGCATTTGGGATTCCAGTGACAAGCAAAGATTCATATAACTTTCTTCTTGGTGCTCCCAAACTTACTTTCTTCTGTTACATCCTCTTTACATTCTTTTTGTATTGAATATGCATTCTCCTGGATCTTTTTCTAGCTTTTTTTCCTTCTTTCCACAGTCTCAAAGGATTCCCAAGTGCCTTCCTCGAATCCTAGGTTCCTTATCCAGAAAGCATTACTTGGTTTTACCAGTTTCTCCTACCATCTGCCTTGTTGATTTACTTACCAGGTTACTTACTGTCCAGTTTTGCCTGTATCTTGTCTAGATACTTTCAAAAATAGAGTAAAATTTCCACAAGTTCATTAACAGCTTCATGGACCTCTCATTCTTCTGTTTCTCCCTATTTCATAATCTTTGAATTTCAGTATCATTTAAACCTTCCCTTATCTCCTTTGTCAGTTTTAATAAAATCCTAATAGAATTCCCATTCCTGTGTTTTTACCTCAGCTCCCCATTTTACTTTGTTCTCTGACTTGTTTCATCACTGGCTGCCAAGTTGATGGTACTATTTGCTGTGTTTAATGGGTCAGCAAGACACTTCAGTTTGAGTAACTTGTTCGGTCCGTGATGGGGATTTATCTTCTCTCATCTCATCTCTTAGATGCACACATTCAAATAAGGTGAATTAGCTTTTAGATGTCCCTATATCTCTTCATTGAGTGTAACAGTAGTCTAAAGTGGCTAGTTCAGGTTCAGATGTTCAATTTAAATGTTTAATGTTCAATTAAATTTGATAAAAAGAACATAATTTGAAGTCTACATTGCAAATTCAAACTGTTCTAAAAAGATAGAATAAAAGGATAGAATTAATTGAATCTATCATATATTCACAGTGTTAGTAAAAAGCATATCACTCTTCTTAGTAAAAGTATGGATGCTGCTAGAAAACATCAGCCCATTAAACACACTAGAAAGCAAAGGACTTGACCAGTTTTTCGGTTGTTGTTACCCATGTACTTTCAACCCTGACAACACCATCCATCCTTTTTTCCTCTGGAGTAACTTGCACTGTTTTGCACGAGTATTTAAAAAAATTTCAAAATTAAGAAAAGATTTAGCAGTGAAAATATCAGTTGCACAGAGAGTGACTGAATCAGTAAAATACCTCTAAAACTATGGACCTCTTATGGGTAACATCAAAGAACATTACAAAAGGGAAATGTTTTTCAACCTTTTCATAGTCAAAGTGAAAGCAAGTACAGAGAAAAGCCATCTGGAAAATCCACTTGATGGGGAATCCTTATAGATAAGTCTGCAGAAATGCTGTTGGCTTGAATATTTTTTTTTTTCCCTCGATAAAACCATTTCTGGAATAATAATAGTAGGGACATACGTAAGTCTATATGTGCACAGATAAATATGTATCATCTCCATTTCTCTCTGTGTATAAACATCATAAGATTTACATATATTAAAAGTGCATATATGTATGTAATTTATATCGTTATTAATAAATTAATTAGAGTTGATTCCTTTATACCATTTGTGTGAGCAGTGAAGTTCACTTAAATATTTTAGATGGAAAAAAAATTAGAGCATATTGTTGGAATTTGTTAAATTCATAAAAATAGTGCTGATACATATAAACATACTCTTAACACATGATAATTTCTTTCTAGCAGCTACTTCTTATCCTTGTGACACATTTTTTTAATACCCTGTTGGAATCAGTTTAAAAGTTTGTTCTTTCTTTTTATATCTCAAGCTTGCATTTTTTAGGTGAAAACTGCTCCTTAAATATCATTCTATGGTGTTTTGGCAAAATTTCCTAGCATACAAATTTTCTGGTGTTGTTAGAACAATTTTTTAGAATACAGAATTGATGACCTAAAGTGAACTATTTACACTAGGGAAAGAACTAGGTGTTAATAAAGTTTCAGAAAGGAATTTTATCCTGCAAAAAGTTAAGAACTGCTGCAACTTCCTCAGAAAGATAAGTGACTGTGTAATCATCCTTAGTAATACTGAAAAAAAAGGTCCCCCAAATCCCCAAACCTTAACTTTACCAAAAATTTAATTTCAGCAGTATCTAAAATTTCTGATTTTTATTTCAAAAAGTCATGACTTATCAATAATTTAAGACAAACACAGATCCAAAATGCTGAAATGTTATGATTTTTTGGTAAGAGTTCTAGTAAAGCTTATAATTTTCTTTAGATGTTTTTCCATTAGTATTTTAAATCTTTTATTTCAGAATTTTTAAAAATGTTAATTTTAAATGTAATAGCAGGGTAAAACATTATTATCATTTACACTTTAAAAGTACTTTTCTATTATAAAATAATGAGTGAAAACATTTTTCTGCATAACAAAGTAAGTTTCTCAAAAGCTCCTGTTAAAATTTACCTGGACCCTTCAATACATGCTTCAAGTTCATGTCACATTGTTCTTTCCCTGTCTCCTGTTTCCAGCTGAAGTCTTGAATGTTTGTACTGGCAATGCTGAGGATTACTGTTAGTTTAGACCAGTGTTATAGTTCTATAGTCATAAAGATATATATTCAAGGCATCAGAGGTGATTGTCATGAGTAGCCTGGTTTTCCAAACCACGTTTGTAATAATTTCTCCTATTTCTTGACTCTTCAGGCCTTTACTACGTATCTCCCTGCCACATTTTGGCTGTTGCATAGACCTTTCTACCAGTTAGGATCCTGAATCCATTCTTTCACTTACCCAGGCACATCTTATCTCTTGATTTCCATTTTCACTACTTCATGTGGAATTTCATCTGTTCTACTTGACCCATGAAGAATATTGACTTTAATTAATGAGCTAAAATGGAAAATAATTGATCATTATTTAATTCTCAGAAACGAGCCAACGGAAATAGACATACAGAATTAAGACTTGGTTCAATGTGGTGTGTATTACAAAGTTTGGACTTCAACTTATTATATTAAAATGGAATTTTAGAAATAAAACATGTAAGATTGTGTAAAATTGAAAAAAAGATATTTTATATTTTAGTGTTGCCATTATCTCAAAATGTATTTGACAGATGGAAATGTCTTTTTCAAAACTTAGAAATTATTTCTTGAATCTAAACCAAAAATCTTTATCACACGGGATTGATTTTCTGAGTTTAACAGGCAATGATTGTCTTATTCTTTAATAAGTAGCTGGGTTTAATTCACGTAACACATCATCTGCCATTCATTCCTTTTGTAACTGTATCAGTCTAGTCCTCAGTTTTACTGTTTCATCAACATTAAAAAATTCAACCAAATCAAATAAAAAATCACAAAAGATCCTTGAATCTGAATTAATTGAATCACATGCACTGTCTTTGTTGAATATAGACCTAGGGTTGAATCCTGTTTGAGCTCCTAATACTTTCTAGAAATTCTTCAATGGTAAGTGATCCATAGCTAAAATAGAGTGTAGAAATATGTAAGGAGAAAAAAGTACAGGATGCATACCTCATGTGTAGTTTTGTTGTGCTGTGTGATTTTGTTGGAACTATTATTTCTCAGATCACTTTATATTCTAGCTGTGAGTAGGTTCTTTTAGAGCATAAAAGGTTTTTTATCTACAGCAAGTACGGAGAAAACATGATAAAAACCACTGCATCTGTATTTGCAGGAATATGTGTCGGTTCAGATACTCAACTTCCAGTTCTTAAATAGACTTCTGATTGCCTGCAGAGATATAAGTTCTTTTCATGTTCTAGGCCAGTCAGGTGCATCACCAGTCCAAGCCTTCAGGCTGATCCATTCATCGCTTTTTTCCCATATTCCTTGTTATTTTTCTACTTATAAATTGGAATCTGTAATGTTAGTGTACATCCATGCACTACTAATCTCCACATGCATTGCTATATTTTTATTCATGCTATCACATTATGATAGTTTATGAATGTCCAAAAGATTAATTTTATAAAACTATTTATATTATACAGTTTTATAATGCTAATCATCATGCTAAATACAAATCTTCCGTGTGTAATGTCTGGTGGCTCAGTTTATGCTCTATTTATTTATTGAGTTCTCTTCTGTCAGTTGTTTCACCACAATTTTTACTATTAACTTATCCACAAAGATAACCTACTTTTTACATCAATTATCTGAAGTTCAGAACAAAAATATCCCCAAAAAATTACCACGCCCCCATCAAAGGAGCACTAGTAAGTGCAACTCCAAAGTATATGAGAGACTGAAAATAACGAAGGAGAGAGGAGAAAGAAGGGAAGAGGGAAAGTAAACAACATGGAATAAACTACTCAGTATTTTCAGTCAGGGGAAACCATTTTTTAAAACATTTTTAGTGTTCTGTTGATAGACATAAGGACTTCAAACTACTGTCACATCTCAGAAGTTGTTTTTTTAATAGCAAAAGGTTCAATTAATAGTTGTTTGTTAATAACAATGCCTTCACCAACATATTTGATGATAATTAATCCTCTTGAATTAAGTTTTTGCGTATCTTGACTCTGGTATTTTAATTTAGAAGATTAATGACTTATGTTTGAAAAGTAATAGTCTTTGAGAGGATAGAAATTTAGATGAAAGTGAATGCTTCTGTACACTGTTCATCGGAGATGTAAATGGAATTTATGAAAACTGCTATAAAAGGGAATGAAGAGGGAAGCCTTGACATGCAAAATTAGGAACAGCAGTTGTATCAGTAGGAATTCTTCATATGTCTCTATTGCACCCAGTACTTTCATTTTAGTCCATAAGGACTAAATAATGACATAAAGCATATGCTTCTTAAAAATAAAAACAAAAAGAGTCTTTAATGGTTCACCCATATGTTACAGGAGAGAATTAAAGTGCACAATAATCTTGAAAAAATAAAACACCTCTGAAAAAATGAATATGGAGTAGTGCAACTTGCTATCCTGTCACAACAATAATCAGCAGAGATGTCAAGTATGATCAAATATCTAGATAGCATTCTGCAGAAGTGTTGCACTTAATACAAAGCAAATAAAATATGAATCAAGTATTCCATACTGCTGCTAAAATTTAATCATAGGAGTAGATGAACAGATATATAGCCTGAAAAGAATTCCTATTCTCTGATCTGTTTGGGTAGAGCCTCAGCTCTACTGTATTGCCCAGAACAATCAAGAAACACATGGATTGTTTGAAGAAATTCCAGGTAAAAAAAAATTACTATCATTTTAGGAAACACGCTGTATCAAGAAAAGATTATCACGGGAAATAAATTTTATTGTGTTTTATAAAAACCAAACAGATTTCCTGGTAGTGGTGTGGACTCTTTGATATCTGGGATTATAAGATTATAATAAACTAGCCAAACTTCTGTCAATCATGACATGTTTAGACAGGACAGTCTTTTTGCCTTGAAGAAAGAAGCACATTCAATAATTTCTCACAAACTGTGAGTCAGTATCTTTCTGTGAGGACTTTTGTATGAGGACTAAAAGATTTTTGTTATCATTCCATTTTTGCAACAATCATTGAATATATCTTTTAGAATCTAAGTACATCCTCTCTTTACGTTTTATGACTTCAGCTGAGTTGCTCTTCCACTGGAGTACTGTGGTGTGCCAGATCTCATGACTATGCATAACCAAAATCAGTCCCCATCATATTAGACATTTAATATAATGCACAGACTCATAACTTAAAAAGCTTAGTGTTTAATGAAATTGCATTAATTGAAAGTAAGTGCCAGTGCTATTATTTGTGGGAGTTTTGTTTTGTTTATTTGTTTTGTGGGATTTTTTTGGTGTGTTAGTTTGTTTTTTAAGACAGAACACTGAAGCAAAAATACCTGAATTGCATGGGGAAATTTATAAATTGAAACTAGCTATTTTGTGTCTGAGCCCTTAAAGGCAAGATCCTAAATCTCCACCAAGTAAATGTTATAGTAAAATAAATTTATCCACAGTACTCTTAAAAAAAGAAGTTTAAGTACATAATTAAAACTTGTGTCTTTAGTTCATCAAGCTGTAACTCTTTAATTATGTGAAATTTAGTGTGTTCCTTTTTGTGCGCAGGCTTCATTATTATCCCACCCAATTATCCCACTCAATGTCATATTTCTTATTACAGTATCTTAGAAATATTGTGGAAAATATTTATTGCTTCCAGATAGTGAATTAGATACAAAATAAAAACTTAAAAGCAACTTTGTATAGTTTCTTAATAGCACTAAGTAATCACTAGTGCCATCTCTCTCACCACAATGTAAATCAATAAGTTGATTTCTCTTAAGGTGACACTGTTTTCATTACAGACTTCAAACGTTACTAAAACTGAGAGCTGAAATAAGATCTTTTTACGTGTAAGGCTCTTAATCCTCTCATAATAAAAGAGTACACATCACTAAGGGTGGAACGCACAGAATGAAACACGGTTGTCTAGCCAGGGAGATTTCTGTCTGAAGTGTCCCGTTTCGTTTGTAGTGGCGACTGGAAATGTAGCAAAAAAGAGGCAGTGAGTAATTAAGAAAGGAAGGAATGTGCCTTGTCTTATGAACTGCAATATAAGAGGCTTACTTCAGAAGGAGAAATTCATTGGAAGGTTTCTTTCCAAGTTTTGGTGATTAAGAAATGATACAGATGTTTCTTAAATTTTTGGTCTGTTGTTGAAATTATTTCCTTTGTGCATGACACAACATTTTGAAAAGATCAGTGAACAAAAAAACCCAAATCTAAAAAATAGTGAAATTAATTAATCTCAAATGAAATCTGCAAAGTACCTTTTTTTTCTTTTTATATTTTTTGCCTGAAATCTAAGTGTTCTATTACAACAGAGATGTGTTATTTTGCAAGGTGAAGTCAAATAACTTCTCTCTTCAGGTCCTTGTTTTTCTCTCTTGCCTCTTTGTGTAGTCTAAACAGAGCCACCCATGATTATTATACTGTAGGAAAAGCTCAATATACTTCAGGATTTTTACTTTGCTTGGCTTTTATGTTAGCATATGAAAACAGCAGTTGAAAAAAACAACCCAATCCAACAGATGGTTTGTGCATTCTGCTACAAGCAGATGATAGGTTCTCTCTCTAGGGTATGGAGATAACATTGTCTGCTAAAAGTTTTCAACAAAGTATGATTATGGCCTAAATTAAGCAGAAAAAAAGTCAATATGTCTTTTTGTTAAAATTTATGTTAAACAGCAAGGAGTCTACATATTTCAACATATGTACAGTTGTATGTTTCTGTGTATATAGATATAGATAGACAAACCAGAAAAACGGTAATTTCTGGAAGTATTGCTCCCTCTCTTTGCAAATATCATGTTTTGATATTTATCTGTTGCAAACTTTGCTGTCTGGGCCGCAACACTCTAATGATGCTTTTATCTGTGTGTGTTTGAGGTTATTGAAATAACAAGTAGATGGGTCTCGCTTTCCTCCTTGATTTGTATTGTTTGGTTTTTTTAAATATATTTTTCATTATTTATTCCAAAATTTCCTGGAGAAAATACAGATAGTAATATTGGCTTTTTTATCTTTTGAAAAAAACACTACATTGGAGGAGACTCTGATGCAGCTCAGAAGAATACAATTCCCTTTGGTGTGCAGGTGAAATTCAGTTTATCTAAGATTCCTTGCCATTACCATAACAGGCAATATTTCTGTCAGAAAATGAATTTGAGCATCATATCAGAGTGATCAGCAGTTGTAATTGCTTTTGTAGAAGTTTTCCTCTTCAGGAACTGAGCTTTGTCTAAAAATGTCTAAAAAATTCACAAAACAAACACAAACTTCATATCATATACAGTGGACAATTTTCAGAATATCAAAACTCAATCTAAAGTTGATCTAATTTAAAGATAAATTATCTATCAAAACCAGGTATTCCTGATGACTGTTTATGTAAATATGTTGCATGCCTTGTCTTCGCTGTTCAGTATTTCAGAAAACCTGGTAAAGTTATGTGTATTTTTGCCATAACCTTTGTTTTCCAATCCCTAACTTGCTTTATCTCATGATAATTCATATAACAATGTTTGATGAATCCACGTAGCAAGTGATTACATTAAATGAGTTCATGTAGCAAATTTCTTTAAGCTTGTTTGAAAATTAATGGAAGCCAACGTGTTGAAAGCAGGAACAAACAATCCCTGTGTGTACAATTTGATCATTCTATTCTAATTCATTTCACTGTGGATGGAAAGGTCAGTCAAAAAAAGATCTGGTGTTTCTTTTCTGTACAAAAAGCAGGGATGAACATGAATTTCCCATGAAAATATTTTTGTGATAAAATACTGTTTTATAAAAAAATAGTGGGAAGGAGTGATTCCACTGCTACCATTTACTGATTTAAAATTGATAATTAAGATTTTCAGAATTACTGAAACATACTATATGGCATATAAAAAAAAGAATCCCAGTCTCATTTAAAAAAAGAAAAAAATTCACAGATCATAATTAAATAGTTAACAAGACCAAAGACTATGACAAGAACCAGTACTAAATTATTCAGATTATTATGTTGGATTGAGCTGATAAGGACTTTTTATTTAGTGATTTTTTCATTCTGGTTCAGGAAATCATCAAGGTTCTGACTGCATTGTTAGAACTTTGGAAAATTATTTGTCTCAAAATCCCATCAAATGATTCAAGAGATGATCGCAAATTTAATGGAAGAAGGAAAATATATTTTGTTATTAATTCTGAGACTGCAGATTATATTTCAGGGACTTTGGCCACCACCTGAGTGTTTTTAAATTGTGTACTTTTTCTGAGCACATAAGTTCTGCTCTGTGAATAGTTATCTGGCTTAAGTAATCTTTTGGGTTTTATGTTTTATGTTCCTATGTTTATATATACTTGTTATATGATTGAGAACAGCTAAGGATTTCAATAATAGTAATAAGTTCTAGATGGATGAACTTCATATTATTCCATGCCTTTTGAAGAAATATGCTAAATTAGTCTTATATTAAAGTTTATAATTTACTATCAGCATAATATTTCACTCTTATTTTCCATTACTGCTGATAACTACTCAGTAAGATGTACTTTCAAAAGGAAATGAGCCATAGAAATCTTATATATAGGAAATAATATTTTTATTAAAAACATAATAAGGGCAAAATACACCCAGTATTATTCTTCTGCTAAACCTTTTGTCACATACTGTGTATTGTCCCTGCTTTATGAACTTTTCTAATGGCATTTCATTTTAAATCTCCATATTGTTTTAGAAACTAATTTCTGAGATTAAAGCAACATTACTTAGGTTTTATAATTACAAAATTTAGGAGAACTGGCGTGCAAACCGGAGGAACAAGATTTTTAGTGAGCCGCTTCTGACTACTGTAACTTTTCTTACTTTTGTATATTGGATTGTCAGGTCAAAACCAATTTAACCACTTTTCCAAATTTTCTCTGCCAAAACTGCAGGCAGTAAGCTTTGACGAACCTCTTTCAGCCTTGTTTTTCCAGTGATACATTAGTTTCTTCGATTTAATTTTACTCATCTAAAAGAAAGGAGTCTAATTCAGTAGTCATCTAGTCAACATAATGTACTCAGTATTTGAAATAGCTTGTCTGAACAAAGAAGATGTGGCATATACTGCACAAGATGAGTTCTCTATCTGTGTGATGAGAGGGAAGCAGGATCCCAGTTCTTGAGTGAGATCATTTTTGAGGTAGAGTGTCAATGCATTTTAGCTATTTACTTTTAGATTACCCATTTTGGTGTATCTTTCTATATTCTGTAGTAAAGGGAGAAAAATATATAGTTTAAGCCATGGTTCAGCTGACATATATCAGATGTCTACAGCAGTATGGATTCGATTGTGCTTAAGAAGTGCTTAGATTTCTGTGCTACTGTACTAGTTTGAAAGCAAACCAGTGAGAGACTCAAAATCGGAACTACAATTTAATAGGAAAACTAAAAATAAATGCAGTAGTACAGAAACACTGATAGAGTCAGGATACAGCCTGACACCCTGTCAGTCAGGGTGGGGGTAGCAGTCCAATTAAATGGTGGCTGCATTCCTCCTGAAGTGATAGATGTGGTTCTGTTGAAGCGATGATCCTTTAGAAAGGCCTGGTCCTCCTCGGAAGGTCCAGTGGTGGTTGTGTAGCTCTTGTCCTCTGGGAATCCAGTAGGTAAGGGCTGAGTGAGGTGTTCCAAATCTCAGTTTATATCCAGATAGGAATGCTTGGTTCCTCCCCCTGGGCGGAGCATCTCACAATGGGATGATGTAATTGTATGAGTCACACAATGAGGCTTGATGGCCCAGTAACAGAAGATATCTCCTGGAAGGAGTTATCAGGGATGTGTCATGGAAGAGATAAAGAACACTGCCGCACCTGGTTTTAACAGCTGGTGATAGAATACATACTTTTGGTTACATCTTACATTGTAACCTAAGACAGCTACCCATTCTGTGTTTCCATAAAGATTGTCCATGAATAGAATAATGAAGAATAGACTGGGGCAAGGCGGAATCTGAATTTTACTCTTCCGATGCGCTTAAATTTCTGGGAAGGTAGCCCAAGCCTCATCATCTTAACCTAAAATGATAAAAAAGAATGAATTAAAAGAGAATAAATATTCTTTTAAAGGTAGAAATGAAGAATAATTTTCAGCTGCTGTCTTTCATATATAGATGGAATTACTTCAAATTACAACTACTACTCTATAAAAGAGGATATTAGGATAAAAATGTAACTCAGAAGGTTCTAAAATGGTTAGAAAACCAGAATTGCACAGTGCTGATAAAGAAAATCATATAAACTACCTTATAATGAAAATTCTATGAATTAGAAAAAAACATATACAAAATGAAAATTTCAGAAGTTAAGTTACTCTTGCAATTGAAAGTGTTATTTTCAGTCCAAGGCACATATTTTTCACCTATGGAGAGGTAAGAAAACCCCCAAATTTTTAACATTGCTGAACCACCTGCTGAACCATCTATCTGAATTATTTTTAAATGTGCTTAAGAGCTGCATATAAGAATTTCATACAGAGATACGGTTAAAAGATACCGGATTTCTGAATTCAAAGAGAATGTATTCAGATTGAGGCCCAACGTTACAGAGCCCCTTAGCTACTGGCAGTTCTGCTACCAGTATTGACTAAAATACTTTTGATGTCTGGTGACCAGTAGTGCCTGACAAATTTTGAGATTGGCCAAGACTAACTAATTGAAAGATTAGAAAGAAAGTTTGTAACAATTTCATTTTATTGGATCTCTATGGTTATTTTCCTTTTTTTTTCCCTGTTATTCATTGACGAAAAATAAATATAGCATGAGAAAGAAGTATCAGAAAAGCATATCCGTAAAGCAACAATGCAGTAAAATCTGTATTTCTTTCCTTTCTGGTAGATACACTTGCTCTCTTTTAAACAGAGGTTATCACAAGCTCAACTCTTGTCTTAATATTTCATAACCTTAAACCTTATAAAACTTTGACTCTGTTATAAAATTTTAATAGATAGCAGAAGATGCTGAATAAGAAAGCTTTGAAAGGGGTTCTTTAGCACAAAGAAAAAAGCAGTGAAGTAATTGTGAATATTTCATGTTATAAGAACTAGCTTCAATGTCAACCTTCATTTTTTTGAGGAAAAAATTCCATCCAAAAGTTAGTTATAACCTTTGGAAAAGGTTACTTTAGTAATACCAAGCAGGGAAGCATATGAAATGCTTGCATACATTTGTCTTTTTAGTATGCATATTTCTGATGTCAATTAAAAATATCATCACTCAGGGAAAAGTGCATTTTGAAATAAAAATTCGTAAAAGCTTTATCCTCTGGGAAGTGTTTTAAAGGAAAACAAATAAGGGGGAAATGATTGATATGTATTTCAGATTGAAGTCTGCAAGCCCCATTTTATTTTGGGAGTTAATTAGTAACATTTGAGTTTTCATCTAATTCTGACTGGCTATACCATTTCGCTTGGCTTCATTGGTCCCACTAAAATTAGAAATCAAAGTCATGAATGACAACAACAAAATTTATGAAAGTCTATTTAAAGAATCATGCCTGATAGCAAGAGTATTTGGTCACAGTTGGATGGGGTAGTCCATTTATGCCAAGTTCTGCCAGCCACATGTAGGTTTCTTAAAGCTATATGTGATGGTACTATATTAATAAATTCTTGGCTAACTAGTATGATTGATGGCTATCCAATGTTTTTTGTGTTTCCTATCCTCATCTCAGAACGAGCTGCAAGGACTGAAATGAGGGGCATTTCGTTTTGTTCTGTCATTTCTTTGCTTCCTTTCCATGCCCCAGTTGCTCTGTAGTTTACAGCACTGTCAAATATGGGTCACCTTATCATTGACTGCACGAGTTGTGACAAGCATTAATGTGAAGGAGAGTTTTACTCAGAATAAAGGAAACAGCTTCTCAAATTATCTTTCCTTCTTCTTTTCTCTAACCCTTTTTCTCCTTTTTTTCTTCTCATTCCAAAGCACTGAGCTGTATTGCTGTCACAGCCCTATGAAAATACTACTTTGTAAACTGCAAACATAATAAAATTGCTGGTCATGACAAATGACTCAAGTCAGTCTTTCCGATTAAGTCCATGTAATGGCTGCAGTATGTACTGTGCTGCACTGAAGAATTAGAGTATAGCCTTTGCAGGAACTAACCTACCAATTTTTAACCAGACAGAAGTAAATCAGACAACGATGAATTGTCGTCTTCTTTAAGAGTATTCATAAGTAAAATTTCTACTGTGCATGTGCTTTGGAGGCAAAAGTTTCCCACCTTTCTGGAACCTTGTGCAGCTTCTGTGTACTATTTTTTTTTTATCAGGTTCTGTTTTTAATTTAATTGCATACAAATTTCCATGGGAATTTGAGAAGGTTTGGTTCAATAAAATGATATAAAATTGTCTCTTCATTTTACATCTGGAAAGTGTGGACTTTAGAGACATTACCAATAACTGACAGGGATAAGATGCTTACCAAGGTGTGTGTGCTGCATCATCTTAAATGCATCATTTCTGATTCAAGAGGTGATTATAAGAAATATTTATTTTAAATAATATGATTGTGGTGGTATATTATGCATTTTAGATTACGTATAGACACATACACAAACAGATGAATTTTCTATTCCCACAGAATAAAGATATTGAAACTCTCTCAAAAAGAAACTGTGCCTGTATTTTAAATTTTTAAGAAAGGAATGGTCTTTATTAAGGGAATGCTAAAATAAAGAGGATTAAAATTAAAGTACTGTCATGTCACCATTTTGAGAAGTTAAAAAACTCACTGCCAGATCAAATATTCCAACATCTGACTTAGTAAGTGGCTGCCAGTATATATTAACATAAGGAAAGCGTATCAAATGGTATACTGTATTTATTAAGAAAACAAAATTATCCACAATGAATCCAGAGTTCTTTTCTAAGTGGTAATAGCCAATTTTTAGCCAATTTAGAGCCTATTGTTTCCGATGGGTGGTGATTCTTCCCCAGTCTCCCTGATTCTGCAGTTATCAACACTGAATTTAATCTACTTTTGTTATCATTCAAATCTATTACTCAGTCATTTAGAAGCATGAGATCTTTCTTATTCCTCTATGATCAGGTTAGATGTAATTATCGTTAATAATTTAAATAAAATATTTTATATACTCATTTTCTTGGGTAAATAATTAACAACAAACCCAGCACACAGATTGTTCAGGGATGTTTCTGTGGAGATCTCTTCAGTATGAAAAATGACCATTCATTTCAGTTCTTCTCAATTCCAATCTTTTAGCTGATCATTAATTCATTACAGATCTTCTTCTTCCTTTAAAACTGGATAGGTTTTTTCAAAGGCTCCGAGGTGAGAACTTAACAAAAGTTTTATTGAAAACAAAGTACATGTTGCTCATATCATATTCATATAATTGCTGATTCCTTTACATACTAAAACTTGCAAGCTCACGATTTCTTCCTTGTAAACCAGTTTGCAGCTTCTGTATCCACGTATATATGATTTATGATTCCTATTTTATTTTTATACTAATTTCCTTGTAATAGAGGTAAGACAATGACTACACCTATTTTTAAAGTTGATTTCACACTAATAGCTTCTGTCCGTTATTCTGATATCAGAAGTGATTTAAGTAATAGCTGAAACCACAGCAGGGTGCTGTGTATTTAATAGGAAATTAGTGGATGAATAGTAAATTATCCAGACAATTTATTGTTTTCTCTTTTAGAAATAATTATCTTTTTAGCAATTTCATTTTGTGACTACTTGTCAAATTTTGTTTCCAGTTAAAAGAAGACATCTGGTCAGAGAACCTACGTGTCCCTCTGTGACTGAACTCTACTGTAAATAGAAAATTAGAAAAGATACTTAAAAAAACCAAAACAAAACGAAGCATAGGACTTTCCATATTTAAAACCTTGAAAAATGGATCTTTTTATGCAGTTTCTTTCCAGGTATGATTCACTTTTTCAGTGTGTGATACTACAGTATTTCTACTCTCCATTTCTTGTTCTTTGTTAAAACGATCGTCTTCATTTCAAGACAGTTTCAGAAAAAAAATGGAACAGGCATCTGAGAATATGAAACCTGAAGATTGTTCTGTTTCAGAGCTGTCATTCTGTCAAGCTTCTTTAAAATGCATCAAAAAATACAAGTTCATAGTATCAGAAAAATAGAACAGGAAGGAATAATTTATTTCCTCTTTTTTCTATAAATTTCTATCATTTTTCAGTATATAAGGCAAAGTTAGAGATATGATGAAGACTTAATTTTTCATAAAAGTTAATCCAAAGATTACTTTTTGTAGGAATGCGTAATTATGAAATTAATTATATTTCATTTCTGTTATCAGATGTTTAGTAATGACTGTTAAAAGCTCAGAAAATAGCCTTCTGGCTTTGTTAGTACAAGGAGATAATGTGACATCTCACACACAGATCATTTGGTGCTCAGTGAAGCTCATTTGAGCTACTGAAGTTTTACCATTTATTTAGGAAAAGGATTAGCTTCCTCATGACTTTACATTATTCATATATAACAAAGCATCTTTGGGAAGGAAGAGCCGAAGTAAGGAAAACAGGAGTCATTTAAATGCTTTTTAAATGTTCTCAGCACTTGATTATTCTCCACATGAAAGGTCTACTGAAGTATACTATCTCCTAAGATAAAGGCCAAAGTTCAGGGGACAGTCCAAGCCCAGGGCATACATCAGAACATATGCGTGCCTGTTACTGACTGGGTTGGGTGTCTAAACTCTGTGGGTTCTGTGACTTTTGGCTGGTTGGTTTTTATTTATTCAATTTCTAAGTTAACTAGCAGAAAGTGATCTGCTTTAAAGCTGGGATTCTGATAAATGCTAATATTTAACTGTATTGCCTCTTGAGTATTCTGTAAGCTGCTGATTTTTCTTGAAAATGCAGAAAAATAGTATGAGAAAGAGTTTCTCCCTTTTGAAGAAATCAGTTCAAGTAGTTTGTTTATTAATCGTTCAATGTCTATGTTTGTACAATGGTGTAACTGATAAATAATTGCACAATTGCAGACAAGAACTTGAAATATGATGGTGAATTACGCTGCTAATGAATTCTGTGCCCAAAATTTTCCTGTGAAAATTTTAGGCAAATAGAACTCAAAAATGATTCCGCAATAAAATGCAGTCACCTATATTGTAATTTTATTTCCTTTTTTAGGAAAGTTTGAACACATCTCTGAATTACTTGGGAAAGACTGTCTTTATTCTTTAAAGGGGTGTTTTAATATTATTTGTGCTGACTAAAGGATTATAAAGGTCTTCATAAACTTACTAGGCTAGATTAAAGGCACAATTAGGGAATTATGTAATCACACCTCATTTCCTGCTCACTTTTAAATGCACCTACTAGGAAAAATTCAGAGTAACTTGGAGCAGACAGCTAACATGAAGCACAGACAATCTCGTTAATACAAATATTTTCTTAGGTTAGTTGTATGCAGATATGTATGCATATGTATACACACATATATATGATCTATATGATCAAAATATACCTTTTTGTTTTGTGGAAACTCTGTATGGGAAATAGGCTTGGGTGTTGTTACAGTAAACATTCACTTCTGCACACTAACAATTATTCCTCCCCCAGCATAGAGGGCGGAAAGACTGGAGAAGAGGAGATTAAATAACCCCATCCAATCCTGTGGAGAATACCAGAAATCCAAGCATATCCCATGACACATAACTTGAAAAAAATGAATCAGTTTTAGTAAAAAAATTTTTTTTTATAAATATGCAGTGTAATAGTACTCTGAATTATTTCTATAACTGATAAAAGGACTACTGCATTCAATGCATAAATTCCCACGAGCCCCATAGTTATGAATTAAGAATTCATCACTAGAAAGCCTTACTTATTTCAAAATAGAGCATATGTGCTGTTATTTCAAAATAAATGTAATGTGTTAAAATTTTACTTTAAGAATAAGATATATACATAAAATATTATGTTTCTTTTTTGCTGTTGTGCAATGCTTGATATCAATATGTTTTACTGAATATGAAAATACTTTAAAATCTTTATATCGTTAAGAATTTATGACCTTTTTAATAATTGTGATTTAAATTAAATAATAAATCAAAATATTTTGAAATAACATACCAATTGTTTTGACTCTGAGAAAGATACTATTTTATGAATTTATGCCAGCCCTGCAATGCTATTAAAAGTACCATCTTGACTTCAATCTAGGAAACATTATGTTACCTCTACAATAGTTCAAGTTTTTAAATTGTTTTTAATTATATTATTTATACTATATTAAGTGGCAAAATCTACTGCAATTTTTAAGTAAACAAAGGGAGAATGGAGATGTGCATTTGTACCCAGGAAAACAGTGCCCTGTGTGAAACAATGGTTTGACTAATGTAAATCAAAAGTGTCAAGGATATATTTATTCCTACCCAAATATTCAGTGGTTTCTCAGCCTAATCACTGTTTCTTAGATAAAAAGTATATGGATTGTTAATAGTGACCTGAACAATACTAACTTGGATGTCTGCACCACACTGTTCTGCAAAGCATAAGCAAACACACTTTGGACTGCTGAAGTGGATGTAGCTGGATTTTGTTTCTCCAACTTGTTTTAAAGAGGGACAGTAATTCTGTAGTCTGTAGTTTTACTAATTTTACTAATTGTCTGTAGTCTGTAAATGTTATTGTGTTTTGGATAAACTCAGAAGCTGTAAATACCAATAAAGTAAACCCCACATTTCTTCTCTCTCCTTAAGAACAACTGCTTTGTATTAATATTAACTACACATACCTTTCAAATCCATCACTGAAAATAAATTAGAAACCAGAAAAGTGCTGTGTTTGCCCTCTTTCTGAAGCTTGAGCCTTCATTCAGGAAATATGTTCCAGAAAACTTAAAGTTGAAGTCCCATCAATTTAAATAAGAATGTATTTGCTTTCCTTAATGAGGTCTTACATTAATAGTATCTTCATTTCAGTTACTGTTCAGTACACAGGAAAAAACTAACACCTATCTATGATTCCTTCTAAATGAGATTCTTAGAAAACAGCAATAATGTTTTCATTTTTGAAAATTTTATTTGCAACTTCTGACTACTGAACCAAACAATTGAAGAAGCCAGTCCTCTTCCTTCATAAAAGCTTTACACAACAGTAGAGTTAAAAAGGGAACAAATAATTAAGAGTTTAACTTTTTTTAATAGCTACTAATGTTCAGAATGCTCTGTAAACTAAACCAGAATAAGGACTCTCCAGAGAGTCCTCATGAAGGTACAAGTTGGAGTCCTTATCCTACAAAGGATGACGAGTTGTTAAAAGTTAGCAGTGTTGTCAATAAGTAAGGTAGAATGTGTGTGTGAGTTTGAGGACCAAAAGCAGTGTCAGTTTTCTTTATACTGCTGAATAGGGAAGTTAGATCATAAGATGTTTCCCTCCTATGTATCTCCCCACTATGTTCACAAAAGAGCCCATAATGGCCCTTAGCCTTGACTAAGCACACACCTGGCTTTAGGCATCTGGTTGAGGTATAAAAGTGAGGAATACAAGAACTTGCCATAATTGTAGTAGAAAAAAGAAAAGTATTTCCAGGTAATCTAGCACATTTTCAGTCCATTACAGCAGCTAACTCAGTGTGGTAAGTTAAGCCTTTCCTCATTAGCACCTTCAGCTTTGTGACTCCTTCAAAGGGAGGGAAGAGAAAAATAAGGCAACATATGGTAGTGTTGTAAAAGGTACAGAATGAGTCTCTCTTTATGTAGGTCAGGGAAGACTGAGAAGTTGCTCCCAGCAGACACCTCCTAGTCTATTCACTCTAAGCAATTGCTCTCAGGTCAGTATTAGGCCATGAAATGTGGAATCCTGCTTGAACTAAACGTAGTTGCATACTTCCATGAGTCCAAGATTATTCCAGAAAATAAGTTTGCGGTGGTAATAAATTTCTTGTAGTCTTCTCTTGCCATCTTTTCTTTGTTCTATCTTCAGATGAGCCTATGACATGAACATTAAAGGAAGGTGCAAGTAGAATTCAATATCAGGCAGATGAAGTGACATTTCGAAGCATCTTTGTTTTTATTATGGACAAAAATCCAAATAGGTATAGACTTTGACATTCTAATTTAAGACCATAAATCTCCTGACCTTTAATGAGACTGTTACTGTCACTGATTGTTGCAATTTCAAATACCTTCTCAAAAAATGTGTGAGGTTTTAGAAACTGAGAAACAATAATGTGTTTTTCTGCTAATTAAATGGAACAAATTTGGTGTGGCAGCCACATTTAATTGAGAGTGCTCTGCATGCGTATGGGTTCAATACTGCAAAGCTGTCATCCATTTTGATGCTTTTTCTTAGCATAATGCCATTATAAACTGAGTCAGTGTGCCTAAACAGGAATGAAAATATAAAAGCAAATTGATGTCCTCATTCACGAGCATACGTAAAGAATTCCAAGGAACAACACTCTAAAAAGGCACTCTTTGGAGATGGACTGAAATGCTGCAATGGTTATTTCTTGTTTAAAAATGGACTGGCAAAAAGAAGTATTTCTAAACTGAACAGCAGGCCTGCGGACACTTAAATGCTACTGAGTTAATAAACCTAAAGTAAATCTAAACTGCCACGTATTGGAAATCCTTGAATTAGGGCTGTCCATTAATGTCTTAAAATTTTCTATGCATGGATTGAAGCAAATGAACTCTCCCTTCCCTTTTACTGTTTTGTTTGCCTTAAGCATTGTTGATCAATCTATCAATCAACAAGTATTGCAGATACCCCCTTAGAATAAAATTTGTAGCTAAGCTTGTTATCCTTAAGCATTAAGCTGGAATTGCACACAGTTGTACTTAGGCAGCTAAATGTCAACATGTCAGTCAGGCATTGATCCATCTAAGTCTCTTCAAACATCTCTACTAAGAGGTAATAAGGTGTCTGTAATATGCCATTCAACAGAATTAAATACTTAAATTTTTATCGCTATTCTTTTATTTCATGTGATTTTTTTAGAGCAAGAGAATGCACTTTGTGATTTTGATGCAGAGAATATACTTTAGAAATACTCATTTGTTTATCACTCCCATGAAGTGATGCATGGGAAATCATAATATTGTCATGTCCTTGTTATACGAGACAGTTGATGGTTTGTGTGCCACCGTCTACCAGCTATATGCAAATAACTGCTGAGGATGACAGCTCTGGTACTCCCACTTAGCAGCTTTGGTGGGACCCTCTCAGCTTCAACAGAATGTCTTAAAGAACATTCATGAGATGTGAGCAGTTAGGAGAATATTTATCCGTTGACTACCTAATAAATATGGCTCTTTGAGCCTTAAGCAGTGTCCATAGTTAATGAAATGAGGAATTCCTTTTTGCAGGCTTTACACAAATCTAAAGCTCAGAGCTCATATTTCATTATTCATAATTCCTGTTGCATAGCTGGATGCATGTACTCATCCACATCAATGCTGTTGGGTTTTGCTAATTTTATTAAATATATTATTAAGAGTGAGTAGTAGCAATGTAACTATTAAACTCAAGAAATAAAAAAAAAAATTTTTTTGCATTTAATGGTCAGAACAATACCTGCTTCACTTCCTCCTTTATGTAATTTTAAATCCTTTTACTGGGTTTTAGGAGCAGTAAAATTTTAGTTGCAACTTCTGACCACTGAGCCAAACAGAACTGGAAAAGCCAGTCATTTTACTTTACTTCAGTTCCTGTGATGCAGACATTAGAATGTGGTCAAGCAATTGAAGCTCATATTATTAGAAAGCAGAATAATGCAGTCAGAGAGCTCTTAATATCCTTGCTAAAGGAAATGTCCATAAATGTCCAGATGAGAACTGCTCTAAGCTCAGCTAACAACTAAGTTCAGTTCCCCCTGCATAGATATCTAGCGCCACTTGACATGCCTTAAAATGTCTGAGATATGTTCCATGGGGTTGACAGATACTGTGCTGGATCTAGAGGAGCCCATTCTTTATGGGATGCCATCTGAAGACCAGACAAGACACGTGAGAGCATCTTAAATTGCTTCAGGATGCTGGAATGTGGGCAGCTGAACTGATATCTTATAGCATAAAGAATGCTGTAGTGACACCTTTATGCCCAAGGCATAAAGACTGTTGTCAGTAAGAAATAATAATTTTAAATATACAGATATATCTTGTGTCTACTTGGTAAACAGGTGTACTATAGAAAAGCTAATTTCATAATACCACATGAAACATTACACATTTTACTAATTTCTCTATTTTAAAATAGCATAATAGGGTGATAATTAACATGTTAGAAAATACTTGTTTCTTACTTAATACACACATACAGCAGACTTTGTTGCTAATTTAAAAAAAAACAACCAAACAAAAGATCCCCAACCTATCAAAGAGGAGATGGACTGTACTGTAATTTGGTTTTGACTATTGCAATATCTTTTCTGGAAAAAAACCCCATAGTTATGGGCCAAATTATATTATGGTTTAAGATCACATAGCACAACCATAGTAATGAAAAACCATGCTAATTACCAGAATTAGGTACAATATTCTAATAAATAAATAAAAGTTGGTATTGTTATGAAAAGAAAATAAACTTCCTGAAAATATTTAAGATTCGTATATCACACCTGTTTCCATTTACTATTTTCTTGCCTATATTCTAAAATAGAGAGCAGAGACGTTACTTGATTTTTGCTGTGTTTCTTTACATAAGTTCTTCATTTAAATTTGTCTCTCCAACCTGAATTAAGTTATTCATGCTATATATTCATTTCAGATGCCTTGAAAATGCAAATCCAGGGAACAATTTCTGTAGATTATTTCACTTTCAAGAGACTCTTACTACAAAGGTTTATTTAATGGGATGCTCACTGAACATGTTGCTTGAAAGAAATGCTGTCTCTTCAGGAGTTTGAAAGCACTGAAGAAGTGATGGATTTATAACAATTAAATGAAGAAGGGGTCATTGCATAGGCTTAAGACATATAGAGCACATACACAGAATTTCACTGAGGTACTTTTATTCTAAATAAATAAACACCAGTCTTACAATATTGTGATTGAGAGATAAAACCTATCCTCCTATCACCTGTATTTGAGGAATAAATCATATCTAACCAATCTCTCTGTTAGATTGACTTTCTCAATTAATTAAAACCTAGGAAAGATTTTGGCACTTAAGCTAACTGATAGATGAGCTATTGATATATGATGTATGTGTAATCTGCCTCTGGTAGGTGTTCAACCACTTAAAAATCAATCCCAGGATAGTTATTAAATACTTGTTGTAAGCTAAAAGGACATTTATTACAGTTATGTTCTGAATCCAGTTTCATCCACTATTTTAATTGCTTGAATAATAAAATAAAAATTCATACAATCTGCAGGTGAAAGACAAAAGAGATTCAAAAAACTATTTCAAATATAAGTCTGATCTCCTGATTTTGAAAACCTTTGGAAGGAAAGAGGAAAAGAAAAAGAAGTAATCTAGATTTTTGAAACACAAGTCTCAGACACACAAGCAATTTACCCATGGGTAGTGTTTTAATAATCATGGATATGTATATCCCAGAGCAAATGCAATGTAATTTGTATGAACATATTTCTATTGCAACAATGAATAAGCTATTTCATGTTTCTAGTGTGTGTGGCTAAGAATAGAAATTTTGGTCAGCTGATGTATACTGTCTTTTGGGAACATGTTTAGCTAGAGATATAAACACTGATAAAGATTATGAGAGATATCTCTAAATCTCATTCACTGAACAGTTTTGAGTTTTGAGAATTAGGCAGACATTTTTCAGTAATTTTCTAGGTTTGCTTAATTTTTACTAGGCAGATGGTTTTTATTTTTTTTATTTATTTCATTTTAATATTTAAATCACTTTTAGTTTAGTTCTTTGTCTGCTATATCAGAATCATGTATCTTCCCAGTACAGTTAATATAATGAGTGTTTCTCATGTCCTCTGCTTGGGCAAATGCATCCAAATGATGAACGCTTGTACTGTTCAGCAGAACCCCTCTGACTCACCCTGAGGAATGCTCCCTCCCACCCTCATGTAATTTACAGAGTGCACAAGGAGTGTCACCCCTGCCCCCCAGGTTCGGAATTTGTCAGACTATTTAGTGTGCAGCTAAACTAATCTGCCTCGTGTTCCTAAGTGACGTGTGTGCACAAATACTGTCTTGATACCTGCCTTGGTATCACCCCAGGACAACACCAGTGCTATCTGAGAGATACAAAGTCCTCAGCTTCCCCCAGCAAGTGGATGCCAGGTCTCCTAAGCAACTTGCAATGACTTGTTTACTCTCCCTGTGCCTTCCATTAGCCTTCACGACCTGCTGTCCAAAGACATTGTGAGTGGTGAACCTCTGAAGTGGCACCTCCTGGTGCCCAGCTGATAGGCATATACATCTCCTTAGTAATCTCAGGTCAGTTTAGAATTGTGCTGCTTACTGATAGTATCACTGCACAAAGAAATGGCCTGCAGCAATACTGCATGTGAGAAAATAAGGAAACGAGATTGGCAAAACAAATTAGTATCTTACTGCAACTTCTTTTGAGATTGCGATAGCAGTCTCCCTCTGGTGCAAGTCTTTTCCCATCTCTATATCCCAAGTCACACTACATGCTAGTTCAGTTATTTGGTGCTGTGAACATTTCACAAGAACTTATCCACAGGTGTCAAACTCACAGCTATCATTATTTTTATGAGACATCATGCCTTCTGATAAGTCAGAATCTGTCCCTGCAGGCTCACCCTTCTCCCTGCCTGGCTGTCTGCTTCCACGGATTGCAAGCAGCCACTCAGTTGTCATCTTCAGTAACACTGGGTTTCTGTGTGCACTTGCCATTAACTGCAGGAAAAGGAGCAAGAGCTCACCTTACTGAGCAGGACCCCAGACACTGGAAACAGCTGGAAAGGGAAGAAGTGGTATAAAAAGATGCGGTATTGTTACTGTTACATACATAACAATATGACAGTATTGTTATGACAATACTGTCATATTGTTATGCCATTGTTACATAGCTCAAGAAAGGAAAATTAATTCTCCCTCAAAATTTGTACAGTCGTTAGACTATCCTCTCTTCCACTTTAGGGTGCACTATTCCTCCTATGCATATGTGTCTATGTACACAAAAGAGATATTTGTGCAATGTGAGTGCAGTGCAAACCGTCTTGGCAAAAGTCACTGTCTACATCTGCTTGAGGTATGCACTGTTACAAATTTTTTCTGAAGAAGGAAAAAGGAAACCTGGAATTAGATGTTTTTTTTTTTCCTTTAGGAGTTTCAGAGCACTCTGACAAAGCTATTTACCACATAGTGAAAAACCTCTGCTGCAATTGTGATAGTAAATTTATTCCTCTGCTCATCTGCTCTCCCATTTCATACAGACAGTGATGATAGAACTTATCTATCAAAAGTAAACAATTTTTGTACTTACCTTTTCTTATTTATTTCTAGCTTTCAGCTTTATTAACATCAGAGTGTTCTTGTGGGGTTTTTTTAATCCAGATCTCTAAAATCTTTGCAAGAAGGAATCCTTTAATAAGCATACAGGTTTCTCCTTTTTCAGATACAGCTAGATAGCAAAGTAAACAATCAATCTGTGGATCATCTGTTTTCTCAGTTCAGCATATTTTCCCAAGAATCAGCATGATTCCTGCCATAACAGTAGTTAATGAACCAGTACTGCAAAGCCCTTCTATTTGTTGTTATTTTGGCCACTGCTAAGTAGGCTATTGCAACTAATGCTTAACTGTGGCCAAATCTATCAGAAGGAAAAGACAGTCCATATAGTTTTATGTAGTCAGCAATGAATTTCACAGAAGCTTAAAGGGTTTTTTTCTGAAAAAATCAATTGCAGCTGAGAAACTGTGTATTTTTGCTGTTGCTTTTGTTAGATCTATGCTGAATGATTGTCTCAAGTTAAGAATGCACATCCCAACCAGAAATTGAGTTTCATGTTGCATAAATGCAGTTTTGTTTTAAAAGAGGCTATAATTTTATAGCTAGATCATATTAACAAATGTAGATAGTAATAAGTAATTTATGCTACTGCTTGTCCTCATCAAACTCATTACTGCAGAGTCTTTCATCCCTCTCCCTAATCAGGAATATGAAAAATTCTCCCAAAAGGCCCTTTTCATATCTATTCCCTTTCCAACCCCCACCACTGAAATTTTCCTGTAGAAAAGTCATGAGAACAAGCTTATAGGACATGAAGAAAACAAGCTCTGGAAAACAAGCTCCAGCTTTCAGTTGCCATTTTATTCAAAGTAGTAATTTCATATGGTCAAAACATAATTTAAGTGCATGGAGTTCCCTGTGAAAAAAACATGAGGGGGGAGTAGAATGGGAAAAAAAAGTAAACTTTACAGAACATTTTTGTAGAGCTACCTTTTAATTCAAACAGAAAACAACTAGTGGGTTATCTTAAAATTTTCATCTTCCTTAACTGCAAGACTGGGTCTTTGCAAATAATTTTACTGCAAAAGGGTACCTCATATTTTTGGGAGAAGGGAGGTCAGGGACTACTGCCTAAAGGAAAAGGAACAATGAGCAGATGGTGACAACAACAGGGATGCTGATGGGGTAGAGCCCTAAAGGATCTGAACACAAGAGACAGAGACCAGGGCTTGTGACTGATTCTGTTGATAACCCCAACACAGCAAACAATGAACCACAGCCAGGGTTTTTCAAGGAGATGAGGACTATAAGGAAATAAGGACTATAAGGAGACAAGGCCAGAGCAAAACCTGGAGACAAAGCCACAATACAGACAGAAGTGTAGTTTTTCTTTTAAAACAAATCCATTTCCTCTTTCACTATTTTAAAATATGAACTATATTCCTGCATGCCTGCAAAATCAGCAGTGACTCAGAAAACTTGAACCAAACCTAAATGACCACCAGTCTCTGTAGACATTAGAAGGAAGAGTTTTGCCTTCCACTTTTTATTCTCTCATGGAAACAGTCTTAAAGGTGCTTCTGGGTCCTTCAATTTTGATACAGTTAGAAACAATAGAAAAATGTGATCATGGCTATAGGCATATAAAGGAGGTTAAATATATCCATGAAAAATTCTGAGCAAGACTAAGAAAGAAAGAAAACAGCATTTTAAATATTAGGAAAAAATGTATTTTGCTAACATCAGAACTTGGTAGGTAGGGCATACTGAAAATTCAACAATCATATGCCCAATATGGTGCATTTGTAAGTTTTCTTTCATTGAAATGCTATCTGATCTGGTTTTAATTTGTGAGATGTTAATATTGAACTATTAAAAATACATAATAGTTGGCAGAAAAAGTAACAAGATATTTATTAAGTGAATTTTCTGATCAACTCCTTGAGTTAGTCTTTAAAAAAACCCAGAATGCTGGAGAATATCTAGACGTCTAAGGAAAAGTTTGTTTCTTCTAATATTTCAAAAGGCCAGCTACATGTTACAGGCAAACTAGTCTCATGTTAATCCTAAGGAAATAATAGAGAACTTGATATGGTATTCACTATGAATTAATTCATTCAAAACAAAAGAGCTTCACGAAAGATGTTTTATCAATTCAATTAATTGTCTTTGTTCAAAGGATGAAATGGATACAACCTTGTAACATATTAATACTACATTTTGACACTTTTATGTTAGTCCTTCATAAGATTCTAATTTAAAAGAAAATAGTTGGGTATGGGTATTTTTTACCAGATAAGTGAAGTAGAACTAGCATTGAGTTTATTAATTTTCTCTGCTCTAGAATTTTTGCTGTCAACATGCATAAATATACAAATTTTTAAAAGAAAATATATAAATTTATTGATGCACTTTGCAGATGATTCTGAAATTATAGAATCTTACATAGTGATTACAAAATAATATGGTCAGCATGCGTGCTAGTAATGGAATTATGCAAAGAGAACCTTTGAATACAAGCTATTTCAAGGTATCCATATATATCTGCTAAGAATATAAAATATATATAGCATCCTGTAAGATAAAAGTAATTTAGAGAGAGGATCCACAAATTTTGAATGCAGGAAGAAGAAAAGTTTAATTAAGAAAATACATGGCAACGATGATGCCATCACAAGAACTACACTTCCTATGCTAGTATGCACTTTGAGGAAAGTGTGAATCTGAAAACCAAACAAAACAGAGCAAAAAACTTTAGAGAAAAAAAAGAATGATCTGATAATTATGCATTAGAGAAAGTTAATAAGCAAGGTAATTTATTTTCTTGACTGAAAGAGGATTTACAAAGAATTTGATCATGACCCAAATATTTGTGCACAGGAAAGCATTTTCTTGTGGTACCCTAGTCTTCACAAAGCAAAAGCATCACCATGTGATTTCTGAATTTCTGGGTTTCAGAACTGGTGTTTGAGTTGTCTTGTAAATCCTGAATCCTTTCCGAGCAAGGAAAATAAGCAGGACTATTACTCATTTGAAGCATGTATGTGTTTCTACTGAACTCAGTTGAGTTCTCATGTATGTTTTCCCAGATGCCTCTGGGGAATTCAGTACTAGGCTGCTGCATCATTCCCTTCTGCACCGTGTAATGTGTTCCCACGTGCATGGCTGCATTCATTGTCATGTATGCTGGAGCTGTTGCTGTCTGTTGCTCTCAGGCATGTTGGTAAATATGCATTTAATGACAGCTTACTGTACCTTTGACTTAGTAAAATATTTCTTCCATGGATACTAGTAACAGTTTGGACTCTTGAAAAAACATTCAAGGAGGCATAATCAACGAGGCTGGTCTGAATCAGCCTGGAAGCTCCTGACAAATGCACACAATAAATAAAGCTGTGGATTAATATATATTTGGAGATAATAGTATTTTTTCCATTTATTCTTTTCTTTGCATATTGTGGCAACAACTCAGTCGTTTCGGTTTTGTGTTTCTGATGCCAACAAATTCCATCTATATTTAAAGGAAATAGTATCTCTCGTCCAATAAAATGTATTGTGTGAAAAGAGCACATACTTTTTTTTCCCTCCAACTCCCCCCACCCCCCAATTCACTTTGTCACTGTTGAGCTACAGTCTTTTTTAGAGGAAACCAGGAATTTCTTATGTAGAATCCCTTAAATAACATAATTATACTGACCAGTAGAGGTATGAGCTCTGAGGTTTATTAATATTATCCACTTCTGCCTTGTCTCCAGAGAAACAATGGAATGTGGAAAGGGACAGAAGAAAAAAATAGAGATATCACAATTTATAATTATCTCTGATTCTCATTATACCTTTACTGAGAGACCAGTATTCTAATGAAAAGCATGGGTCTCAAGCCACTGTAATGGGTTTTTACTTTAGTGATTCTAGAAAAATACTTAGCTAGGCTTTTTTGTTCTTACTTGGTTAGTTAGCTTCATGAAATACAAGATTTACATGAAAAGAAAAGATGGTTCTATCACAGAAATGTATTAATATACAGGAGACTTAAGTTTAGGTTTTGGCTTTACTTCAAGCCTTCAATGTAATTTTGTGGACAAGTCACTTAATCTCAAAGCTTCCATGTGATCTGTAAAATGAAGATATTCTCATTTTTCTTTTTATTATGCTTGAAGGGTGATATTATTCTAATAGTAAGTGATATTAGGCTCCTTGAGAATAGGTTTTTATGCACCAAATATGGTAAAGATATAATTCTACATCTTTGTAAATGCTTAAATTTTGTTAAGCTGTCCTGTAACTTAAAAAAAAAAAAAAAAAGGAAAAAAGTACTGGAAAGAAATAGTTGTTTAAGAAGTAGAAGAAATCTGATACAGCCTTCTTTTCATCAGAGGATTTTCTTAGGATATAGCTATGAATACTGATTTGTAGACACAAATCAGTTAGGAATTCTTGTTTCTTCTACAGCTGATCTGTTGAAACTGTTTAAAGAGAGGGAGAACCCGAATCCATAGAATCATAGAATCATGGAATCATAGAATGGTTTGGGATGGACTTTTAAGATCCTTTAGTTCCAACCCTCTGCCATGGGCAGGGGCACCTTCCAACTTCCAGGTTGGTCAGAGCCCCATCCAGCCCGGCCTGGACCATTTCCAGCGGTGAATGGAGATGGTAGCATTGTGCTTTCTATGCGCTACCAGTGAAAATATTATTCTGATAAAAGACTTAACACTGAGGATATTAAGTAATTGTGCAGCCAAAGGTGTTTTCTCACCATGAAGTTCTAAGTTTAAATTACAATTGGTAATCTTTTAAATACTTGATTTTGTCCTTTCTCTTTCTAACATGTAAACAAACCAGCAAACTAAAATCTTCAAATATGACAGAATAAAAATCTGGAACAAATGAAAATGAAGTCTGTGGTTAAATATAACTGAAGGATACATTGTCATAATTTTTAACTGCTGTACATTGACCTGCTTTTTGTCTGTGTATTATATGAATTTGTCTAATTAATGCTTGCCCTAAACAAAAGCAAGAAAGAAAAGAAAAAACTGATGACACATAAACTGCTTCCTTACTCCTACTGGAGAAACAAGACAGAGCAATAAGAGATCCACCAAAAGATACTAGAGGGATATTGGCAGTGGGGCAGATTGTTGAGGAATAAAGTAATCTACTTGGATTAAGATTGATGCTTGCAAGTGTAGACTATTTGTAATTCCTGGTCATCGTCTAAATTTTTGTTTCTTTTGTTAAGGGATTTTCTTAAAAAAAGAAAAAAAAAGTGTGTTTTTGGTTTATTATTTTGGTTTACAAAACTGGTTTTTAATGTAGGAAGAAATATTTCAGTCAATGGGGAACACTGCTCAAACCTCACTTTCTCCAAAGAGCAGTGTTTCTGGATCTGAACAAGAGTGCTTCATAAAGGCATAAAGTCAGACATCCATAGAGGTCATGGAGAGAGGAATACAACTCTTCTAAGCCATGTCACTCAACATTTATGCCAAAGCATAATTGTCTATTTAGAGTATCCACTGGCGTATTAAAACAGAACTTTGAATTAGCTGCATTCTGCCAAGGAATCTTCAGATTTGAAATGGGTAATTCTAAGTAGTAAGCGAGTAATGTGAGGAGGTTTGAGAAAAAGGGAAAAATAGTGAGGTGATTCAGTTGTACTGGAAAGTGAATACTAAAGACATATCTGCAGAAGGGCAGATAGCTTTGAAGAAAAATAATTGGAAAAAAGTGATTATGATTAGAAGGATTAAAGTATATTTAAATGTGTGCAATATATTAAACAATAAATGTGTCTTTCCAACATTTGTAAAAGGAGTTGGATTAATTGTTTCTGTCAAAGATGTGTTTGCTATTGACAAGATGGTACAGAACTTAAAGAGCTTTCAGAGATTAATTGTGAATACCAGTTTGAATCCTTTAGAATATACATCTTATCAATATACATTAAAGTATGCACTAAAGAAACATCTTTTAAAAACACATTAAAAGCTTGGGGGGAATAACTCGTTCAACTGATGGCTAAGTCTTTATTTCTACAAAGCTTAAAGGTAGTGTGGGGTGGCTGGGGAAGGCACCCTATTTCTGGTCCTTAGTCTTGAAATGAAGCATCCCAAAATGACATGTTCCTGTAATTATTTTTTTTTTCTCTGCCAACATTAAACTTGGCATTATATGTGTTAAAATCTCAAGACAAATTTTAAAGGCAGAGGTGTAAAAATGCAGTGTAGTAACAATTTCACGTTTAAGAATCAGAATTTGTGGTGACTCAAGACAATCTTTAAAGTGACTGTGGTTTTGAAATATATAGTGATATATAGTGAGAAAAAGTGGTGTGAAGTACACTGAAATAGGCTTTGGGCTTTTTGTGCATGCATAAAGTGGCAGAATTATGAATGGACAGCACTGTAATATCATTCCACAGAAGAGATGCTGTTGCATTTTTATTCAGATAGATATAATATCACTTATGCATAATACTATATTTCAAGCTTAGGAACATACCAAGTTCCCAACTGAAATTCCATCTCCTACATGATCTTCTCTAGAGCCATAAATAACGTTTCAGTTACATGCTCTAACATAGTCAATGTCAGTGGTCAATATGGTCTAGAGAAGGCTTCCAGTTCAGAATAGTGTGTAAGCACATGAATAAGAAGCTTTCCTGGGCTGGACAGCCACAGAACCCAGGGTTCTGGACATGAGACCCAGATCTCCCGCTGTCTGAAGAGATTTCTATTACCCAGAGCTGTTAGAGACTGTTACTCTTAAGAGATGGCCTCAATGATGTTAAAGGTCTTTTCCGACCTGAGTGATTCTAGGATTATTAAATCCAGAATGGGTATGTGTCTCTTCGTCTCTGTTTTATATTTATGCTAGTCTGGAGTCATGAGGGAGTCTCTCTTATGCTATATGACAGTCTTTTCCGATCCTACAGCATTAGGAAATTCAATCTTGTTTCTTTTCATTGGTATTCCCTGCTGGCTCCATTAGGTGTTCCAGCCTCTGGTTATCTGAACTGTTATGAAACAAACAAAGTTTTCTCTCTTCTACAGCTCTACCTGTAGGTGCACTTGCTAGTTTCATTTCTGGAAGTCATAGGCATACTGTTGGGCATCTCATTATATCTATGATTGTAATGAACTCTAATTTAGGCTTGTATCATTTGGATTTTGTTCACCCTGCAGCAGATTTTTCCTGGCATTATTTTCTTACCAGCTTTGGCCAGTCGAGGATGAACTGATGCAAGGTTACAGTATCTGCTCTCTTAGTTCTTAAAATCTGCTAGATCTCTGCTTTTACAGGTCAGTCAGCCTGCCTTGTTGCACACATTTGCAAAAATTATATAAGAGGCAGGTCACTGCTGAGACAGTATTTCCAGAAGTAAAGAGAAAGGGTAAATTTATGTTTGTTTCAGCCATTGACAGGGCATGGCAACAAACAGCTGTTAAGTTCATTAGGGGTCATTTCATATAACATGTTTCATCTGTGAATTAGTATCCTTTTAGGCAGCATGGTGGAGCTTGATGGGAAGGCTGTATTGGCTCTGTTTCTGTGTCTCTTAGGTTTAAAGGGTTTAAAGCTCTAGAGTATAATAATTTGGAGTTAGTAATTTATCAATGAGAACTGGAATTGAATTAAGGTGCAAAGTTAATCTTAGAACATAACATAAATGTACTCTTCTGTTTCATTTGGTTTCAACAGTAGAATAGTTGATGGTTTGGTATGTAAAGATAAGTAGTATACCATGATTAATATGTGTATGTTATCAAAATAATAACCTTTTAATAACCTAATAAGAACCTTTTAATGATAGGCAGGTTTGGGGTTGGTTTATTTTTAATTGGGAAGGATGAGGATTAGATTTCAGTTGAGTTTTTTTAATTACCTTTTTTTCCTTAACAACAGTAGCTTATATTTCCTATTTAATTTTTATTACAAAAGCTACCAGCATTTAAATGCATATCCATTTCATCTGAGAGTAGAAATGTTTGGTGTATAATTGTTTTTTTGTGCCAAAACCTTTAAATAGACTAAGTAACTGTATCATCCTTTGAAAAGCAAGTAAAATCCTTTTCCAAGGACACAAAGTAAATTAATTTTAAAAGTAAAATTCACTTAATAGTAGTATAAAACTTTATATACCCTAGAAGTTATCCTACTAGATTTGCAGCTCTGACACATAGGAATTTTTCTTGTGTGTTGATATTACAGTTATGCAAAAATCAATTCTTAGTCTGCCCATTTTTAATTATTACACAAATCTAGATGTAAAATATATCTGTGCTAATGAGTAAGCACTGACAGTGAAAAGTGCATATTGGACTGTAAAGGAAAACCTTGCTAGATGGATTGATATTAGGAGCTCCGAAAAGTTAGGAGTTCTTCCTTTCCCTTTGCTAATTAGCATTCTCTTTTCCCCTTTACTTCTTGGAGAGCCTCTCCAAGAGGTGAAGAATGAGAGTGTGCTTGTAAAGAAGTGTGAACATTCAAGAATACGGCGGCTTTTACCTAGAACAGATAAAACACATTAATCTAAGTCTTCTAATGTTATTTAAATGCTTTGATTTTTTTTAAATGTTATTTTCCATGCATTGTTTGTGTTATTGTTCTTTAAATTGGCTCCTTGGTTTAATGTACTTAAGCTGGTTGCTTGTGGGGTTTGAAGCTAATTTGTCTGTAACTCAAAATAATCTGCTGGTATGTTTGAACACACAGGATTTCAAGAATACATGACGTGACAATTGAGACAAATCCTTTTTCTTTCTGTTAAAAATCCTCCAAGAATTTTCAAAATATAATCCATCCTGCTGTGAAAATACTAAACCATGTTGCTTCTCACCTCAGGCATGATTGAACACAAAGAAGAAATCTACTCTGTGATCCTAAGTGTCTTTTCCAGCCTAAGTGATTTTATGATTCTGTGTTTCAACTATTGTAAGGCACAGGTTCTTATATGTTTTTACTAATACGGGTGCAGATATTGAAATTGATTACGTTTGGTTGCCTACATCAAATTATTTACATAAAATACAGCATTTTGCTAAACTACAAACATGATCTGGTTAATTATGGCATTTATTGCTTCATTTTTTCTTGGCCAGATAGTGGATTTTTCCACTTCGTATGTTGATGACACAGTTTCTCCATTACTAAAATGCAGTTAGTAATAACACCATTTTTTTTAAGAACAGTGATGGTGAATGTGCAGATTATATCTAGATAATATTCGAGTTTAATGGAAATATTAGAGTAAAATGGAAAATAAAGAGTAAATTAGTATGAAGGGTCATATAAAGTCATTATGTGATACACTAGTGTAAACCTTTTAATTTGTTTTTGTTTTGAATGTAAGAAAACTAAAGCAGTCAGTTCCTTGCATACTTAGACCTTTCCTAAATGTATCACATATGAAAAGGCATTGTAAGAAGTTGAGTTTTTTCATTTTTCAATAATAGGTGAACAAAAATCTCTGGTTGAGAATAGCTTGACATAAAATCTAATTGAGATAATGCGACCATGAGTTCATTAACTGAACTTGGCTGAATTGATGTACAGTGGATTACTGGTGTCTTCTGAGAACTAATGTCTTAACCATACAATCCTTGAGACCTATAGTAGCATCTTGAGCTGTACCTGGAATTCAATAAGCAGATGATGCAGCTTACAATGCAGTCAGGTCACAATGCATCCTTGGAAGTTTTTTTTCCTTTCAAAGCATTGTTAAGAATAACTAATTACAGCTATCCAGGCTAGAGGAGGTCAAAAAGCCATGCTCTGATCTGACAGCTGTGGTCATAATTATTGTGCAAAATGCATGTGAAATAGATGAACTTCACAGTGAACCATTTGAAGTTTCACAGATGATCACTGACCTTCTTGAATTTCTCTGGCATGTGTAGCTCACTAATACTGCTAACAGTGCTTGATACAATTTTACTTTCATTCCTTCTTTTGAATTGCACCGAGTATTTTTTTTGTGTTAAACTAAAAGCTAAATGTGATATGCCAAAACTCTTGCTGAGTGAATTTTCTATGTGTCTGTGTGTGTTGTGTATGTTTGTTTATATATACATACATGCACATGTATATATAAAGTATGAAAACTCCCACATACAGAATGTGTTAGGCTCAAAGCTATATAAATATATAAATACCTAATAGATTGGAGTCAAAGGAAAACCCAGAGGAGAAAATGTTCAGGCACATCAGATGCCTGAATGGTCTGTTCTCTCTCTCCATTCACTAGTTTTTCTCGAGTGTGGAAAATGAAAGGTAAAAGGCTTAGGTTTTTACTTTTCTTTTAAGAAAATGTAGCCTCCAGTTTCTGTGTCTCAAGACACCACCAAAGGACTGTAAGAAAAGTGTTAATGCTATATTTGTATATCTTTTCCTCTGCTGCTTGAGGAATCTTATATGATGCTCACGTGAGGAAATCTTGCTCAGCCTGAGGATTACTGCATTTTTACCTGAGGGAGAAGCACTCTCGTGGTCCTTTTTCTGCTAATTGCTGTTGACATGTTTTTTCCATAACTTTTTGATATGTCTTACATTAAAACAATTTGCATTGGGGAACAAAATCAAGTTTCTTTGTGTGTGAGATAGAGAAAGAATGAGGGGGTCTGTACCAGCAAGCGGAGTGGCCTTTGACCTCGGTATATCCCGGTGCCAGAAACTGGGCAGTTGGGCTGTCTGAGTCCAGTCACTGGAGACATCCAGAAGCTGCATTGTGCATCATTTCTTTCTCTTGGGTTTTACTATGCTCTCTCTTTTCTTTCAATGACTATGTTATAATTATTGATAATAGTAATGTAATTGCAATTATTAATCCGTTCTTATCTCAACCCACGTTTTACCTTTTTCTGATTCTCTTCCCCATCCCACTGGGGAGCAGGGTGGGGTGGGGAGAGAGCTCAAGGTGACACAGCAGTGTGCATTCCACCATTTAGAATTTCTATTAGAACCAAAGTGTTTTCAGATATTGCAGTTGTAGCCTAAGTGTAAGAACACAGCATTAGAATTGACATGCACTTCAATGAAAGCATTTAAGTATTAAGGTAAATTTGTGATGTGTGATTTGTAACACAAGAACATGGGATAGATACACCTTTGCGTTCAGTGTTTAGTTTAAAATTATTTTGCATTTCAGCAACGGTGCAGAAGGTTTTCCACAGAATTAGTTCTGTCATGTTGTCCTGGTTTGAGACAAATTCGAGGAACCTCCAACATGAATGTCCTCTGACAGAAGGCAGGTTTCAGCTGCCCCTCCCCCACCAGGTTTGGGAAAAAAAGGATCCTCAGAGGAAAGTGAAAGAGGGGAAAAAACCTATTTATTTAACAAACACACAGGAGAGGAATAATGCTAAATAATAAAACCTCTCGCTGTGGAGAGAACCTGTTAAAATTCAAAGTCCTTCTGTGGGTGTGGCTGTTCTCTCTCCGGAGCTGGGGTGTGGCCCCTCCAGGCTGTGGCATGGACATCCCGGTGCTGGTGATCCAGACCGGAGCAGAACAGTCCAAGGGAAGTTCTTGCCTCAGCTATCAAGCTGGCTAAACAGCAAAGAATTTTAACTTTCTGTGTCTCTCCTGAGAAAAAGCTGAAAAGCTCAGGGAAAAAAAAGGAAGGGTGCTTCCTTTGCCACCGCAGAAGCTATGCACAGGAGTTAGTGTGACCTTGGAGCACAAAACTGCTTTGAAAAGTTCATCTGGCACAAGATTAATGTCTGGGCATAGAGCAGCAATAGGGGATACAACATCATAAAGTCACCCCAAGACACATTATAATAAACTTGCTAAATAAACTAACATATTAAGTGATTTCCTAAATATTTTTATAATCTGAGTTGCTTGCAAAATTATGTACTAAATTGATTTTTCTTAATTTCTATTATAACTGGTTTTTAAATCACCAGAAAAGGTACTCTCAGGGAAAAAAGTGAACAAATAAAACCTCCCAAACAGAATACCTCCCTTTAGTGTTTTTTATTGTAAATAGAATGATACTATGGATGAAATTTTTAAATTATGTGCTTGTGCTAGCCATGCACATATATCAACTAGTAATAAATTTGCATTAAATTAAACACAAAATGATAAAGTCATCATTAATTACTTAAGGAAGGAGAGCATACTATTCTGAAAGTAAGAAAAGTAATAATGAAATGTCATTTTAAGAAATTTGTTACAGAGACAGCATATAATGGCAAGCATAATGGTTGAAAGTTAGGCTTTTTCTGTGTTTAGGTGTTCTGGTGATGTTTTAGGGATGAGATTCTTCCAGACGTGCACAGGTAGAATAATCTTGAATAAGCACAATTTTGGAAGAAGGCCTACAGGGTTGTTTTTGTTGGTTTGTTTTGTGGGGTTTTTTTCCCCAGCATAACATGTACCTTTGGAATAACTTCTATTGATGCCTTGTCAGTGGTGGTGTTTTAAATTGGAAAGGTCTGTCCAGAAAGAATGAGTAGTATTTTACAATCTGTTGCAATTACATGTTATGATTGAGAGATTTCGTATCATTATAGGATGAATGAATCGCTCTTTTTGACAGTGAGAAAAAAGATCATGTCAAGCACACTGGAAAAGCTTCAATGAAATATGAATCTTGGAAATCTGTGCCTGCCAATAGCATAATGCATTGTTGACAGATGCCCAAATACAACAGCTGAGAAGCCCAAAAACTAGTGGGCATGCACATATCAATATTTTAAATTGAATTCTCCATCATAGCAAAGCTTGGCAGAAATCAAAATCATTAGCAGGAGTATTTCATTAATAAGAGTCAGTCTCATACACAATTGTACCTGATTTCATGATATATAGTATGAAATGATTGCAATTGTCCAACAAACATTTATTAGTAACTGCCAAATTATGGTCACACAGTCTACAGAGAAGATACACAGGTTTGTTGCTCTGTTTAATAGTAACTCTTGTTTTAGTTTCTAGCTAATAAAATATGATGATAATTAATATTAGGATTGTCAACATAATTTGGAAATAAAGACATTGTACTCCACCATAACATACATAAAAAATACAGGTGTGCTGCCTTAGTCTTTCATTAATGAGGAGTTAAAGGTCCTCTCTACTCAAAAAAAAAACAACAAAAAACCCTGTGTCTAGTTGGGAATTTACTGATGTGAAGTAAAGTTTCTTCACTTTTAATTGGAAATGTCAGTGTTTTGTTGATAAGCCATGAAAGAAATGCATAATCAAGCAATCATTTTTAAAGTAATTATAAGTTAACATTACTTCTTGTTGAAAGAAAATATCGCATGGTGTAAAGTGGTAGGCAATTTATCTTTGGATAAATTTGCTTTGGAATAAGAATGGCAGAAACCTTGTGTTTGTTTTACATCACGCCTAATGAAACCTGAGCAAGCTTACAGGGATTGATTGTCTGATAAGTTTGTGAGTGCAAGTTGCTCAGGTATGGGAAGAAAGCTGGAAACAAAGCTCTCATAGCCTACAGACATCTCTGGCCAAGAGACTAAGCTATAACATTGTCTAATTGTCACATTCTGCCCTTAAGCATGTGTACGATAGTTTGATGTATTCCACTTAAAAATCCTTTTTATACAAGCTGGATTTTTAAGTGACAACTAAATGAAATGAATTCCACAATTAGGTCTCTTTAACTATGCATTTTGTAAACTACTCATCCCAGTCAGCAATTTCAATAGTGAAAAATTGTCATTTCTATAATCATTTGTAGAGGCAGGCTAGTAATTAGAGCATTAATGCCTTCTCTTTTGTCTTACAGCTGCCAAAAATACGGAAACATTCAGTCATACATGGAAATGGCTTGTCAGCAAAATAATTTCAACCAAATAAATGTATATGACAGTGGATAATTCTTTCAATAGCTAATGAATATTAGCTGTTGAACTGAATAAATAATGAACCTACCAGGGCAGTGCACAGGACTAGACAGTCTGTACAAATCATAGAGCGATTTAAAATGTTTTAGATGTGATCAGTTGCCTACAGTTGGGGGTTTTGTTCTGGTTCTTTAATTTTCTCCTTTTAATTTTATTTAATTTTTTAAAATAAGGGCAGAATTTCCTGTTAATTTACTTCTTCCCTCCCCCTCAGACTTCTGGTATGAAGGAATACTCTGCTAGCAAAAATTTTGACACACAGCAAGAAACCCTGAGGAGATAAACCCACCATGTCACTTCTGCTGACATGAGATTGCCCTAGAGCTATTCAGATCTAAGGACAGAAGGGAGCAGTCCCAATAACCTTACAGCCTAGAAGGCTTCTCAGAGCTACCCTATGCCAACATATTCATTTGGGTTCTGTATGAAACGTGGTGAGGTCAGACATAAAATAAGACTGGTTTTGTTGCACCAATGTGAATTAATTGTAATAAATTCAGTTTTATAGTACTAGTATGTCTGTAGCTGGACTGGCTCTAAAGTGATTGAAGAAGAGTCTTAGATGAGCCTCTATATTGCTGTTCTATAGATTACAGTGTTTGATTTCTTGAAAAAACAAATCTTATGTAATTCTATATATCTTATCTTTGTGAAATAACAGTTTTTCACTTTCTGAATATTTAATTTGTTTTAATTTGTTTAATTTGTTTTGATTTCATTTAATTTGACAATTTTGAAAGTGTATTAGAAAACACAGATGAAGACTGTATATATGTGTGTATATATATATATATATATATATATATCTCCAAAACTTCCATTTGAACTGATGTAGTAAAAAAAAAAATTCTAAATGTGACTCTAAAAGACCGTGGTACCTACTTGATTACATTCTTCATCATTTTTGGCTGTTTAATCCCAGAGGGGTATTGGTAGTAGCTTGATCTTATGCCTTCTTGAGGCATAAGAAACAGGCTCTTTACAGTAGGCAGGACTTCCTGTACCTTCTGAGTCATGTGAAGGAACAGCACTAAATATATTCTTGGAACTGTTTTTGTCTAAGTAGGATTACTTTTACCTAAATAGGCTTTAAAATGTCATTTATTACTGAATTTGAGTAATGTCTACATTCTTTTTAGTTTAAGGAATAATTTAAGTTGCCTTTGTACTTTATTTATTTATTTATTTATTAAGGCACTCAGATGTTTTCTATTGTATTTATATTTCATCCACAGAATGACAAAGAGATCAATGAAAATCTATCTTTCTTTCTAATCTTGGGTGCCAACATAATAGTTGTACAGATATTTTTAAAGTGGGTTGATTGGAAGTACATTTCTGTTCTCTGTTTTTATATTAATCTTCCCATATCCTTTGACTATTAGATTGCTTAAGAAAGACTAGTAAGTTATAATATTCGAATGCACTGCTGTATTTTATAACATTTTATAATAGAATCTTATTAATGCAATGTGTTTTAATACCTAGTATTCTGATGAAGAGAACATTCATGACTTATAATTCTAAGATACTACTGCAAAATTTCTGATATTTTTTCTTTTAGTAAGTTGTATAACTATAGAAGTAAGTATACATTCCAAAATCATTGTGTTTCCAGAAATACTGGGTCTGATGGATATCACATTAATTATGTTGGATGAATAACCCATGATAAAACCATTTAATTGATTAATGAATGATCTAAAAAGTTTGAGAAATTTTTTCAGTATTTGGCTTTGGCAATCATATCTTGATGTCATTTGATAGCTTTATAAAGGTTGCTGGGGTTCTTAAAGAGGTAATATTCTTTATTTTCTTAATGACTGATATGAACTTTAATTTTTTGTCTTTTCAAGTAATGACTGCTATAAACTTCTTTTTTTTGTCGTATAAAGTATACTTAAACTAGAATTTTATTTTTATCACAAAGTTAAAGAAATAAGTATTAAAAAACCTATCAATCACAGGTATTTACTATTTGAATGGCAGTATAATTCACAGCTACACTATTCTATGCAGACAGAGTTTGATTCAGATAGGGAATGGAAGGCTCTGCAAATTAGTCCATATGCACTGAAATTAGCTTGGCATTTGAAAGCACACATTGAGAAAGCAAAAGCAAGTACATGCAAGAAAAAAAATCAAGTAGACCTGAGACTTGACTAGGCAGGCACTTTTTGAGATGCAAGCAGTGACAGTATAAATTATCTTGGTTTCTAATGAGCCTGATTAAAATAAATCTTATTCTAGTCAGTAGTTCTTAATTTTGAAATGGTGTGAGGTTCACTGAAGCTAGTTGGAAGTGCATGCTTACAATTCTATAGACCTGAGAAATTGAGGGATTACATATTTTGCAATGGAAGTGGGTATTTTTAAAACACTTGACAAGTTAATGAATATTCCATATGCATTAAAGGTAAAATATAGCCAAATAATCGTTACTGCCATGCTTTAAAGCTGTCCTGAGACAGTAAGAGAATTTATGCAATTTCTTTTATGTCCAGTCATCAAAGAAATGCAAAAGATGTGAATGGGTTTTATCTCTCTATATATATGACCTGCAGTTTGTTTCTCTTGTTCTTGTATCTAAAGTGGGAAAAGAAAAAGAAAGAGAATGGCCTCAAAAGAATTGCTGTGATACTTAAGCCTAAGAAAAAAATGGGAAGCATAAGCAGCCATTGGTGGTGTTACAAAACTCCTGGACACTCGTCTCCACATACACCAGTGCTGCATTATATTGGATGTAGGTAGAAACCTAGTTGTTCGGAAATCTAGACATTCCTTTTGTCATCACTGGAGCTCAGGTTCCAAGGGAGACTGTCGCTGCAATGTCAAGTACTGAAATGCCTAAGCATTGATGATAAAAGATTCTCAGGTTCCTTAAATGTTTAATGCAAAAGGCTAAGTACCACAAAATGGAGATCCATGAAAGCCATCACACTTAGAGTCCTCATAAACTAGCCAATTTAGGGCAGCTGAAAAGAAGATATACCTCTCTTTATATCTTGCTTTCTTTTCATGTGTATTTCTGGAAGTACCTCCACCTGTGTCAGAGTAGCAGGCAGGACTGTCTCAAATCTGTATCTCTCTAAAGATAGGAGAAAAAATGTGCAAAATGCCTGATCACGAAGGTCTGGCTTCTTTGTGCTATTTGCAGTTAATTCTGTGGTCAGTGCACTAATGCTCTGCTCTTGATTCCTTCTCCAGGTAAAGGTCTTACTTTGGGTTTTACAGACTGATCTATGAAGGAGAAAATAAAATTATTTCAGCTACTTCATCTTTCAAGAAAAATTAAGCAAAAGGCAGAGCGGTACAAAGAAACAACTTTCCCCTAATGGAAAAAAATCTGAATTCCAGGTTATTCTTTTATGTTTGTGTCACACTTTGTATAAAAATAATAATTAAAAAAAATTCAATCACAAGCAGTAATGTGGAAAAAATAATGTTGGGGGTTTTTTTCAGTTCTATGAGGTAAGCATTGATTATGCCACAGGCTATTCTGTAGCTCTCTGTAACTGCACATAACATTGAGGCTTTGACTGGAGGTTCCATACCTACAAGTTTGCAAATTAAGGGCAGTATTTAACGTGGATGTGTGTGTACTTACCTTTTTATTTGATTCAGTCTAGCATATCACTCTTATTGCCTGATTTCAGCCTCTCTAGATAGTAATTTTACAAATACTGTGGTAGACAAAAGCAATATTAATGGCTAGGTGTTTGTGCTACCATGCATGCATATGAAAAATTCATTAGACCTTTTTCATATTGATCACAGGATGAAGAACACAGCTTGGGTTTGTGCTGGGTTAATGAGTGGTAGCTATTATGAAATATGTAATCTTTAATTGCTTGCGAGTTAAATGCATAGTGTTGTAGTGATCCTGCAGTGTAGAAACTGAAATCATCAAATTCATCTTAGACAGGACTCACCAAATTGTCAATTTTAATTGCTGTTTTCAGGATTAGCCAAAAAATGTACTGACACTTCAAAACATCAGGGCAAAATAGCCTGCAATTTATTTCTGTATTTCAGACATATATTTCTCACTGATTTACAGGTGCTGTGAAATTTTTGAGAGTCACCAGAAGATATATGACACTTAATAGATCTGTAACAAATAGCAGGAAGAGATTGTATGCTGCTTTCCTCTGACTGCTGTGCAAGCTCCATAAAAGCTTGTCTTGCAACAGGGCATGGGCTGAATCATTCATGCAATTTACTGAAAGGCAGCGTGTGCATGCATGTGTGTTGTGCTCTCCCACCTCACAAAGTGCAGTGCTTAACTGAACTAGAGTTTTAACCTGGGAATTTTAAAGATTCAGCTTCCAGTGGTCTTTGACATGATTTCCATTGCAATCATAATGTGTTTTAAGCTCTGACATGCTATCTATGCTGTGGAATATCAGCACATAATACAGTACCACAATGAAATTTTATTGAAATGTATACTAAGCACAATATTCATAAAATATTTGCTTATCCATTTTTGAATGCCATTGCCATCACTCTCATATATAACCACTACTTATATAAAGTCCCTGTGTCACAAAATAAATGCTGGAAGAAAGTGTCTCAATAAAAAAGAGATCTGCATCCTTGTATGTATTTGTACACACACTCTGAAGGAGTAAATGTGTCAGCTAATTTACTTGGTTTATCCATATAGATATGGCCATTTGTCATGACAAGATAACACGTGACACAAGCATCTTTCTTAGGCGTAATGCAGGCCATCCATTCAGGAAGTAGGGCACTGTTACAGAAGGAAGCAAGTGCAGCTCTACCTTAGGTGTCTCACTAGTAAATCCAGCACAGCTGTTTTATAATCTGAAGTTGCATTATTCTGAGTCGCATGGGATAGAAGAAAGCTGCTATGTCAGTGGCAATGACACTGATTTTATGAAGTTTTAAAATGGCAATCCTTGGAGAATTACACACTACTGATAGCAGCTTCTAAAGGAATTATAGCCAGAGCTGTCTGAAAGATATGGGACTTTTCCTATATAGTATATTAGAAAACTCTCCTGTGTGTGGTGTTGGCTTCATCAGTTTCTGAATGTAAAATCTTCAGTGTGTACGTTTATAAAAATCTCATTCTGTTTGGAAGTATATGCATAAATGCTGGGTGGTGATATTTAAATGATATAGGAGAACTACTTTGTTATATTTGACTGCTTAAGTAAACCACACAGGCTCGGAGCAGTTTGTCACCTGGAATAAGATGTATTGATAATTGGGCATCAAGGAAACTGAAACTCTGTGCTTTGAGAGACTGTGAAGTCTGTGTTTTCGCTACCACTGCTCAGCTGGTAGTGCACAGTGGTACACAATACATCGCCATGAATTTCTTGACCTATTAAGAAAAGAAAGGGAATTTCTCTCATTTTCACAATGGCTTGTAATTTTCTTCCTGCATCTTTCTGCTTGTGGCTGCTTGTAAGGCAGAGGAATGAATAGACATCATGTGCACTTTACATCTGCAAGAAGACAGGGAAATACATCTCTAGCCTCTTGCATTTAACTGCTCAGGCCAGTAATATTAGCCTCCTTTACAACAGTCTTTACCCTTTGTCTCAGACTTCCCAGATGATAACTCCCACTGAGAGGACTTCCACTTCTGTAGGGAAGTTGAGGTTAGCTTAAAATAAGTTTTGAATTTCTGAGTCCTAATAATCCTTTTAATTCAACTTTTGGTTGGTAGGAATAGGGAATCATAAAATGCTAGAAAATATTTAACCAGGGTATTAAAAAAGTTTTACGGTGTCAGTCTGTCTTCATAATGGCGGTGGTGTATCCCCCTTGCACTACCAACTGGGTAATTAAAATACGAATATACCATGAATGCATTGTGAATGCTTGATGCCTGTGAAGAATGCAGGACACTTTCCTGTTTTATGTATTTATTTGCCATAAGAGCATAAGAGGCTTGGAAGACAATAAATCAACTTTTGTTGGTTTTTTTTAATAAGGAGCAAGCGGTCTCACAAATATAAGGGATTTCATTTTTTCAGTGGCACAGTTATATTTTTTTTTTCCAACTCAGAGTCAAAATCTTCATTAACTGAACATGGTGAGTGAGGGCAATGATTTTGATGGGATTGGGGAAGAACAGAGAAATAATGCGTATCTAAAGAAGGAACCTTACTTCTAAAAGAAGCTTACTCCTGGTCTAAAGCAGTTGTTTCCTTTCAGTAGGAATTTTGTCTGCCTCTGTGATAGTAAAAGTAGAGGGGGAAGGAAAGCAGAGCAGGTGGGTTGTACTTAAATGAAGCAGTCTCGCTTGAGTCTTGAGATAGAAGTAGAGAAATACTGCAGTCAGTAACTTAAGGAAAGGTGTTTGTGCTTCTTGGTTTTTCTCCAATGGTGTATGTATTTAAAAACTGAGGTTTCCTGTGACGTCTTTTCTGGATTGTGTTTTCAGGAAGAATGGGGTGCCTTCCTTTCAGGAAGCAACTCGCTTTTTACTAAACCTGGATTTTACTCAAAGCATGCTTTGGGGAATTTTGCATAGCATGAGCAAAACAGTTGCTAAAAACTTTTTGGACTTGGAGGGGTATATAAAATGCATATTCTCTCAGTAATGGCATCATTTCTGTCTGGGCTATCTTTCATTTTACTTCTCAGAATACATAAATTGGAAAGTAAATGTCTTCATTAGTAGTACAGACCTGAAACTTTACAGTAGTGTAGGTTTATATGCACCTAGTATCTGTTTGCGGGGCTTTTATACTTGCAGACCCTTGTTTCTGGTATCCTCCATGGCAGAAAAAATAAATTCATGCAGCAAGATCCAATATGATAAAAAGTTCTGTTAGCAGTCTGAATGTGTTAAATATATCAGTATGTGTCCAAGTCATTAAAATATGACTGTGTAGCTAGGAGACCTCTGTTCATTTTAGTTAATCATCGGTTTTCCAGGAACAGCTCGAACAAACTGCTGCCTCTATTTGGGCAGCTGAAAAAGCAGTGTATGTAGCATTAACTCTGTGTGGGAGAGAGAAATCCAACCAGCATCTTCCTCTGTTACATAGCAAGACCATTTAGAGGCAGAATAGGTCAAAGATATGGGGTGGAGGGCAGAAAGTGTAATTTGTCAAGGAAGTGCAATGGTTGCTAACTTGTGACAGAGGTTTGTAGTGGTACCATTGTTACTATAGCTGTCAGGTACCTGGCATGACCAGTAGGATGAACCTTAAAAAAAAATCTGCCTTCCTTCAACAGTTTTTTTCTGGATCTTAAGAAGTGTTTGGAACTTGAAATGGGGTCTATAAAATTACCATCTTTGTGTTGAAATGAGTTTCAGAAAGGATGAGAATGATTTTAAGTATGAAAGAATTTTTGGCTGTGATCCACTACAGTAAATTGTTGTATTTTTATATGATGAGAAGAAACACTAAGAGATCTTAGTTACATTTCAAAGACACTGTAAGAAGCAATAAGTAGATTTGAAAAACAATTAAAAAATAAATATGTTCCTTTGGTGGATGTTGTGCAGAACACAAGAACACAGAAAAAAATATTCACTGTCTTAGATCCTATGAGGCAACTCAGCTATCAGTCAAGAAAAGAAATTATTTTACTTTCAGTTACGTTTTATTTGTATTTATCATTTTTTAGTCGTGATTTGGAGATTTTGGTTTTTCAGGGAAAAACAAAAAGTGAGAACATGTGAGAGACACAAACCTGCAGATGCCAAGGTCAGTGCAGGAGTGGGAAGAGGTGCTCCAGGCACTGGAGCTGGGATTCCCCTGCAGCCCATGGTACAGACCATGTTGAAGCAGCTGTGCATCTGTAGCCCATGGGGGACCGTGGTGGAGCAGAGATCCACCTACATCCCATGGAGGACTTCAGGCTGAAGCAGGTGGATGACTGAAGGAGGCTGTGACTCTGGGGGAAGCCTGTGCTCAGCAGGCTCCTGGCAGGACCTGTGGACCCATGGAGAGATGAGCCCATGCTGGAGCAGGTTTCCTGGTAGGACTTATGACCCCAGGGGGACCCATACTGAAAGTTCTTGAAGGACTGCACCCTATGGAAGGGACCCACGCTGGAGCAGGGCAGAAGTGTAAGGAGTCCTCCCCCTGAGGAGGAAGGAGTGGCAAAGTGTGATGAACTTACTACAGCCCCCATTCCTCATCTCCCTGTGCTGCTGATGGGGAGAAGATAGAGAAACTGTGAATAAAGTTGAGCTCAGAAAAAGGAAATTATTGGGAAAGGTGTTTTAAGGTATGTGTTTTATACCTCATTATCCTCCTCTTCTGATTGTTAGTAAATTGAGTTAATTTCACCAAGTTGACTCTTTTTTGCCTGTGATGGTGATTTCTGAGTGATCTCTCTAGTCATCTTATACATTAGGTGTCTCAAGAGCTGTTAAAATGAGATCTGAAATTCTGAATCAAACAAAACCAAAACACACACACAAAGCAAACAAAAACCCCCTCCAAAATGCAAAACTAATCTTGAAAGACTAAATTGAATCAATTATCATATTTGAAACTAAATGAAGTCAGTTCCACAGACTTGCTCTTAACTAAAAGCATGCTTTGGGGAATTTTGCATAATTTGAGCAAAACAGTTGCTAAATTTTTTTTTGACTGGAAGGGTTATATAAAATGCATATTTTCTCACTAATGGCACCATTTCTGTCTGGGCTACATTTCGTTTTACCTCTCAGAATAAATAAATTGGAAAGTAAAAATTCCCATTAGTAGTAAAGACCTGTAAAATTTTCAGTTGGAAACTTCTGCATCAGAATACTTTTATGTATAACATCTTGGCAAAAATTCATAAGTGAATAAAACTGATAAAAGCTTTCCGTATAAGTATTTTGGTATGTCTTTTAGGTCCGTTTATAGTTGTAATCTAAAACAATATCAAAATGAAACTTTTTTAACCTTTTCGAATAGAAGCATTACAATGTAGCATTTTTCTGTCTGTTGAGGGAAAAAGCCCCACCATCCCAAGCCCCCAACCTCTGACTTAATTAAAAACCACAGAACCAACAAACTTCAAACTTTACATATATTTAATGTTTCTGCAAGTATTATGATATTTTAGTTTCTTTTTCAAAGTTTGAAATCAGTCTATTGATAATTGTTGCTGCTCACTCTCAATCTTTATTTGGAAATTCCATTTTCTGATTATAGTCAGGGCAGTGTTGGACTACTGACTCCATTTATTTGTTCATTCATGGAGTCTAAATTGCTGGGATCTGTGAATATTGGAGTGATAACCTGAAAGTAATATTGACAGAAAGTAGAGCACAATATTGGTAGGAGTACTAGTGGGGGTGAGCAAAAGCTTATGCTATTTTTAAGTCTGGACACTGGACTGTGGAGAAAGAGGAGAAGAAATAGGAAACTTGAAGTTGTTGTTTAGAAGACTGAAGAGGATAAAAGGTGAGAAAGTACAAAGAGATAAAGGATCAATTGAACACTTTAAAGAACCAGCCAAACATCCTAACAGTTTAAGTGGTTCCCAGGGCATAAGATATGGAACAAGCTCATTTCGTCAATAAAAATAATAAATTCTGGAAAAAAATGGGGGAAGACTGAGGGAAGCGAAAGCATTTATCATCAGTATTACTGAATTCTGTAAGTAATTGCTTTTAGAATAATGAGATTTTTTAGTAATTGTCCATTATTTGAATTAATTTTATTTAACATTTTATTTTTACAACACAAAAAGGTAAAAATAAGACATTGTAAAAAGAACTAAAGTCTAAAAAAACCAAGTATTTCAGGAGGCTATGGAATTTTATGTGTTGGTTTATCACCACTGACAATAGAGAGGTTTATTCTTGTAGCTTAGTTTAGGTCATTATCTGGTGAAGGATCAGAGATAAGAAAAAATCCAACTGAGAGTATTTTGAACTGAACTAAAACAGATGCCTAGCTTTGTATATTTTATTAGTAATCTGGAAAAATCATGCTGCGAACAAAGTCTTCCTTCTGTGACCATACTTCTGCTTTTTTCTCCTGTCAGCCACTGTAGTGGGTTAACTGTGGGTGGACACCAGACACCAAAGCCACTCTAACACTCCTCTCTGCAACTGGACAGGACAGAGAAAATATAGTGAAGGGTTCATGGGTTGAGATAAAAACTGGCAGAGATCACTCACTAAATTAGTTTTACCCATCTCGGGCAAAACAGGCTCTGCTTGGGGATATTAATTGAAATTATTGCTAACAAAATCAGAGCAGGAAAATCAGAAGTAAAATAAATCTAAAAAGCATCTTTCCCCTACCCCTCCCTCCTTCCCAAGCTCTACCTCCTCCTATGCAGCAGTGCAGGGAGACAGGGAATGGGGGTTACAGTCAGTGCATCACAAGTTGTTCCTGCTACTGCTCAGGGAGGAGTCTCCCCCAGCTCCGGCACGGGGTCTCTTTCCCGGGAGAGAGTTCTCCATGAAATTCTCCAACAGAATTCCATCCCATGGGCAACAGTTCTTCAAGAACTGCTGTAAACAGGTTCCACAAGCTGCAGTCCTTCAGGCATAGGCTACTTCAGCAATGGGTCCCCCAGAGGGTCACAAGTCCTATCAAAGAAAATCTGCTCCAGCATGAACTCCTCTCTCCACAGGTCTGCAGGTCCCTGCCAGTGCCCTGGTGCAGCCCGGGGCTCCCACAAGTTCATAGCCTCATCTCAGGCATCCACCTGCTCTGGTGTGGGGCTCCTCCATGGGCTGCAGGTGGACCTCTGCATCCCTGTGGTCCTCCATGGGCTTCAGGGGCACAGCTGCTTCACCATGGGCTGCACCACAGGCTGCAGGGGAATTTCAGCTTCAGTGCCTGGAACACCTTCTCCCCCTCCTTCTCCACTGGCTGGAGTGTCTGAAAGGCTGTCGTTTCCACATGTTCTCACTCTGCTCTTCTCTGGCTGCAATTGCCTCTGTGCAGTAACTTTTTTTTTTTTTTTCCTTCTTCAATACGTTATCACAGAGGTTTTACTACTGTTTCTGATTTGCCCAGCCTTGGTTAGCAGCTCATCCATCTTAAAGCTGCCTGGCATTGGCTTTGCTGGACATGGAGGAAGCTTCTGGCAGCTTCTCACAGAAGCCCCCCTGTACCCCACCCCCACTAACAAAACCTGGCCACGCAAACCCAATACAGCCACTAAACAAGGCAAGTATTTCTTCTCTACAGAAGCAGTTTGGTGTAGTGCAGTAATCCCTTCTCACTGCCCTTCTCGTGTTTCTGAAGAGCTCATCAAACAATTTGTCTGAGATCACACAATACATTTGTAGCTAGCATTTTGTTTCTTTTGTCTGGTAATACTCTTAAGATGTACAGGAATACAGAACAGTGGAGGATTTTTGCTGGGCACACAGATGTCCTATGACTGTATGATGCCTTATGGTGTCCAAAGAATGCATTACATTACTAGTATCTTGGTATCTTGATTCACAAAAATTTATTAGGAGGAAACACCATTGTAAAATATATATTATGCAGATTTATCTATAGAACAAAGAGTTTATAATGTGCACTGGACTCTTTTTTTTTTTTTTAAATTTATTTTACATAGAAAAGGAATCTCTGAGACATCAGCAATACATCTCTGGTGTAAAACTGGTAAAACTAGAAAGTCCTGTTTGAAATTCTGATTTTTTTTATCTGGCAGTCCTACCTGCTGAAACTCTGGGCAGAGCCTGTAGTTGCAGATAAGTTTGTTGGTAGCAGAGTGAAAAGCATAGCTTCTGTTCACAAACAGAACTTTAGCCTTGCTGTTGCAGTAAGAAAACTATTTAAAGTCTTTATAAAACTCCCTCTTGCCTTTTTGCAAGTGATCACTAATGAGAGCCATGACTTTCGACAGTCCATCTTAGATGGTGCAATTCCGCAGGCTATTGATTTCTAAGCATTCAATAAGTAATTTTTAGGGAATTAATAGTGTGAAGATTTTTTTTCACTCTTACATATGGAATACCTCTTCTAGTTTTGCAAGTTATAAATAGCAAAGCAATGTTGTTTTTCACTGAGGAACTGGATCTATTTTGAGTATGTGTTTTGGATATGTAACCAATAATATACACTAAATTAAATTGAACAGGTTTTGAATAAGTTTGTATAATCAATTCTGCATAAGTGAAAACTGAGAAAAAGACAGTTAAATACAGCAGGATTTGATGTTCTAGTAATGATGAAATTATATGACATTTTCTGGTTAAAGAGTTCTTTATTTGGAGCCAGGGCCTTCAGTGGAAAGAAGAATAAATGTATTCAAATTGAGTATTTAAAATACCTAAGTACTCTGTAAAGTTTTCTGCTATACACAGTGATATGAATCTGTATTCGTATATGTATGTAATTTCCAGAATGGAAGAATTTCTAAATCTCTGATTTAGAAATTTCTAAATCTTCTAAAGCCTCTGTTTACACAGAGAAATGTGGTGTAGTTTCAAATCATATGAATTCTCTATTTCAAAGTACTTCTTTTTTATTCTTTTGTTCAGGATATGGTTTAACTATTGGTTTATTAATTACTTAACAAGAAAGATATAGGTAGCTAAATCGGTGTGTGAAGTCCCTTTTTCCCTGGCATTTTCTCTTTAATTCCTCGCCAGCATTACTGTAAGCTAAAGGTTTTCATTTTTCTATTCTTGTCCAAATCAGTGCTTTTTTTCTAGTAAAAGAGGAGAATTGTGGAATCAGATGTTTTAGATTCTCTAGGTTTTTATTTCTATTTACATTATTTTAAGATCTGTGATGGCTCAAAGACCAGATTTTTCTCTACACCTTTGGGCTCTGTAATCTCTTTTAAGAGCAGGATGCTCTTCTTAGCACTGAATGGGTTTTTTTTCCCTTTTTTTTTTTTTTTTCTTTTTTTTTTTTTTTTTTTTATTATGCAGTATGCACTCTGGTTTTCCATTTCATAAAAAAGCATTTAAGATTATTGGTTATTTGCAATGTTGATAATTTTTGTGAGCCTTTTAGTATTCTCATGCTGCAGTATCACCCTTCAGTATCATTGCTGTAATCTTGAGAAAGGTTTGGTTTCTTTATTTCTGTACTATTAACTAAGTTGTTTACAGATGAAGTTTTTTAGTCTGGACAACTCCCAAATGTTTGAAATTTCCACACTGAGTTCAGGCTCTGCACTTGCCAGCTGAGGAAGATTATGGAAAAAGTCTGCCTGGAGTCTGTCCAGTTCACTGATCACAGAATTTTGAGGTACACAAATGCTAAAAAGGGTTTTGAAAGACTCAGAGAATTTTCAGTCAAATTTGCATTGGGTTGCTGCTGAATGCAATCAACAAGCTTCTCACTCCATTTGCGGTTCGATATGCTTGCACCTAAACAAGAGCAATATATGAAAAGATAAAATGTGATTTTCATATTGCTCATTGGCCCTGAGTACCTATATATGCCTTTCACAAACTGGTAATTGGTAATAAATGGTATTTGCTTTAACTAATTCCTACTTTAACAAGTTGCTGTCTGAATTTAAAGCATTGATTATGCAGACAGAGCATTTGTAATGAAACAGAGATAGCGCCTGAATAGGATAAGTAACAAGCTTTTTATCTGGGCATTCTTACAAAATAAATAAAAGATTAACTTATTGTGTTCTACTAAGCTTATTGCTTGCTATTTTTCATGGTATTATTTAAAATATGCTGGGTCTTTGGTGGCTTGCTTTTGAGCAGTTATTTACTGACTTGCTAAGTGACAGATATATGGAGTTAGAGGGTAGAAAGTGTTGCTTTTAAATGGCTAGCCAGGAAAGAAAGCAAAATTTGTGGCAAACACTGCCTAGCAATTCAAGAAGAAAATAGACTAAGCTTATTACAGTCCAATCTTACTTCGCAGGACCAGCATAAATTCATTGGGGTATTTTTTCTGACCTGGAAAAGACAGCATTTTGAATTGCCAAAAAGATTCAGGACTAGTATCGTGTCTGTTCAAATGTAAGCTGACCTAGACCTATCTTCTGAAATAACAAACAATATGAAGTCATTAAGATCTGCTCAATCCTGTTAGTTTCCTTTCTCAGAATTGCTGTTGTTGTCACTTCTAAATTCCCCAGAGGACACAAAAAATGGGTTTAAAGCTATCAACCTCATTTATTAGGCATTAATTTATTTCTTGTAAATTACTTGACATTCTAATTCTCCAGCAATAAAACTAAAGAAATCTGTGTATGGCTACAGTCAAACTAAATGGAAAAAAACCAAAAAGCTGAAAAAGCTGCCCACTGCCTATTCTAATGAACTTAGCTTTATCATTAGAGTTTTATGGGAAAGCATCTGTTAATCAACCAAAGATGTGGAAATAAACTTGGATTTCTGATCAAAATGGTTGGAGTCCAGATTAGATAGGAACACATAAGCAAATTATGTCACTCACAGAATGAATGTGTTTGTTTTGTCCAGGAAGAAATATCTGGCATAGAGTACTTGACAATGTAACAAGATTAGTATAACAGAATTAAGCAAATGTTTCTTTCTAAACCACCAATTCATAACTGTTTCTGGTGAGGAATCATGTTTAATAACATTTTGCAGGTTCAGTTTCCTATAGACAGGCTCATGCAAATTGTAACCTTTGCAGCATAAAAATAACAATATCAATTAATTTAAATCAAGTGATAATTTTTCACTGTCCAACTTAATGTTACAAAAGTGAATTTACTTATTTAAAAGAAGTTTAAGTGAAGTAAAGTTACTTAATTTTAAATGACACCTCATTCTCTTAAGTTAGTACCTGTACATGAGGAGGTGGTGGGGCAGTGAGATACAGAAGTAGCTTCGTTGGTTCCCTGTGAAATTATCTGTGTGCCACCTTCAATTATGCAGGATTGCAGCTACTTAAAGGAGTGCTGTGAAGCCTAGTGATTCTTGTGACAGAAAGATGGACCAGCCCTTCCTCCTTAAACCTGTGTTGAGCCCTGTACAGTGACTGCAGGAGACTATGTGGAACACTTCTGGACAAAACATAATTCAAAAGTAAATTGCTAGCATATCTCAAATTTATTTATTTATTTTTTTATGACTGAATTTCATTCTGATTTTTAAGAATTATTATGTTTATGCACTTGTCAATTTTTTCCCCAGCACTGGGAATGTAGACTGCACTTTCTTACAGGTCTTTCAATATCATTTTTTTAATGTAGTACCTACTGAATTCAAACCTTGGTTCTGTATGGATTGAAAAAAAAAACCTGTTGTATTTTTACTGTAAATAAACAGCATTTCTTATGTGCTCCTTAATATTTATATTTCAATAGGATCTATATAAAATGAGATTGTTTTGAATTAGTTTATAATATTGTTTCAGCTGCTGGACTAAAATAGCTCTTCTATTGCTCTTCTATTGATTATGTAAACTGATTTGTATGTATCTAGTTGAGGAAAAGAAACCAGCCTCATCTGTGAAATCCATAATTTTCAGCACTACAAGTCATATATAATCTTAAAGCTTTCATTTGAATCCATCTCATTACATATTTGTAAAAGAAGAGGGTATCATCTGTGTTGAGAAATACTTGGAAACTCTAGCATGGTTTCCTAGTTTCCTCAAGGACTAGTGACAGGCTAGTCAGGCTGTCCTGACACTTTTTCTTATTTTCCACTGCAACACTGAACTGAGTAACTTTGAACTAGGAATAGATGCCTATATAATGAAAAAAAATTATATTTTCTCCTGTTTCTTTTTTTTTCCTTTTAGATATAGATGTCATTGTCTTTGCAGGCTGAATTCACTTTGTATTAGTATGTCTTCTGGTTAAAAAGTAGGTTTTGTAATTTTTCAGTGTGGAAATAATCACAATTCATTACAAATTAAGTCAATTAGAGTTTTATTTTTCTTTCCTGGGTGGTATAAAATGAATGTGAATTTGAGGAAGTGAACTAGAGTAGGCACTCAGATTCTGAGTGGAAAGACAGGATTGCTTTTTATGTTTCTCTCCCAATGTAGTAGGATTTTTATATCTTGTACTTCTAGTGATGAAAACGGGGAAAGGATGCATTGATTTACTTGTATCAGATTCTGGAAGCTGTGATGAAGTCAACACGTGGTCACATCTTATCAACATGGAGTTTCTCTTGTGGTTTACAGACTGTCAGGAGCTAGCCACCCCTTGCCACCCCACTGTGACATGGATTCGTGCAGCTCCGAGGAATTCTACCAGGCTGTTCACCATGCAGAGCAAACCTTCAGGAAGATGGAGAGCTACTTGAAGCAGCAGCAGCTCTGTGACGTTATCCTGATTGCTGGGGATCGCAAGATACCTGCACACAGGTAGGAGACAAGCATGAAATACTGAAATTACAAAAATAAATGTTTTGGGTATGCGTATTTCTTAGAACAGTGTTTCCTGTTGCCCCTTATGCTTCTTCCCTCTTGCTTTAAACACAAGTGTAAGTGGCTGAAAAAAGTGAATTTGAAAGTTGGGGCTTTGAAGGTGAGGTTTTTTGGTAGAGATTTCAGAAGTTCAAGTAGCACTCAACTAGCAAACTGGTGGCGAGTGTGACAAACAATTCTCCCTGCTGTGATGCTGTTCTTATGTGAAGAGAATGGAAGTTTCTGAAATGGGATGCTGTATAGCTGCACTGAACACAGCATCATTTCTAGCTGAAGATCCTGATCCTCTGATAAGTCTGTTGTACAGAGTCTTTCAGAAACTTATAGTAGAATACTGAACACAATCTTCCCATGACTTGTGCCTTCCAATGAACTGAAAAATATCTTAATTTTAATAATATTTATTGGTATAAAACTTACAATTACATTATAATTGCTAAAATTCTGTAAGATTGTATGGTATTAAAGCAGCCAGTATTTATGAAACTATACTTGGTTTTGGATAACAACTAGACCTTAAAATAGTTAGTCGTTATTGAGATTTTGGTCTCAGCAATAGTCTTTCATTTAATGCATGCAAATAAAAATCTGATCCTAGAGTTTAGATTAAAATACAGGGAATAATTCAGAACTTCCAGGTGAGCAAGTATTTTTGCATCCGAACTCTGCTTAAGGCTGCAAACCAAGGCTAATCTATTCCCTGCTTGTGTCCTGATTTCTCTGCTGAGATACTAAATTCAGAGCCAGATTATGGTTCCCCAGCAGGAAGTCAGAAAAGCAGCCAGTGCATTTTTGAACTCATAAATTAACTTCCTGGTGCAGAGGAATACTATAAGGTCATCCTGGCAACTTGGAACTTACAAAGTTCCTTTTCCCCTAAGTGAATATGGAAATAGAGACTATTCCTGTTAAACAAAGAAGCTGGTAAGTAAGTAAGCAGTAAGTAAGAGAAAAAAGGTGCAATATACGAGACTGCAAAGCCAAAGTTATTGTCCAAAAGCTAAGGAGTAAAACCAGACAGAACCCTCATTAAAATATTTAAATAATGGGGTTTTTAAATTAGTTTAGTTCAGTTTACCTACTATTTTTAATACAGCTGTTCGTATGTGGATGCACACCTTTTAGTAGTAAATTTAATTTCACATTTGTCTGTCACTATACATTTATACTGTAGAATTTCAATTGTACAGTATATATAAATCCTTCCTGAGCTGGAAAAATGCCCTAATAAGAAAACTGACCATGAAAAATAGCCATAGTATTATTTAGATTTTCTAATAAACCTTCAGACACCTTTGCATTTAATTTTCTGCTTCTCTGTGGTCTGCAGTCAAAAGTCCAAATCTCAAATACCTGGAAAAGTTCTTTTAATAGTGTTTATTCTATGTTGTTTTAGACAAGTGTGGCTGGACAAGCAGAGAGAGCTGCTTATTTTACTGTGGTCATTACAATCCTAGAAATTACAGATTCAACTCTCCCTGCTCAAAACAGGGTCAAAAGCAAGGTTAGATTAGACCATTGAGGTCATACCCAGTTAGTTTTTAAATATCATCTCTTGTGGCGGTTCCTCTCTTGTTAGCCTGTTCCAGACTGTATTATCCTCACTGTTGTTAGTGATCCAGCATGTGTGTTCCATAGGTACCTACATCTTTCTTCTTGAGAATAGACATAGAAATTGACTTTCTCAGTCTTTGAAACCTCCTCCAATTCCACGATCGATTACAGATAGGACAGAGTGGCCTTTCAGTGACATTGTAGAGCTTCTTCTAGTATTATACTTTAAACTTATCCTCAAAACAGACCATGCTAAAAAATACCAAAAGTCAAACCAAGCCAAATAAAGCTTTTTAGAGAAGTGCACAAAATCTTTCAGAAGTTTTGCATTTGGTTCCAAAGTATTTACAGAAACCCTTCTTTACTATCAAATCCCTTGCTGACTTTATGTGTACCTGACCTTTGGGCCTCTCTAATTCCATTTTTGTGTGTTGGGACAATGTTTCTATATGTCTCCCATGTCATTCATCTCTGCTTTCATTTTCCATGCACTCCTGTTGTGCATTTGAATTTCATCAAGGGGCACTTCTGAAGTCCAGGCTTCTAAGTTGCTGTTCCTTTCACTAACTTCTCTCAGGCTCCAATGTGTAAAATTTCATTGTCTCATGGTCACTGCGGCCAAGTTTGCCAACATATTTCACAGGTCCTTTTTTTCATGCCCAGACCTGTCAGGAGCAGATACAGTGAAGCGTCTCTGCTAATTAAGGTTTTTTGCAGTTTAGGCCAGGTAATATATACCTTGCATTGCTGAGAACATTTAAAAAGCCTGCTTGCAGAGGGCAATGCATGATCAGTGTTTGTGGAGTTTTTAAATTGTAGGTAGGAGCTTGGTAGAATATCCTCTGTATAAGTTCATAAAATCTGATCCTAGATAAAAGGAATCCTCTTTTAAAATCCACTTAGAACATACTACAAGCTGTAGCTTATACTGAGTATGTAACAAATTAAGAAATACAAAATACTCAAAATTATTGCTAAAAAATAATGACCCTCATGTATTTTCTCTAATTTTAATAGAATAACATTATAAAATGCTATAGTTTTAATATACTGCAACAATGTACAATAAGAATAACTTTCAGAAAACCAGGGGAACGCTTTCTACATCCTTCAATAACAAGTATGAAAATTGTATTTTTCTTTATTTTTCTCTGATTTAGAACAAAGTAAAACAAAACAACAGTGTGAAAACCAAGCATAGAAAAATATTTTATGTAGTCTTAATATATCTAAATCTATGAAAGTAAAACTTCAGTTAAGAAATACCAGTATATTGCATCAAATGAAGTTAAGGACAACAAAAATAGTTACACTGCCTTTGGTTATTGTGCGTCTCAGAAATATCTCCTGAATGGTATCCGTATAATTTCTAGCTTCATTCCTGATACTGCTTGCTCTTTGTTCCCCACTTGACCAGTCTTTATTATGCTATTTGATGATCTGTTTAGATAACTTTTTCTCTAGAGGAGAAGCTATTGCTGTGCCATAAGATTTCTAAAGCCTGATACTTTTGTAGGAAGAATGTCAGGTAAGCTCTGATCCTAGCCTGAATGCCCCCAAGTTAATTTTTGTCATTAGTGTTGAAGGGTTTCCCTTCACGGGTTTATTTTTCTTTTTTTTTTCTTTTTTTTTTTTTGGTTACATTTTTATTTCTCACAAAAAAAAAAAAAAAAGGGAGAAAGGCAGATTACAAAGTATTATGACAGCTTTTCATTGTTTGGTTGTCTCAAGCAGCTTTAAAGTTGCAATGTGCCTAAATTTTTTTGTTAGTGCCTGAAAATTACATTTGTCTAATCTAATATTCCATTTAACAGGTTGAAGACGTAATATTTTGCATGGAGGAATAGTAAAAGGAAGTACAAACCAACCAAGTATTGTAGTGATGAACCAGAAAAGGTTCTGAGAAAGTAGGAAGACCTTTTAGTAGGCATTTCAGTGGGGAAAGTGACTGACATTTAAATAAATTTCAAAAACTTAGTAAACCTCTTTTTTTTGTTATATTGTTATACCATGTATAAATAACAATTAAATATGAAAATGTAAGTACCTTAAAAAGAGAAAGAATGCTAAAATAATAATTTCCCTTCCCTTAATTTAAGCTGTTGCACAATTAACAATCCATCCTAATTTATTATGAATATGGAGTTTGTAGTTTTTCTGCTCATTCTGGAGAAGCATTCTCATTTTCTGTACCTGCCATTTAGAATATAACCTTTTTCAGACAAGAAACATACTGTAGCTTTACACTGCTTGGAATAGGATGAACTTGGGCATTGCTGCTACAAAACAAACAAAGGAGTAAAACCAACCCACTGTTATTGACACCTCCTTCTCTCCAGTTCACAATCAGCCAAATGCAGTTGTATCTAGAAATCTAGACTGCAGTTAGAAAGTGTCATCTAAACCAGAAAAATAATGGGAAGTAAATATTATTCAGACCTATGGTGACATGATCAGAGAACCAGTTGTTTCCATGGTAAATGAAAATTTGTTAATCAAGCAATAATCCCATGGGTCAACATAAAACTAAGAATATGTGTTTGCCATCAATTATTTGGTTGTTTTGACTGAAGGCAGCTTACATAAATTACACTGGTTTTTGATACTGTACTTGAAATACTATATTCTACAGCTGCTGAAGGAACATCAAAAATGCTGCAAAGAAAAGAGCTAAAGTAACTGCAAATGATAGGTAGACCTTTAATATTTGCACTGGAGGCTTCACTAAAATTTCCATCTAGGACTGCATAAATGTTAGAGGCATCTCTAAATTCAGACTGTAGTTTAAGACATTTTGACTAGTAATGCTGCACAAAAGCATATGGGCACTCGATGCTGAAGGGAAACAAAAAAAGAACAAATGTGAAATAAGGATAGAATTTGCGTACCCCTATCCAACTGACAGCGATTGAAACACACGGACCAAGCATCGATGATGCAAGGACTTTTATTAAAAAGAGGCACAGATATTTATACTGTTTAAGCGTCCCTATAACAATTTCCATTTGTTCTGTCTACATGCTAGCTAATGCATAGCAAGCTATAATGCTACTTCTTCTTTTGCGTACTTGCTTATCTTGCTGCAGGATGTTCTGCAGTCTTCACCAGGGTGTTCTGTTCTATGCAAAAGGATGTGATTTTTGCAGTTTCTTCTATCTGCATCTTTCTCATAGCTCCTGTTGTACCATTTTTAACAAGCTAGCTGCGCTGTTCATCTTTAACCCATTCTGTTAAACATCCAGTTAAAACAGAACACTCCCATATAGCAGAGACTGGATTCGATAAAACAAAAAATCCAGTAAAAAGAGAAAATGCAAAGAAGATGTACAAGGAGAGTTACATCTTCAGCTTACAATTCTGACTTCCGTTGCACTTGTTGAGACACCAAGAAATCTACTTTTGTTGTTGTTATAATATAGTCAAGTATAGTTGATTGTATAAGGAGAAATCCAAGTTTTTATTTTCTGTTTTCTCTTAATAGCAAAGAAACGTAGACTTTTTTTTCTTTCCAATATTCAAGATAAGGATCACAGGGGACTCTTACCATGGCAGAAGAGGTAGTACAGAACTATTGGAAGATTACCAATAGCATATAAAACAAAGAAATACTTTAGTAAGGTTAGTCAAATCTTTCTACAAGTATTTGAATGAAAAGTGGAGATAAATTTAATGAAATTCCTTCAACAAAATGCAATTAGCTTTGTCTGTTTCAGTTCTCTAAGGGGTGGTAACAACTTTTTCATTGCACTTTGAGTGCTACTATAGAGAGACAAAGTTAAAAAAAAATAGTAAAATGAGGAAAAGTTAATGGAGAAAGTTTAGCTGACTAAAGGCAAGATGAAAGAATAAAGAACCAGTCCAAATGAAAGGAGAACTAGGCAGAGAAGCAAGGAAAGCATAGAAGCAGGGAGTGAAAGAGGAAAAATGTACATTATATAGTCTGAAGACTTATTTTCTGGCACTAGTCAGTAATAGTTGCACGTGGAAAACACAGAGTAAAAGCAGTACCACAGCCCTACATTACTCCCAGATATCCGTAAGGTTTGGGGTATTTCCAACAAACATTGCATCTGAACTGTATTGTTTAGCACAACCCACTGTCCATGAGTTTAAAACCAGTTCATTCAAGTAATATGGTTGGGACAGAACAACAACTGGGACGGAAGAACAGCAAAAGCAAAAATTCCTGCTATCAGAGGGAAAGCAGCAAGGCAATTTAGATAAGTTTTTAATATTACCCTTGATTGATAATCTTGATATGGGGGTTTGGGTTGCTGGCAAGTTGAATATGAGTCAACAGTGCCCTGGCAGCAAAGGGCCAACCGTGCCCTGGGGTGTACCAGGCACAACATCACCAGCCCATCAAGGGGTGATTGTCCCTCTCTGCTCTGTGCTGGTATGGCCTCACCTCCAATATTGTGTGCAGTTTTGGGAGCCACAATATAAGGACATCAAACTGTTGGAGTGTGTCCAGAGGAGGGCATCCAAGGTGGTGAAAGGTTTTGAAGGAAAAAATGTACAAGGAGAGCAGCTGAGGTCACTTGGCTTGTTCATCTGACAGAAGAGAAGGCTGAGAGATGACCTCATCACAGACTACAGCTTCTTTGAAGGGAGCAGCTGAGGGGGAGGTGCTGATCTCATTTCTCTGGTGACCAGTGACAGGACCCAACGAAATGGAATGAAGTCAGGGCAAGTTCAGATTGGGTATTAGAAAAAGATTGTTCAGCAGAAGGGTGGTAAGTCACTTCAACAGGCTTCCCAGGGCAGTGGTCGAGTTCAAGGAGCATCTGGATCATGTGCTTAATCACATGATTTATTTTTGTTTTAGGAGCCTTAAGGGTCCTTTCCAACTACAGATATTTTATTACTGTATTAAACCAGAATACTAATGCTATTACTTTATGGACTGAAAGTAGGTGCAGTAACTGAAATGGACTTTGAAGGGTAAAAGAAACAAGGATGAGGTGTCTTAAGAAAGTAAAAAGAATTGTTCAGCCAACTAATCTCTCCTGAGACACCTTCAGTGACCTGTCTGGCTTCTATCATGTGGTCCAGAAGGGTGCAAGGTTTTTATAGGTCAGCTTTAAACCTGAATAAAAAATTGGTTCTGACCCCAAAGTTTAGGGGATCGATTCCTGTTTCAAATTGTATTATTAAAAAAATGAAAATGAGGGAGAGGCTAAATGATAAGAATATGAAAATAAAACAAAAAAAAATTAGGGTAGATGAGAAAATTACATATAAGAATTACTTGGATCAGGAAGATGTGACAGCCCACCATCAAAAAAGGGATTGAAAATCACACACAAGAATTTGAACAAACGAAGCTCTATGAAGGAGTGGATTGTGAAGATCAATTAATAATGATGCTCTATTGCATCATTTTATGCAAACAAGTTCCAGAATAAAAGAAAAGGATGACAAATGGACTTTAAAAAATCTAGATACTTAAGCAGTCACTTATTCTAATGACTTCACAGATCTATCTCTATACTTTCATCAAACCTAGTGTCTGTGTTTCTGACATTTCTGCTAATAGTTCAAAGATGACAAAATGGAACTTTCCCTTTTCCTGGAAGCTTTTTTCCTCTTTTTCATATGGAGATACAATGAATGAATTAAATCATTAAGTCCACGAATTGAGTATCACAGTTGATTGTACTGTCTTTCTGCAATCAAATATGTGTGCTCTGTCTGAATATATGTGTTTTCTTCTGGAGAAAAACACTGAGCTCTAATTTATATTTGGATCATAATGGATCTTCATCAGCTCTTTTCTTCTTCACTGTGACATTTTTCCTGTTCTGCCCATTCCCAAAGATTGAGAAAATACTTAGATTCATGTGTCTTCTTTTATTTATTTTTTTTTTTCTTTCATATTTCTACTGCTTCAAAACAGTATGGCGTTAAAAATACCAGCTGCAGTATCTGGTATCTTCAGAATTTACACAAGAACACGAACACATTGATGAAGTGTTTTGGAATATGACTTTGTTATCAAATCCATCAACTGAGATATGTGCATTAGTTGCAGTTTCTGAAGAAAACATTGTGTGTTTGGTGGAAATGATAATGGCGGATTTGTTTACCATTCCTAAAAACATTGTGACAACATAAGAGATAAAATGAGATGTTACACTGTGTTTCAGTTTGTACAGTAGAAGAGATAGAGGCATTTACTGTATTTGCAATTAAGTTTCTGAGAGACAATGAAAGACTTAAAAGAAGGCAAATTAAAGAAAGTTAACAATGTAAACTCAAAAGGCATGGCTCTCAAGGTAAAGAGAGAACATCACTTAGTGTAGATTATTGGTGTCTCTTATAGCTGTATGTTATAGAAATAATATTAAAGAAAGCTGTGTTTGAGTAAAGAGAAAAAAGCACTTTCTTGTTTCAGAGTTAATAAATTCTCTTCAAAATTCCATCTCCCTCTCTATTTGGCTTCTTTGGAGATATTATAATTATAATCATAGTTTTTATTATTATTATTAATCATCAATATGTAGTTCTCAAAAAAATTGCCATGGCAATCAGCAAAGATAATTGCTACCAGTAGTAGTCCAAAACAGCTGACCTGTTCCACAGCTTGCTCCTATGCTGTGTTTTATTCAGAAAAGATGCCAGTCTTGATTGTACTGTCCAGATTTTTCTGATTATTTCAAGTGCATGCATGGATATTCCTTAGAATATGTTCTGCAAGCTTTAAAATTTATGAAATCATGGAGCCTTCTGTATGCAGACAGCAAAAGTTTAACTCCTGCAAGAAGACCTGTGGGGCAGCTGTCAGTACAGAGCTATCTGTAGAGCTTTACTATTAGTAGACACACAGAGTGTCAGCTGATGTCCCCTACAGAGCAACTAATCACTTTTAAAAGCAATGAGTCATAGGGTTGGAAGGGACTGTAAAGATCATCTTGTTCCAGTCCCCCTGCCTTGGGACACCTTTCACTAGACCAGGTTTTTCAGAGCTCCATCCAGCTTGGCCTTAAACACCTCCAGGGATGAGGCATACACAGCTTCTCTGGGCAACCTGTTCCAATGCTTCACCACCTTCACAGTAACAAATTTCTTCCTAATATCTAATTTAAACCTACTCTCTTTCACTTTGAAGCCATTTCCCCTTGTCCTATCACTACAAGACCATATAAAGAATCCCTCTCCACCTTTCTTGTAGGCTCCTCCAGGTACTGAAAGGCAGTAGTTAAGTTTACCCCTAAGTCTTCTCTTTTCTAGGCTGAAAAAGCCAAATTCTCTCAATCTTTCTGGAGAGGTGCTCCACCCGTCCAATCATCTTGGTGGCCCTGGACTTGTTTTAACAGGTCAATGTCCTTTCTGTGCTGTGAATCATACCACTATTCAGTGAAAGTGAGATTTGATTTATTTCACAATTCAGAGTTTAAAACCGCAACTTTTTGAAAGAAATAATACTTATGAATGCATATATGTGAGTCTATAGATATATATGTATGCATACTATCACAATGCTATCTGTCAAAAAGGAAATGAAAATGTCATGTGGAAAAATTCTAAATATTGCCATTTTTTTCCCAGAATCTTTGTAAATGAAAGCTGTTCTTATGCAGTGCTCCAGGTGAGGTCTCACCAGAGCAGAGTTGAGGGGCAGAATCCCCTCCCTCATCTTGCTGGTCACTACTGTTTTAATGCAGCCCAGGACACATTTGGCTTTCTGGGCTGCAAGCACACATTGTCGGGTCATGTCCAGCCTCTCATCCACCAGCATCACCAAGACCATCTCAGCAAGGCTGCTCTCTATCCATTCATCCCTCAGCCTGGATTGATGCCGGGGGTTGCCCCAATGCAGGTGCAGCACCTTGCACTTGGTCTTATTAAATCTCATGAGATTCCCATGGACCTGGTTCTTGAGACTATTCAGCTCGTATGTGTACTAGCATAATATATGTGGAAAAAAAGTCGTGTCTTGCCTATGAGTTTTCAGTCTAAATAACAGCTGATGTTCTACTCAGTTGGCAGTAAAATACTGTAAGAGTTTTCTCAAAGATTTTAAGTGATCAAGGTTTGTTTGCTTCTTTTAATTAATAAATGCACCATCGGTGTTTAGGCAATTCTGTATCAAAGGTGTATATGAAAACAGTTGTGAAAATGGCAAAGAAATACTCTATAATAAACTAAAATAAAATCTGCATATTCTGGGAAAAAAGTCACAACCCTAATCAGTCATATGGATTGCTTATAAAAGAAACCAGAAATTCAGCAGGCTGATATTAGTTGTAAAGGTAAAGAAGTCCCTTAATCTGGAGAAAATCTTTCTGGGTTCACAAATTTTAAGCCATGAGTTGCCTGCTATGAGTCTCAAGGATGAAAGAGTTTATTATAGATTCTCACTGCCAGATCAGTAGTTGAAAAAGGTGACATCCTGAGACACCTTTCTTGATTAATAGGTCAACATGCCTGTAAACCAAGATTTAGGGCTGTTTGGGGCCTTCTGATCTACAAAAAGCAGCCGATCATTACAGATTAATTGATCTCTTTGATTTCTCACTTTTGATCTTCTATCTCAACCCTGGAACACAATAAAGATTTACAAAAGGTGTCACCTCTCAGAATTAAGTGTAATTAGCAAGTTCCTCTCACTTCAGTTCAATTTGTGGAGCACTTCCCAAGGCAAAAGTTAGTCTCTTGAAATCAGTTAACTTCTTTTGGTTATAGTAAGTTGGTGAAATAGCTGATTCAGTATTTCTGTTACCTATCGATTAACATAAGTCACTTAAAGAAACCAATCCTCTTTCTTTATCACTCTGTTCAAAAGCTTGTCTTGCTTCTGTAGGTGAGCTGCTACATCACAGAACCTTTCTGCTCATTTAAGCCATCTTCTTTGATAGGTGTTGCAAACCAGTAGGGATGAACCTCTAAGAAAAATGGGTAATGCTGAGGACCTGATATCTGTGTTGTTTTTTTTTTTTCCCACTTTGGACTAGATCTTGTGTGTTCCTGTAGACTTAATGCTGCTTTGCAGCTGAAATCCATTAGATAACTTCTTTGACTTTCCTCACCCAAACTGTGGAAAATCACATATTTTTATAGAAGTTTGTCAGAGATATTTGATCCTTCTCTTATTTATTTTCTGTCCTCCCTCTGTTGTTTTTTGTTTGTATGTTTTATATTTGACAATATATACACAGCAAAATTATATAATAAATAACAGCTGAACATAAATTACACGAATTAAAAATATAAGATACTACTGTTGGAAAATATTTCCATTGATTATTAACTGGTGTATAAAAATTTCTGTTCATTCATTTGTCCATGTTTTTGGATGCAGCCAAGTGTTTTGGCCTTGCTTTTAGCAAGTGACCAAGTTGAATACTTGGTAGTTGAATTTAAATGATGGCTAGTAAATCTGAAGCAACACCTAATGGAAAATGGTCTTGAATGAAAATCTCAATCACATACCTGAATTACATCTCTGCTATCTGTGGGAGTTTTATCTCATAGAACATCATCAGTATTTAATGTTTTTTTTCCCTTTCTGTGATTTTTGTGATGCTTTTATTAAAGCATCTATTAACAATAAAGTTACTTATTTATAAGTGGTCAGAAAAAGTGTTAGAAGAAGATTTACAAAGATAATAAATAAGATATAAATAAGATAAAATAGGATAGATAAATGAACATAGAATGTAAATGTTTCTCAATGGTGAAAAAACAGTAAATTAGTAAATTCTGATGGCAGCACCAAAGTATATTTCTAAGGTCATCTTTTTGTAGTCATCTATTGTCTTTTAGTCATTACATAAACATAAATGTGAACTGTTTATGAATTAGGATGTTTACTTCTAAAATTCAAGATTGCTAGAGTTGAGCACAACATGAAAAGTGATAAAACTACTACATCTATTTAGTCATTTCCCATCATTAGAGGCAAAGATCATATATATGTCTTCAAGCTGCCGTACTTGCTGGTAAAATATAGTAGCTTAAAGCACTGTAAAATTATGAAGCCAATTCAAGCTGTCATATTTTACTTAGCTATTGGGATGAGCTAAGAGAGCAAAGGCAATCAATTACCATGGTGGCTGATAAGAATTAACTTGTTTATCCTCACTACTTTTTTTTTATAATTATTTGCCGTGAAAAAAATAGCTAACAATATACAAAAAGGCTAAATGTTTTTCTCTTGCTTTCCAAGTTCTCCAGTAGTGATTGTTTTGGTTTTTGTTAAAGTGTTTGTATATCATGTTTTCAAATAATCCATAAATGTGACCATCTTTATGGAAGCACATGGTACACTATTTATAGCTGTACCACATTGCTATCTCAAGATCATCTGTGAATATTCAGTCCTAATAAGATCAAAATGTCACTGCAGATGGTATTTGGAAGAACGCCTTAACTTAAAGCCCCAGTAATTACAATCATACCTGATACTTGCTGTGGTATTGATTTATGTAGATCAGATCCCTAAACAGCAAGCTATGCACATTTTTTAGGTATTTTCAATTTTCCTTGGACATGTTTATTAACCAAACCACACTATTAGTCAGTATTATTTATTATATATTTTTAGTAAGTAGCATGCTAAGCTACTAACGGTTTAGTGGAAAGTTTATAGATTGTCTAAAGTCACATGCTATTCTTACAGTTTTTAACAAATAAGCCTTTAATAACAAGGAAGAGTACCCCTGGAGTATGAAATGCATGTCATTAATAAGTTGTCTTTGATACTGAGAGATCATCGTGCTAACAGTCGGGACATCTGCATGATTGGAAGATTATCAGAAAGACTGAGTGCTAATTTCTGTGTCTGTTTTATAGTCATATGCTAAATTACCACTTGCTTCATATCACAGGAGGCAAAGCCAAATTAGAATTAAATGTCATGCTGTGTTTTGCTGCCAATGTTCATTAATAATACATTGCTCCTAATAATTTTTAATTATTACAAAAATAATTTTTTAAGAAGTTTACTTATATGTGAACTTTCTAATACATATATCCAAGCAAATTACACCAGTTTCTAACTTCTTTTGCAGACTTGTCCTCAGTTCTGTCTCTGACTACTTTGCTGCCATGTTTACAAGTGATGTTTGTGAAGCCAAGCAAGAAGAGATCAAAATGGAAGGCATAGACCCCAATGCACTGTGGGATCTTGTTCAGTTTGCATATACAGGTATTGTACTGCACACATTGTACTTCCTATAGAGACAGATGGTGATCTTTTTGTTTGCTATGTTCCAATGCATTGTGGTTTTGTTTAAATATTTTTCTTTTTAATCTTAATCCTCCAAACTGTTTATTTACCATTTCTAGGGTTGAATTCAGATTGTTATCTCTTATCTCCAAACTATTAAATATTTCAGACTTGTCAAGTTAAATAGACAGTCAAGAAAATTATGTATTTTTCTTGGTTTTCAAATACTGAAAAAGAGTGCCTCATGCTCACATAATTCAAATTACATAAGATCACTGAAGGAACAGTTGTATTTTTTGAAGAATAATCCTATGTTGCTGTCTTAATCAAATGTCAGTTTAAATAATTGCATAAATATTTAAAAATTTGAAAGACTTGAAAGAAAAAAAAATTGAAATTTAAATAAGAAAATGTTGTAAAAGGTTTTATTATGAGCCGGATGTTTTCACTTTCATTTCCTTTCATAGGCTGGTACTCTGTTTTGAAGTGTAAACTTACGAATAACTCACAATTCAGAGTTAATAACTCAGAGCTCTCTTCTGAATAGTTTTTACATTTTAATGCATTATAGATTTGGGATTTATATTTCTTAAGCAACTTGTTATGCACAATGTAATTGAAGTGCACTAATATGAGAGAAAGAATGCTAATGTTACAAAATAAGGTAATTAAAAGAGCGGAAATCCCTATAAGATTTGTCTTCCATTGCCTTGGATCATGTAAGTATAAAATATATACTTTTTTCTATTTGTTTCCTAAAAGACATCCTTATATTGTTTAAATTAACTATATTTTATCATGATGATTCTATTGTATATTTGATTTAGATTCAATTTTAAATGGATACCCCAAACCCTGCAGTTTTAATCTTCTCTAAATACACATTTAATAATTTAATCACAAATTGCTGTTCACTTTGATACATTTAATCAGGATATGGGCTGGGTTTTTTATGACATAATAGCTTTACCATCTTAGTAGAAAACAGAAACGGCAAATAAACGTTATTTAAGATAAAAATACTCTTTTTGAGAATAATGTTTGAGAAATACATGTTCTAGGAATGTAAGACCATGATTTATGTAGTACTCTACATGTTCAAAGGGTAGCACCTACTCCTGTCAGCTGTGGCTTTGCCACTCAGGAATGTGCATCATCCAGAGGGTTTCAAGCTAGGGATCCATGAAATGAAGCAGTTCTTATGAAGCATAAGAAGAATACAATCTGATTCCTTGGTGAATGAATAGCACAGGAATACTGGGGCAAAATCAAGAATACCTTGGCACAGAACAGCAAAAAAACACTACTGGTAATGTTAAATCACTTTGTAAGGGAAAGGTAAAAGAAAGAGGAGGTAAGAGAAGGAACAGTGTTGTTCCTCTGGGAACAAAACTGTGGAAATCCTCAATGTATGGTTCTTTTGTCTCAGTTTTCACTAAAATATCACATTGAAAGATACAACAGAGTTGTAATTGACAACAAAAGATAGCACATAAGTGTAGATTAAGGAAAGAAGGAGATTCAGGAGAAAGGGGAAAAAAAGATAAACATTTTCAAGATGAATGAAGCTATCTCAGGACTTTATGGTTATCTCTGAGAACTTTGGAGACTGTGAGGCAATAAAAAAGTAGAAGAACCAAACCTCTGCTTTCCAAAAACATTTAATATTTTCAGCTCCTTTATGCTCCTTGATTTCTCTATGCCATGTACTCTGTTCATTATATGAGGTGTAAAACTTGAAAGTTTCTTTTTGGTGTAAGGTAAATAATGGCCAGGCTTCACAAATGAATGAAAAGAGAACTCCACAGCTAGTATAATTCCCATGTTTTCTAATTTGCCTTTTGTGAATTTGCATCTGTAATATTTGTTAATTTAAACAGTCATACCGTCCAAACTCCCTCAGAAATGGCAACATTATGTGATATTGTAACATCACCTCAAACAGTTAGAAACTTAAGATGATAACCAAGATCTCTAATGTCTTTCTCATGCATTGGTAATACACCATTATCCTTTTTTTCTAACTCATTTTGGAGACCAAATAAGACTTTAAAAATGTCTTAAGTTTACACTTGCAAGTTTCACAAATACTTACTGACAATAGAAGAGTGATGAGATTCAGGAAATGTGAGACAATTTTACATGCTAAAAGAGAAAATGTATTGGGTGCCATGGATCATTCTGTCTTGCATTTCTCTTCCACTAGGTTCTTTGTCCTGACTTATTCTGATTTATCCTTATTTATTTTTAGCTTGTGTCCTTATCTCTTGAAGTTTGTGGGGGATTATTTCTTTCTCTATTCCTTTTCTCTGCATCAGATGTCTTAGCAGACAGACACCTAAATTTCCTATTATGCTAGTTTATGCTAATAAATTAAACAATGCTGGGGAAGGTTTGCAAGCACTGGAACACAATTGTCTCTACTGATCCTGGCAGTTTTAGCCAGATCCAAATAGCAATCTTTATAAACAATGGTGGGTGTAGCTTGGATACACAGCTCGTCATAAATGTGGCCAACCTTGTACAGACGGTAAGATCAGTCAAAAGTACTATGGAGAATTCAGTGATAACTCACATGATTAGTGAATTCCTAGAAAATAGTCCCAAACTTATTCAGTTTATTGAAACTGAGTAAAATCTAGGCTTCTCAGTTAATCATTCTGTTTTCCCTTGACCTTGCCAGAGCAAAATCTTAATTTTTTCCCTTCCATTTCCAACATCTTACATGATTTATCTAGCTTCATAATTTCTTATTTCCTTTCTTGCACTCTGATTCCTTATTTACCACCAGTCTAGCTCATGTCCCCTTTCCCTGTGAGTCAGTTCATTTTCCTTGTTCTGCATGGATGTGTAGAAATTTAAGAAAATAGCCACTGTTCTGATACCCAGAAGCACAGCAGCCAACAGAAGTTCCCTTTCAGCCTTTCGATTTGTAATCTGGAGCATATGTCTGTCTAGACTTAGACAGAATATCTGGAGAATTTTGCTGCCAAATTCCAATTACTGACTGCACAATATGTGAAAAAGTTTTCAACAACTCATGTCTATGACTGGTTTAGCTTTTTATTGTTTTACCTCAGGAACAGAAAACAATTTTGATCAATGGGCAGTTATTGACTCCTATTTTCTTTTTCCTGTCACTACCTTTATAGCTCAAGGACCTTAAAAAAAAATTACATGTAGTTGTTGCTCTTATAGAGAAGGTTTTCCCTGGGGAAAACTGAACATATCGGAAAAAATACAGCTGAACATGGACTTGGTTGCAAAAAACTGGAAGTTAAGAGTATTACAGTGCAAATATGTTTAGATGTGATTTAAAAGAGGGAACCATTTCCACATCTTATTATCTGTAATTCAGTCAGGTTTATATTACTTTAGAATCTAGTGAAATTATTTCATTTTTACTGTGAATCATACCTATTAAGTAGGACTTGAAGAAGGCTAAAATACATGTATCTATGAGAGGTATTATTATAGATGCAGATACCCTAAACTGATACCAGACCCTTCACCAATGTAATCTAATACTGTTGCAAAATACCAGAATTAAAGTTCAGCAAGGGGAGGTTTTGTACATCAGACACTTAAGGAAAAATAATCCGGGGGTGCATTGGGCACAGCATCGCCAGCTGGGCAAGGGAGAGGATTGTCCCACTCTGCTCCGTACTGGGGCGGTCTCACCTTGAGTCCTATGTGTGGTTTTGGGTACCATAATATTAAGAAAGACATTAAATTATTAGAGAGTATCCAAAGGAGAGCCATGAGGTTTGTGAAGGGGCTTGAGGAGAAGCCATACGAGGAGCAGCTGAGGTCACTTGGGCTGTTCAGCCTGGAGAAGAGGAGACTAAGGGGAGACCTCACTGCAATCTGCAACTTCCTCATGAGTGGAAGAGGAGGGGCAGATGTTGATCTCTTCTCTGTGATGATCAGCGACAGCACCCAATGGAATGGCCTGCAGTTGTGTCAGGGGAGGTTTAGGCTGGATATTAGAAAAAGGTTGTTCACCCAGAGGGTGGTTGGGCACTGAAACAAACTCCCCAGGGAAGTGGTCACAGCATCAAGCCTGACAGAGTTCAAGAAGCATTTGGACAGTGCTCTCAGGCAGAAGATGTGACTCTTGGGGGTGGTCCTGTGCAGGGCTTAGACCTGAACTCCGTGATCCCTGAAGGGCTCTTCCAATTCAACTTATTCTGTGATTCTGTAAGCAAATAGATTTCTAGATAATTGGCAAGGTAGAATTACGTGGTGACCAGCAGAGCATCAAGTCTTGTACAGCCTTGATTGGAGCAGCTCCTTAGTGAAGCCACCTGCCAATCTAAGGGTAGTAACAGGAAGACAGAAAATTGGACAACCAAAAGTACTGATTTAAAGATAAGAAAAGGTGTTGAAGTTTCTGTGAAGATTCAACATGACTAATTACATAATTATAAAGTTATGTGATAGATACACCTATAAAAAAGAATTTGATTAAAGCTGAAAAAATTGACATGTTAAAATACATACTATAAACTCTGTCTGAGGTCAGTCTTGGCATTGTTTTGGAAGTGTTGTGGGTTTTTTTATATATATAGAGCTTTTTTTTTTTGTAAAATTAATAAGGTAGTGACTACACATTGTTTTATCTGAAATAAGCACAAAGTTTTCTAACTACATAAGCTTCGTTATAAGTGTAATTACAGCTTGCATAATTTAAATTATGTAGATGTAAATTTATTAGAAAAACACTCCATCAAAATTATGTGCATCTTGTAGTATGCACAGGCTCACAAGGATAAATCAAAACAGCTTTACCACTGTTTTTTGTGAAGGATATATTTGACCGGTAAAAAATATGCAACTTCATTAATCTGTCCACACTTTGCTGCATTTTGTTGGTTTATTCAGATAGACAAAGCATGATTTCTCTGTGATATAGCTGAACTGTAACTTAATAGGAACCAAAACTTCCTCTTTTGCATATCTTCTCCTTTTGAGTCAACTGAGGAAATCTGAAGCCAACACTTAGGTGGCTATGCAGAAAGTATGTTTCATTTTCAAGCAGCAAGACAATTGATAGCAAAAATATCTATGATTGAGATCTTAGTGCCCTGGGATAGATGGATATGTACTCTTTGATCTTTTAAGAATTCAGTATAAGCAGCGATACAGAAGAGTGTTTCTTTACCTCATTTTCTTAGGTAAAGCTTCCTTCTTGATCTTAAAGCTTGAGTTTTCATTATTTTCAACCGTGCTTCAATAGGTCAAAGAAGACTGAAAGTGTAGATTGATATTCTGTTGTTTTGCTGCTATTGGTGACTCTAGGAGCCCTCCTTTGAAGTTACAACAGAGCTGTGAAGTTACTATAGATTTCCTATATTGGGAAATCTAATTAGCATCAGGATATCTAATTAGTATTCATTCCCAACTGTGATCAGAAGAGTAGGTTGGTGCTTTCATACCATTGATGAAACTGAAAAAGCAAAGCCCATTTCAGTAATAGAAAACTAAAAATCCTTGATTTATTTATACGTATCTGAAAAAAAATAGGGAATGGATCATACATGGAGGAGGTTCAGCTCTGCTGTATAGCTTTTAATTAGATTTTGTTTGGGAGATTCTTTAATTAAAGTACTGTCAAGTGTCTTTGTCAGTGTTATAGCTAATAACACACACAGGGCTGACAGCAGGGATGTAGCAAGTAGGAACATGCCTTTAAGCACAAGGACCCTTAGGTTCCTGCAGCACAGAAACGATATTAATTAAATATCCCAAGCAGGTTTCTTTCTTGGGTTTGGTTTGGGGACTTTTTCTTTTTAATTGCTGAAACTCAGTTGTCTATATGAACAAACAATGAGAAACAACTCTTAGCATACTTTGGGCTTGTGCCAGTTAATAGTGTCAGAGTCCAGGGATTATCACAGACACAGGACTATGCTACAATGTGCTGTTTGAATGTGACTGCCATGGTTTGGAGGATGACAGTGTTTGGAGTAAAACCGAGGCCATTTCATTCCTGTTAGCCTCAGTGCTAGAGGGAAGTCCCAGACAAGCTTAACTCAGTAGATGTAAAGAAAGGCTGTATGTATTTTATTAAAGGCTTATGCTTAGACAAATAATCTGGATTTTAGGTGCTGGTGGCATGTTTACAGTGTTTCAGGCTACTCCTCTGTAGTAGATATTGATCACATTGAGAACTGGACGTACCCTGATGCTGTAAAGGTCCTTGCCTCTACCTTTGTGACATGTTGAGTACGTTCAAGGGTCGTTTGTTCTGTAGTATCATGTTAGAGACCCCTGTGAACACGGACCATGTCTAACTAGCACTTCTTGCAGGAGACTTATTACCTGCTGCTCTCCCACTATATTTTCTCTGCCATGTATTTGATGGTTGACTTTGCACTTGCAGAGAATAGGCCCTTAAATTTCCATTCATTTCAGATGGGAGATAATTTTTTCCAGGAACTCTGGGATGAGTGACAAAAGGACAAATTAAGGTAATTGAATTGATCTGAAAAACTTTGTCAGCTGTTATGTAATCGAGAGTACAGAAAACGGCCGTATATCATACTAGATGCTCATAGGCCTTGCATAAACTTACCTCCTGGATATGCAGGATCCCCTGTGAAATTCTCTTCTAGAAGCAGATACTTGTCATGATACATGTCATACTTTTCAGGAGTCAATAAAGAGAGAATTGCAAAGAGAGTTGTCCAAAGAAGCCTTCTTTATCAGGGTTGCTCCAGTTTAGGAAGTAAGAAGTGGTAATGATGACATGATCTGTAGAGCCATCATTCAGGTTATCTGTCCATGGCTGTTCCGCACGGACTACACTTCAAAGTTCATATGTACCTTTGCTCCAGTTACATCTCAGATTGACATTTTCATATATACTGTTCCTCATAAAATTCTTACTTACGCACCTAGATTAAATTCTCAGCTATACTGCCCATGTGTACAATGCAAGAATCTTTCACAGTTCCTCAGTGTAACTCTAGGCCCAGATTGTTGTCTTCTTCCCCCTGTGAATGTCAGCCTGCTTGGAAAAAAATACCTTCCTTCATTGAATCTCTTTCTGATCCTAAAACAAACTGTGGGCTTTCACATAATTCCAGTCTGTAGGAAAGAACTTCAGAGACCCATCTGTCTTAAAGAACTGCAGAGACTGACTGCCTCCCTAATTTTTTTTTTTTTATTATTATTATTATTTTTTTAGTCCAGCCATACTCTGTGGATCTTGTTTCCATCTGGAGCAGATGTTTTCTTTTCCTGTCACCAAAACACAAAGTCCTTGCTCATTCCTGGAGTTCTAAACTCCAGTGAATTGTTATTCCTCCTTTTACCCTGTATGCTTCATTAAGGGACAGAATTGGCAATTATACATTAGGAACCAGCTGTTGTCTCATTCTTTTGGCAAAGTATATGAGAGTTGCTTAGAAAAGAGCTCTGAATATCCATAAATTTTGAGTATTCAGAATGATCTAGCATATTATGCAGAGATAGATAGTGACTGTGTTTCCTTGCGCTGTGATACAATCTGCTTTCTGTAGAAGTTAGTAAGAATAAATTCAGGCAGACACAGGGAAGCAATGAGTGTGGAGGGGAGGAACAGATAACTGGGTGCACTGCAGGGTGTATTTTTAAAGCGGTTCCTTGCTAGGCTCAAAGTTCTTCATCTCCAAAGAGAGGTTAAAACAAGTACTGAACATTAATACAGGACATGGCTGAGTGTTCCTTTGAATGGAATATCATCCCTCTATGTTGCCATCTGGCACACACCAGCCTGTTGTTTAAATAGCATCAGGGAAGTGATCAGACAGGCTGCTGTGCCATGGTCTGCCTCTTTAATGTGTTTCTTTCTGGAGGTCCTGTAGTGAAGATGTGTACAGATATCCACTCTCCTGAGCTCAGCTGCCTAGCTGTGTATCCTCAGTCCCAAAACAAAAGCAAAAGAATCATGAAAATTGCAATGGTAGTTTGTGAAAGAGGTCCACACCTTTCAGGTGTTTACTCCTGTTCCTGCGTTGTAGAACACCTTCCCTCCCTTTCTGCTCTGTGCCCATCTGACAGCAGCTGTGATGAAATGTACCCCCAGAACAGGATGCAACTGCAGTACTCACTTCTCCCAGCAGTGAAGTCCAGCCCAAAGCAAAAGTAGATTTCATTAGGCTGTAAGGTGGACTCATAAGCAAAAATCTTTTCTTGGCAATTGATGCCTCCATTTCTGTAACTTTTTGTTCTCTAAGCATGGATTTGAACTGCTCTGTGCTACCATAACATAAGCTGCCAAATCATCGCCGGAGAAGTTAAGAAGCTTATTCTGGCAGAGGTGAGTGTTCCTACTTCTGAGATAGCTTCAGATGTGGAGAATAAAATACTGCTTCTTCAAACCTGAAAGCTGACCTCATTTGTCCTTGAGACATTTTTTTCCTTTTTTTAAACTTTTTTTCCTAGCAGAGGCCAAAGCTTGACTGTGTTCAGTGTAATAGAAAGGTTGTATCTCTCTGAGATGTACTCAATATTTGGTACAAGTCTTGTGGAATGAAACTTCCCCCCCAGTCTCAAGATGAAGTTTGCTTTTGTTTACAAACGTAAATTCCTGGAGTGTGATGAGCAGAACCTACAGTCTGGAAGAAAACATAAGTACTGAAGTCCGTTGACTAAAAACAATTAAGGGAAACTAAGCCCTTATAGATGAAATAAGCTTTTGGGAATAATTTTTGTCATCTCCCAGCCTATTTTGTATGTGAGTGCAAAATTTGTGCTGTTTGAAATTTAATTAGTAAGTGCTGTTTATAGTAGTGTATTTTTTGAGGTAGCTTTTAACTTGGCTTTTTTAAAAATTTGTTATAACCTGTGAGTTTTTATTCCTCTATTTATCTACAAAACTAAGCTTAAAATTTCCAAATGCAATGCCTGTGTATTGGCTGAATTATTGGTGACAAAATTACTAACACAATGGTCATCTGTGCAAGTACAAACCAGTAATATTTAGCACATAATCCCAGGAATGATGTTCATATTTTAACAATTTTTCTGTAACTAATGGAAAAACATATCTTCTATCTCACACTGCTAACATATCTTTCTTCACAGTTGATAAAAAGACATTATGAAGATTAGGCTTACAGCTAAAATGATTTACTGCTTTTAGTCCTGTCATTTGTATGTATATCTTATAGGGGACTAAGTTCAAGTATATAAAGTGAGCTAAGGCACGTGAATGGCATAAGGAGAAAAAAACATTTTAATGTCTCTCTCTAAAAAGCTGATGTATATGAGTCAGTGGATAACCTGATATTTCAGTTATACAAGAGGTTTTTTTGGTTTGTAGTTCTGAGGATTTTTCAGAACAGGAGATGGAAAGGTAACACTTTATGTATTATTTTGGCTAATATAGTTTTCTGATTTTTAGCCAGACATTTGCAAGAAGTTTCCCGCTCACGGGGATTTTAATTTGTTAATAGCATTTCCTTATCACTCTGCAATGTTGTAATTTTCCATGCTGTTTAAATAAAGGGGAGTTTGGAAGTACTGATCAAGGATTACATGATTAGGCCAGTTTAGTCCACTTACTCAAAGATATAACATGGTTAGGGTGTAAATAATTGTACAGTATTTTAAAAGAGTGAATCTAGGTAATTTTTAAGAATTCTCATATTACTGTGATGAAGGCTTTTTCATTTTTCACAAGCTGCATATTTATATGTCTCTGGAATCATTTATAAAATCATTTTATACATAATAATACTTAAATGAAGGGAGCCTACAAGAAAGACAGAGTGGGACTATTTACAAGAGCACATAGTGACAGAACAAAGGCTTTAAACTGGAGTAGGTTTAGATTAGATAATAAGAAGAAATTCTTTACTGAGAAGGTGGCGTGATACTGCAACAAGTTGCCCAGAGAAGCTGTAGATGCCCCACCCCAGAAGTGTTCAAGACTAGGCTGGATGGAGGAAACCTGGTCTGGTCTAGTGTGTGGTGGTTTGAACCTGAGTTAATGGACAGTTGTTTAGACCAATAACGCTTCTCAAAATCTACATATTTAAACCATGTGGAAGCC